>JAMPIV010001590.1:0-400000 GCA_024509875.1 Oreohelix idahoensis
GGAGTTGGGTTGGCCATGTCCTCAAAAGGGACCCTGATACCATCACAAGAACAGCTAAGCTATGGACCACTGAGGGAAAGCAAAAGAGAGGCCAACCAAAAACAACTTGGAGGAGAACTGTGGAAGCCGAGATGCAAAGAATGAACCAGAGTTGGGGCACTGTACGAAGGATGGCCGCCGACCGAGCAAAGTGGAATCAATTTGTTGCTGCCCTACAAGACGCCACCAGGCATGGAGGCCACTGACTGCTCTGACGATTGGCGGCTATGGATCAAAGAAGAAGATTGTATAAGCGCATAGGGATTTCCTCTCCTTTCAGTGTAATAACTACAGTTGAAATGACCAATTTTCTTGATATTCTTTCAATTTTATTAACTTCGTATTGAGTATTGTTAGAAACTCTTCTTCAGTCAGTGGCATGTCTATACCTTTGAAGACACATTTCCTTGTTTCTTTGAATAACAGATGAATGGAAAGCAGAGTAGGATAAAAATCTGAAAGGAAGACATGCATATATGATGTTCAAGGCTCCAACAAGAAAATGTCAGATATCTAGGGAATTGAAAATTCCCAGTAACATGAAACTTCTCAGACTATGGCTGGGAAAAGGCTATTTCAGAATAGAAGAACCTTACTGTGCAGGATGTCTTCAAGATAATAATATAGAGCATTTCTTGTTAAAATGTAAGAGGTATGAACAAATGAGAATACCAATATTAGATTATTTGCAGGCATCAAATTTACCTTTAAATATAGAAGTGTTAAGAATATACAGACCTAGGGAACTGCACAATATAGTCAAATAATATTTAACACGAACAAAGGTTAATATATAGTAGTTGCGAATGTGAAGGTCTGATGCTGTTCTTACAATGGATATGACTTTTAACAGGTGAAAGTCAATTAAATATCTGTTAAAGTCAGTAATATAACTGGAACCACCAGGCCTTGACACCACTCCACCTTAAATATTATTCTTGTTCAGAGTTTCCGCTTGATTTTATTCGGTTTTTTTTTAACATACAAGCATAATTGGTAATTGTGATTTGCCCTATTTACAATGATTTGACAAGTGTGATGCCACTTTCTCATACCGGCAGTTGTTCATATTATTTGTTATTGACACACAATACATATCTTAATTATAACCCATCAGAGGTTGGATGAGATATTTTTCATCATTAATATTAAAAAAACACGGAAATTCACGATCGCAAAATGAAGTAAAAAGCTTGTAAAAGTGCAAATAAATATTAAGGTAACACAAACATATAATTCACCAAAGTAGGCCTATAAATGAACTAATTCTAGGTAATATCGGAATGTAGTTCGTCGAACGCTCAGCAGTGAATATGTGTATAATATGTGTATTTTCGTACCATTTAGAGTTAGTATTAGGGTTAGGATTAGGTAATTCTAGTTTGCACAAACAAGAATATTAACTTCCCTGTCGTGCAGTTCCAAGTATTCCTCGAACTATGCTGGGAATACAATTAACATTGGCCATTTACCGCTGCCAAGGAAGTTATTCATAGAACATTTAGGCTAGGCCTAGCCTATATACACAAGGCTGAAACTGATAAACGAAATGATAGGGAATTTGGGAGAAAATTTTTTTTAATCAGTAGTCAAATGAATAAATTTCAGCTTAAAAGAAAACGGTAATTAAAAAAATGTATACTGGGTCGAAATGAGGAACAGCGAAACTGTACCCGATCTCGCCCAAAACAGCCTATCTTTCGATCCGACGGCCAAGTGGTCGCCACCTATGTTAGCATTTAATTACGGCTAGGATTACGGTTCCTAACTCTAACCCCTTATTACAGCGTCCCTGAATTGTTATTGGTATTGGATTCTGCTTCCCTTCAAGTCAGTTGTTGAAGAATACTAAGTTGGAAAAGCAAGGCTTGCAATGATGCTACGCGAGTCAGCTGATGACGTGGTTAAGTCCATTCAGCCCACACTGAAAACGGGAAGGAAGTGGAGAGTGGAAGAAGCTGTTGATGCTGCTGAAGAGTCACTCAAACTGAGAGAGGTAATCGGATACACACAAACGAATAGACGGGGATTTGGGCATGGTGACATCCGCTGGTGGTCCAAGGCATCAAGCAGGGAGCGCAGAGACATGGTAGTTCAGGAGATACGAGGAGCTGAGAATGATAAGAGGTTGCAAAAAGCAGTGCAGCAGGTCCAACAAGGCCAATGAACCACATGGGAAGGAGCTCTGCAGAGGTCCTTGACATGGAATGATATATGGCATATGGCACCTCTTAGGCTCAGCTTCGTGGTTAGATCAATTTTTTTTTTTTTTTTTTTCCTCGCTTGAGGTCGCATATTTTTTCCTCGCATGAGGTCGCATTTTCCCCGCCTAAACCCGGCCCTGGTCAAGACCACATGTCCCAACACAAGAAGACCCAATGACAACACGTGTCACTGTAGTGATCCTCTGTGTTCTCACACAAGAGACCTAATGACACATGAATGTCACTGTATTGGTCCCCGTGTCTAGACACATGATCCCAGCCAAAAGCCGGATACTAGGCATTGGGTTGTGTAATGTTATGATGTATGTATATATAAGCATTACCTCGTCATCTACACAAGCACACACGTTTCAGAAGGGACTCAGTAAAAGCATGTTCAATTCGTAGCCATGTTTATTTACAGAATATCGTACATGTCAAGATTCGCATTATATTACAATGTGTGGTTCGTACTTTAATGTATTCATATTACATCCCCCCTTTTTTGAAAAAAAAAAATGTGTGCAAACATTTCCAACGAAATGTTTCATGTGAGAAAGGATAAGTATGTGTAATGCTCAGTGTGAGTATATATGTCACTGTCTGTATCGGCTGGGAGGTGTCACTGTACGGCCAGAACGAGTGGTGTAAAGTGCTGGTGGTTCTGCGGAAGTCCCTGGTTTAGCTTGAGTTGGTTGTGATTTCGGCCTTGGCGCTTGTTGGCTTTGTGGGGCACCAAGGTCTGGAGTTACTGCATTGTCTGTTGAAAGCATGGGAATTCTCTGTTCTGTTGTATTCTGTGGGATTTCTCTTATGTCCACTCTGTTTCGCCTCAGGAGGTTGCTGCTGCTGTCTGGTCTTAAAGTATAGCTCCTGGGTTCAGGGTTTCTGGAAATGATTGTTGCTTTTGACCATGTGTCATTGTTGTGGTTGTAGGTAGTCACATGCTGACCAGGATATAATGGTGGTAAGTCTTTAGCACATTTGTCATAGTTGGATTTCTGAACTTGCTGACGATGCTGAAATTGATCATATGTGCTGTCTCTATGTTGTGGACGGAAGTGGACCTTAGATGGTAAAAAAAAAAAAGGTAAAGGAACCCGTTACACGCCCATTGAGGCATATTGGGAATATGGTGTTAGGCCCATATTATCTTGACCGTCGGCACACGAGGGGTGATGTGGTCGGCATCACGCCGGCCGCCTTAACCTTCCCAGAGTAGCTCTGGTACCCATTTGGGGCTGGGTCGACCCAGGAGCCGTTTGTGGCCTAAAAATTTTTCCGCCTCATCTGGGGATCGAACCATAGACCACTGCGTTAGGAAGCCAGTGCACTAACCACTATGCTACCGCGGCTCCTTAGATGGTAGGAGGTCTTTAATTCTTCTATCAAACATAAGTTCTGCTGGACTGTCGATCTTACTGTCTACCGGTGTTGTTCTCCATCTCAAGAGTGCTAGGTGTACATCCTCTGTTCTTGTTTTCTTCATGATTGACTTGATAGTTTGTATCTGTCTCTCAATGAAACCATTAGATTTAGGGTATCTAGGTGATGATGTTGTGTGTTTGATCTTCCAGTCCTTAGTGAAGTTTCTGTATGCTTGACCTGAGAAATGTGGACCGTTGTCTGATCTAATTTCATCTGGGATGCCAAACAAGCTGCAATACTTCTTTGTAATGTCTGCAATAACAGCTGATGGTGAGGGTTGTGGAAGTTTCTCAATGATGGGAAATTTGCTGTAGTAATCAGCAATAACAAGATAGTCATTATTGTCGATTGAGAAAATATCAGTTCCTATAATGCTCCAAGGGCTCAATGGTATGTCTGATGGTATGAGAGGTTCTGTGCACTGCCTATTTGCATGTTCTTGGCAAACTGAACAGTTTTTACATAGTGTTTCTATGTCCTTGTTTATCTGTGGCCAGTAAACATTTTTCTTTGCTCTCAGTTGTGTCTTCACAATACCAAGGTGACTATTATGGAGTTGTTTAAGGATGATATCGCGTTGTGTTTCTGGTACTACAATGCGATCTCCTTTAAGGATCAGACCATCTTCGATGCTTAACTCGTCCCTCATAGAGAAGTATGGACGGATGTGTGTTGGAACTTCCCTGATAGAGCTTGGCCATCCATGGTATATCACTTCTTTGAGAGAGTTAAGAATAGGATCTCTCGTTGTGTCTTCTCTGATGTGTTCAAGCCGATTATCGCTAAACTTGACAGAATCAACTTTGATGTTTGGGGTAAGATCTGTTATCTTGTTGGGGTTTGGTAGTCTGCTGAGAGCATCTGCAAAACCTATATCCTCTTTAATGTTGTTAATAGTTACCACACTCAGCTTTTCGCACATTGGTAAACCCAAAATTGCAGGTCCTTCAACATCTACCAAGTAAAATGTTGACGATGTCCATTCTGAGCCTCTGTATGAACATTCAAGTGTTACTGCTCCAAAACAGTCTATACTTGTTCCATTGTAAGCTCTTAGCTTTGTCCTGCCACTCCTACGTTTTACATCCCTTGTGGGAAATCCTTGCTCATCCACCTTGTCAGGCATGATCTGTCTGAATATTCTTAAGGGTAGAGTGTTACCTTGGGCACCTGTGTCTATCTTGAACCGAATGTTTCTTTCTTTGTGCATTTTAATTCCTGGTATTCGGAATTGTACCTTGCAGAAAGCCTGCGTTCTCTTTGGTTCATTACTGAAAGTTAGTATCTTCACAGTATCAAAAGTGGAAGGATCACTTTCTTCACTGGAGTCAAGGTCCTCAGTCATCATAGAGTGTGTTTGTTTTGACGACTTTCTGCTGTGAAGTTTGTGTTGAGCACTGTCTTGTTTCCTCTTGAAACATAATTTTATCCAGTGGCCCCTCTTTCTGCAGTAATGACATGTAGAGTCTTTAGCTGGACAGTGGTTTTGTATGTGGTTTAGGCCACAACATTTACACATAGCACCTCTGCTTGTGTTGTGTTTTTCTTGTTGTTTCGAACCAGTTGCTTTGTTGTGTCTAGGTTTATAGCTTTTCACTGCATCCACCTGGGCTGCTAATGTACCTTGCTGAATTTGTTTAATGTTTAGTGCTTGTGCCTCGTGTTTCCTGCCTTCATCCAGAAGTTGTTGTAAAGTTAGCGTATCACTCTGGCTCAGTAGCCATTTCTGGAACTCTGGCATTGGTGTGCTAAGAAGAATCTGTTCAATAATTCGCTCTTTTTTCTTCTTCGTTGCTAAATTTACATACTCTTGTTTTCTCCTTAATGCGAGTGAAGAAATCATCTAGGCTTTCACCACGTTTCTGTAGCAGGTGGTGAAGCTCTAATCTTGCCGCTCTAAAGTTTGTGTGCTTTATGATCAGACGCTTTTCAAATTCGTCCAATATGGCTACGGGGTCGGTTGCCGACTCAACCGGCATGGCGGTAGCAAAACTGTTGTAGATTTTCAAACCTTCATCGTCCAATGCTTCTAGGATATATGGAGTTAGGGTTTGTCCTTCCAGACCAGTGGTCTTGGAATATAGATCTATGCGTTGACGCCATAACAAGAAAGCTTCACTCTTATCATCTTGACCGGCAAATCTCATTTGCGGTGCGCTGCGGTAATGTTTAGCTGCCATTGTTGACCTCGATGACGAAAATTAGCCGAATACTGTACTCACGTGTTATCGTGTAGCTGTTTTGCGTCAGTCCGGTATCCCACCGCTGCCACCATGTAATGTTATGATGTATGTATATATAAGCATTACCTCGTCATCTACACAAGCACACACGTTTCAGAAGGGACTCAGTAAAAGCATGTTCAATTCGTAGCCATGTTTATTTACAGAATATCGTACATGTCAAGATTCGCATTATATTACAATGTGTGGTTCGTACTTTAATGTATTCATATTACAGGTTGTACAGCGTAAAATACACTGTAGGTTTCGTATGACCTGCTGCCGTCGGCCACCAACCTTGTGAAATGGGGAAAGTCGGATGATGAGCAGTGCCCCCTGTGCCAGGGGAGGCAGACACTTGAACACGTGCTCTCAGCGTGTAAGGTGGCATTAGGGCAAGGGCGATACACTTGGCGCCATAACAAAGTGCTAAATGAGCTTGCTGCGACAATAGATCAGGCAAGAATGAAAGCGAATAGCAAAGTCCTGCCAGACACCGCAAACACATACTTTCTGAGGGCAGGAAAGTCAGCACACCCCTAACCGAGTAAACCTGGTAACAGTTTACCATCTCTTCTTGACTGTGCAAACGACTGGGAGATGGCGGTAGACCTACCTGGACGGGGGGTATATCCAGAGTGTATCAGAAAATCGCGGAGATGGCCGGATATAGTGCTTCATTCTGCAGCAACGCTTCAGGTCATACTGATTGAACTGACCGTGCCATTTGAATCCAGATTAGACGAGCAACATTCATTCAAAGCGGCCAAGTATAGCGATCTGGCCGCGGATCTGAGACACGATGGATTCAGTGCAAGGGTCATGGCGGTTGAAGTGGGCGCAAGAGGGCTTGTGGCTGCATCAGTGTATGATTTATTGAAACTGTTGGGGCTGAAGGGACAGTCTAGAACAAGGGCACTGAAGAGGCTTAGTGAAACTGCCGAAAAGGCATCAGGCTGGCTGTGGAACAACCGCAATGGACGATGGACATCGTAACAATAAACGCTGCGGTACAGAAAACACCAACATTTTTCTAAGTCCACAACGCTGAGTTTTTTGGTGTACGAGTGAAAGAGATGCGACTCTGGGGCAACAGGCGATGTATACTATAGGGAGAGTGTCGGGTAAATTTCAGTGGCTTGCGGCGCGCAGCTCGTCGGCTGCGCGCTAATGTCTCAGTGTGTGTCCTTAGTTGAGAAGGGCGACGGAACGAACGGAATAATTTGTCTTCTCTTTGTTACTTTCACAATTGCCTCCGCGGCTGGCGTTGTGGATTTAAAAGTTGCTACCATAAGTGAAATGGGTTCATTTTCGATACAAGACAACAGGAAGCTGAGACGCTTGGGAGTCATGACCCAAGTGGGCCCGCCCCCCTTAGAGTGTAAAGGAGTAATTGAGCCGAAACACTTGTCGGATGGGGGGAACTCCTTCTGATGATCAGATTGCTTCCTGTTGTATCGCTCTGTAAAGAGTTTCCTATCATGTGAACAACTAACTGGCTGCCGGATCGGTATTAATTTGTGCAAAATCGGTCACAAGTCCCATTGTTTTCATTTCAACTTAGCGTTGCCAAGGAAATTTTTCGGATAGCGTTGCCAAAGAAGTTTTTCAGACGTTTTCTTATGTATGTAAAATGTGATGCCACTTTCTCATATCGGCAGTTATTCATCTTATTTGGAATTGAAAAAACTATAGGCATATATCCTAATTACAACCCATCAGAGGTTGAACGAGATGTTTTTCAACATTAACATTTAAAAAGTATGCCTCCGCTCTTAAAACGAATACTTGTTGCTACGTGCTACAATTCATTTTTATAAATTATTAATAAGACCGTAAAGATAACAAATCTGCGTACCCTGACAACCCCCAGAGCTATGCCAGCGGGAGTTTTACTCCTGGTAGGTTCAACCAAGTTGGACAGGTCTTCGCGGTTAGGGGTCAGATAGTGCCCTTGATATATAGAGTGACGACAACTAAAATTTGGCCGCCATTTTCGGTCGTACCCGTATTGCAGGAAAATGGACCCGATCATGAGTTTCGGACCCCAATTTGCATTTTCGTTTAGGTTAGCTAATAATTTGAAATAAAATTAGATGGAAATACAGTAGCACATATTTGTACTATTATTTGTATTTCAAGTAACAAAACAAAAAGAAGAAAACTAGTTTACTTTAGGTTTATTGAAAAGAATCAGTAGCGTGGATTTTTAACACATACTCCGTTGAATTTTATATTCCGTTAGAATTCCACTATTTAGCAACAAAGATTTTATTATAGGTTTATTATATAATTATATATATATATATATATATATATATATATATATATATATATATATATATATATATATATATATATATATATATATATATATATATATATATATATATATATATATATATATATATATAATTTTTATATATTATATAATAATTATATTATATAATTTATTATATAATTTTGTTAGCATGTTATTGTAATTAATAAATATTATATATATTATAATTATACAATTATATAATTTATATTATATAATTTTAAATTATATATATTATATAAAAATATATATATATATATATATATAAATTTACAATATATATGTTACATTATATATATATATATATATATATATATATATATATATATATATATATATATATATATATATATATATATATATATATATATATATATATATATATATATATATATATATATATATATATATATATATATATATATATATATATATATATATATATATATTATATATATATATATATATATATATGTAACATATAATTGTAAATTTTATATTATATATATATATATATATTATATATATATATATATATATATATATATATATATATATATATATATATTATAATTATAATTTGTATTATTAAATAATAATAATAATATATAATTTATTATATAATGTTATATAATTTTATTATAATTAAAAATATTAATAAAATAATAAAAATATAAAATTTTATTACATGATATCATTTTATATTTTATATATTTAAATTATAAAATTATAATAATTATATAATTTATATTATATAATTTAAAATTATATAGATTATATAAAATATATAAATAAATATATACTTACTTAGTCGTTCCCCTTCTACCGTGAGGTGTAGAGGTTTGGAAGAGAGAGCGCCAGACCATTCTATCAGCTGTCTTCTTCCTGGCCTGGTTCCATTCTAGTCCTCGGTCCTTCAAAGATTGTCTAATGTTGTCCTCCCAGCGGACTCTGGGTCGTCCTGGAGGTCTGGATCCCTGGCTCTTTGTTTCCCATGCTTGTCGTGGTAGCCGATCTTCTCCCATTCTGCAGACATGGCCAAACCATCTTAGTTGGGACTTAAATAATTATATAACTGTAAACTGACTTAGGCATATTAAACAACATTAAGTGCGAAAACAGAGAACTCGGAAATGCAGCAATACTACGGGAAGAAGTGGAAGAGGCTATATGTTCGATGAAAGGAGGGAAGTCACCGGGTGTGGATAATATACCAGCAGAGCTCTTGAAATATGGAGGACCAGATATAGTAAAAATCATGACAACAATTTGCCAGAAGATATGGAGTACAAAAAAATGGCCAAAAGAATGGACGCAGTCATTAGTAATACCGCTTCCAAAGAAAGGAAATCTAAAAAATGTGCAAGAACTACAGAACCATTAGCCTTATTAGTCATCCAAGTAAGGTGATGTTAAGGATACTTTTGAACAGAATAAAACAGAAATCAGAAGAAATCTTGTCAGAGGAACAGGCTGGCTTTAGACCAAAAAGAAGTACCTCAGAACAAATCTTCAATATTAGATTACTGATCGAAAAACATCTCCAGCATCAACAAGATTTATACCATAACTTCATCTATTTCACAAAAGCCTTCGATCGAGTCTGGCATGACGGTTTATGGCAAATAATGAGAAAATTCAATTTTGATACCAACATCATAGATATCATTGAAGCACTATACAAGGACGCAAGCAGTGCTGTTTTTTGCAAGCAATGACATTGGAGAATTTTTCAAAACAACTGTAGGAGTTCGCCAGGGATGTATCCTGTCACCAGTGCTCTTTAACATTTATCTAGAACATATTATGCAGGAGGCTCTCTACGATTATAAATCAACCATATCGATTGGAGGCCGACCTCTGTGTAATCTACGTTTTGCTGATGATATTGATCTGATAGCTGGAACAGAATCAGAACTTCAAGACCTTACCTCTAGACTGGAGAAAGTAACAAGAACATATGGGATGGAAATTAATATAGAAAAAAGCAAGATATTGGTGAATAGCCATAAGAAACATGTTCCGACCAACATTACGTTAAATGGGCAAACGTTAGAAGAAGTTAACACCTTTAAATATCTCGGGTCCACTATATGTAGTGATGGAAGATCAAATAAAGAAATCAAGACAAGACTTGAGATGGCCTCAGCTGCCATGACAAGGTTGAATGTGATCTGGAAAAGTAACATCAGTTTTCCTGTGAAGATCAAATTATACAAATCACTTGTATTATCTATTCTCTTGTATGGGTGTGAGGGCTGGACACTCACTGCAGATATGGAGCGAAGGATTCAGGCTTTCGAGCATAAATGTTATAGAAGAATTTTGCGCATTTGCTATAAAGAGCACAAAACAAATGTCTATGTTAGAGAGAAGATAAACACCTATGCAGGCCATCAAGAACCACTTTTGTCAATAGTGAAACGTCGAAAGCTTGCCTGGTTTGGGCATGTAACTCGTCATGACTCCCTTTCGAAAACGATCCTCCAGGGAACAGTCGAAGGTAAACGGAGAAGAGGAAGGCAAAGAAAATCCTGGGCTGATAACATCAAAGAATGGGCAGGACACGGTTTCTCCACACTTGTACGCGTTGCTGAGAATAGAGAGCAGTGGAGGACCCTGTCTGCTGATGCTTCCACCATGGCACCCCTACGACCCATGACGGGTTATGGGTTGAGATGATGATGATGAAATAAATATATAAATATATAAATATATAAATAAATATATAAATAAATAAATAAATAAATAAATAAATAAATATATATATATTTATATATTTATATATTATATATATATATATATATATATATATATATATATATATATATTTATATATATATATATATATATATATATATATATATATATATATATATATATATATATATATATATATATATATATATATATATATATATATATAAATATATATATATATATATATATATATATATATATATATATATATATATATATATATATATATATATATATATATATATATATATATATATTATATATATATATATATATATATATATATATATATATATATATATATTATATATATATATATATATATATATATATATATATATATATATATATAATATTATATATATATATATATATATATATATATATATATATATATATATATATTATATATATATATATATATATATTATATATATATATATATATATATATATATATATATATATATATATATATATATATATATATATATATATATCGTTGCAAGCGATCTTTGTCCTCTCAAGACTGTGTGTGGTCCCGGCTTTCGGGTCTTCCCAGTAAAGTAGAGGCAGTGATATGTGTCTGTGTCCGATAACGTCATTTGACAGTGGTTGAGACTCGGTCGCTGCTACGCCATTGATGAACAGAGCCGTGATCTATCGAGACTGTGTTTGGTCCCGGGTCCGGGTCCTCCCAGTTCAGATGGGCCGGAGCTTGTTTCTTCTTGGTAATGCAGCTCGGCAGTGGTGGAGGCTCGGCGCTGGCTGTGCCGATCCCTCGATACGTCTTGTCTCGGAGATATAACCCCCTTTGCAGGGTAGAGAACCACTTTTCTCGTGGCATTGCACCCTCGCCACCCGAAGAGAAGTTCCCTGGGGTTGCAATAAAGCCCACTGGTGGCTGGCCTCTTTGCCAGTCACCACTGTCTTTGGAGGTATAACCCCCTTTGCAGGGTAGAGAGTTATGAAACCTCGCCAAAGTGGGCCTGGTGTACTCTGTTTCGAGTCTAGGCTGCTCCCTGGGGTTGAAAGAAAGCCCAAAACATACCCCCTAATCGTCTGATACCGTGTGGGATGCACGGCGGGTTGAGGTACTGTTACACGGGGGTCGTCGTGTTTATAGTAGTGTTACAAATCCAGTGTTACCAAAGGGTTCTTCAGTGATTACCATTACTTTCATTTTTATCCCTTGTCTTTCTTAGTCAGTTATGGTATCGTGCTATTGATGGTAAATTACGCGAAGGTGGGATAGAATATTTGTCAACATCATTATATATTCAACTTCCAACGTTCAGAGACTTGATAAGTCATTCCTTGAGTCCATATAAATTTAATATATCAATTCCATACACGAACAGTTCACACATGGTCATCATGAAGAATTATACATAATAATTGCTGTTCATACTTCATCTATGATTCCTTTACAAATCAGTCCTTGTCTCATACATCCGAATTACTGTAGGCAGAACGACATAACTATATGCACGCGTGGTTGGTAAATCAACGACCGACAGTGAGATTATGCGTTTGGTACTAGTATCAACTAAAGAGGACTGTTAATTCATCTCGACAAGGTTTAGTCAATTACTAACCTGTAACTTCATCTTTCTTCATCATAACAGTGGACTGACCCATGTCCATGAGAAAATACAATATAACCGTGTGGCTTTCTCTGCCCGACACTATAAGAATATAAAGACACGTCTTCTCCGTTTGACGGTCATTTGAAAAAGGGTCCCGTTACTTGGTCACCGTGCGTGACTACCAACGCTGAAACGTCACAGCGTTCACTAGGCTAATAATACTTTTTACATTACATTAAACGTTGTAACCCCTAAAATCGCATGCTGCTAACCTCTAGCAGACAATGCCAATTAATCTACCGTAACAATTCCCTGTCCACCGGGGGGAAAAAAATCTATTAGATAGATTTTTTTTTTCAAAAACCTATCTGAATGAATATCAAAAAATTTAACAATATCAAAAAAATTTAACAAAAATGCGGCATATGGCCTACGACGTTCTGTCTAGAACCAATGTCGTGGTCATGTCGACTAACTAACAGTCATCTAATATATTAATGATCATATTATACCTAAATGTTATACATAAATTTTATATAAACTAAAAGAGAATGGCTAATGTTGATATCTAATTAAATAATTAATTAACTTAAAATATGTCGCAATGAAATGTCATGTCAGACTAATCTAAAGAGTTAAAATTAAACTAATTAATTATATTGAGTGTGTAATAAGAATAAAGTTGTTGAAAATCTAATGTAAGAGAAATGAAAGGATATGTTAAAGAGAGAAATAAATAAATAAAGAATAAAGTGGAGAAAAAAGTAATGTATAAATTTAACTTAGTTATGTGTGTTGGACATTAATTAAGTTTAGTATTAAGTTGTTAATACCTATCTAAATTAACCAATTTAAACAATAATGTAGTATGTGATGTACCCACATAATTATTAACTATATAATATAATAGTTACATACAATAACATTATCTAAGAATCATGTGAGTTCTTATTTTTTTTCTTCATTTCATTTTTTTCAAATCTCATTTTTTTTCTTCAATATTTATCTCACTTTCATTTTAATTTCCATTATTTAAACGACTTAATTAAAATTAATTAAAGTTGGATAAGATGATCCATACGTAGGCTTGATCCTTGTGAATTCCAATTAACAAACAAATGTTTAAGTGTTTCAGTTCATAAGTATCGACGTTATTATCAATAGTTCATGTCGCATACTGAGTTACTTTGATAGTGTTTTCTATTATGTTCACTTGATGCACGGAAATGTGTCCAATAGTTTTATCAGTAAAGGATATCAAGCAAAGTTCTGGCGTAAATACGAAAATAGAGTCAGTTGATTTCATTCATTTCGTATATAAAGTATTTAGTACGCAGATACTTGTATTGTAGGCAATAGTTCATGTCTATATAGAACAGCCATTATAGTGCTATTTATTTTGAGTAAGTATCTACGACGTTAATATAGTTCAAGACTCGACGTCAGTAGGATTTCGAGATAGAGTATCTGCCAGGACGTTATCTGCTCCTGTGATGTACTCGATTGAGAAGTCAAAAGGTTGCAGGAGAATAGCGAATCTGGTGAGCTTTGGACTTTTATGATTCGCCCGTCGTAGTGATGCCACGGCCTTCTGGTCTGTCTGTACTACGAACGGGGCTCCCAGCAGGAACTTTTCCAACTTCGTTATAGCCCACACCACTGCTAAAAGTTCGCGGTCGACAGTTGAATATTTGACTTCTGGTGGTTTCAGTTTCCGTGAGACGTACAAGTTTGGATGGAGGATGTCGTCATGATATTGGAGCAAACATGCGCCAATGCCGTAGTTACTCGCATCTGTGCGGAGAATAAACTTTTTGGAAGCATCAGTTAGTCAAATACTCAACTGTCGACCGCGAACTTTTAGCAGTGGTGTGGGCAATAACGAAGTTGGAAAAGTTCCTGCTGGGAGCCCCGTTCGTAGTACAGACAGACCAGAAGGCCGTGGCATCACTACGACGGGCGAATCATAAAAGTCCAAAGCTCACCAGATTCGCTATTCTCCTGCAACCTTTTGACTTCTCAATCGAGTACATCACAGGAGCAGATAACGTCCTGGCAGATACTCTATCTCGAAATCCTACTGACGTCGAGTCCTGAACTATATTAACGTCGTAGATACTTACTCAAAATAAATAGCACTATAATGGCTGTTCTATATAGACATAAACTATTGCCTACAATACAAGTATCTGAGTACTAAAGACTTTATATACGAAATGAATGAAATCAACTGACTCTATTTTCGTATTTACGCCAGAACTTTGCTTGATATCCTTTACTGATAAAACTATTGGACACATTTCCGTGCATCAAGTGAACATAATAGAAAACACTATCAAAGTAACTCAGTATGCGACATGAACTATTGATAATAACGTCGATACTTATGAACTGAAACACTTAAACATTTGTTTGTTAATTGGAATTCACAAGGATCAAGCCTACGTATGGATCATCTTATCCAACTTTAATTAATTTTAATTAAGTCGTTTAAATAATGGAAATTAAAATGAAAGTGAGATAAATATGAAAAAAATGAAATGAAATTTAGAAAAAATGAAAGAAAGAAAAAAATAAAAACTCACATGATTCTTAGATAATGTTATTGTATGTAACTATTATATTATATAGTTAATAATTATGTGGGTACATCACATACTACATTATTGTTTAAATTGGTTAATTTAGATAGGTATTAACAACTTAATACTAAACTTAATTAATGTCCAACACACATAACTAAGTTAAATTTAAACATTACTTTTTTCTCTACTTTATTCTTTATTTATTTATTTCTCTCTTTAACATATCCTTTCATTTCTCTTACATTAGATTTTCAACAACTTTATTCTTATTACACACTCAATATAATTAATTAGTTTAATTTTAACTCTTTAGATTAGTCTGACATGACATTTCATTGCGACATATTTTAAGTTAATTAATTATTTAATTAGATATCAACATTAGCCATTCTCTTTTAGTTTATATAAAATTTATGTATAACATTTAGGTATAATATGATCATTAATATATTAGATGACTGTTAGTTAGTCGACATGACCACGACATTGGTTCTAGACAGAACGTCGTAGGCCATATGCCGCATTTTTGTTAAATTTTTTTGATATTGTTCAATTTTTTGATATTCATTCAGATAGGTTTTTGAAAAAAAAAATCTATCTAATAGATTTTTTTCCCCCGGTGGACAGGGAATTGTTACGGTAGATTAAATGGCATTGTCTGCTAGAGGTTAGCAGCATGCGATTTTAGGGGTTACAACGTTTAATGTAATGTAAAAAGTATTATTAGCCTAGTGAACGCTGTGACGTTTCAGCGTTGGTAGTCACGCACGGTGACCAAGTAACGGGACCCTTTTTCAAATGACCGTCAAACGGAGAAGACGTGTCTTTATATTCTTATAGTGTCGGGCAGAGAAAGCCACACGGTTATATTGTATTTTCTCATGGACATGGGTCAGTCCACTGTTATGATGAAGAAAGATGAAGTTACAGGTTAGTAATTGACTAAACCTTGTCGAGAGGAATTAACAGTCCTGTTTTAGTGATACTAGTGCCAGACGCATAATCTCACTGTCGGTCGTTGAATTTACCAACCACGCGTGCATATAGTTATGTCGTTCTGCCTACAGTAATTCAGATGTATGAGACAAGGACTGATTTGTAAAGGAATCATAGATGAAGTATGAACTGCAATTATTATGTACAATTCTTCATGATGACCATGTGTGAACTGTTCGTGTATGGAATTGATATATTAAATTTATATGGACTCAAGGAATGACTTATCAAGTCTCTGAACGTTGGAAGTTGAATATATAATGATGTTGACAAATATTCTATCCCACCTTCGCGTAATTTACCATCAATAGCACGATACCATAACTGACTAAGAAAGACAAGGGATAAAAATGAAAGTAATGGTAATCACTGAAGAACCCTTTGGTAACACTGGATTTGTAACACTACTATAAACACGACGACCCCCGTGTAACACTACGCCAGAACTTTGCTTGATATCCTTTACTGATAAAACTATTGGACACATTTCCGTGCATCAAGTGAACATAATAGAAAACACTATCAAAGTAACTCAGTTGAAAAAGGGTCCCGTTACTTGGTCACCGTGCGTGACTACCAACGCTGAAACGTCACAGCGTTCACTAGGCTAATAATACTTTTTACATTACATTAAACGTTGTAACCCCTAAAATCGCATGCTGCTAACCTCTAGCAGACAATGCCAATTAATCTACCGTAACATGTACCATCGCCTGGTGTTACGATGGATGGCTTCCCGGCCGTGTGGCAACACGGACCATGTGCAGAAGGGCGGCGGTGGCTGCGCCACCGCCTCCCCAGGCGGTCTGGCTCAAGGGTATGAACGAGTAAATAACTAGTCCCCTAAAGGGCAAAAGAGTGAATAACTCGCGCCCAGGGATTCAAACAAACAGGCAAACAATACATACCGTATATATATATATATATATATATATATATATATATATATATATATATATATATATATATATATATATATATATATATATATATATATATATATATATATATATATATATATATATATATATATATATATATATATATATATATATATATATATATATATATATATATATATATAATCTTATAAATATAGAAGAGGTGTTAAGAATAGACAGACCTAGGGAACTGCATAATATAGTCAAACAATATTTATCACGAACAAATGTTAATATTAGTGTCTGGGAATGTGAAGGTCTGATGCTGTTGTTACAATGCATATGACTTTTAACAGATGAAAGTCAATTAAATATCTGGGACCCCAAGATGCAGCATTAGTGAATGCAGTCAGCGACCCATAGCTTGACTGCTTGCATCAGGATCAGCGAACCAGAGCTGATCAAGACCGTACTCCACCTCCACGTGGTGGTCCTGGAAACAGTCTGCAGCAGTGCAGTCTGGCTGAGCGAGTACGGATCGAAATGGGAAGGCAAACCCGGTCCCTAAAAAATGCCGTGCAGAAGTCGGATGTGTCGACCGAAAGGTGCAGATATCACAGCTTAGGTGCAAACAGACACAACGCAACCACCGTCCTTTTCAGGACGAACGAGGAAGAAGGAAGAAGAAGAATTAAATATCTGTTAAAGTCAGTTATATAACTGGAACCACCAGGCCTTTACACCCCTCCATTTTAATATAATTCTTGTTCAGAGTTTCTTTTTTATTTTGTTTGTTTTTTGTGTTTTTGTTTATTTATTTAACGTATTAGCATAATTGTGATTGTCCCTATTTACAATGATTTGACAAATGTGATGCCACTTTCTCATCAGCAGTTGTTCATATTATTTGGAATTGAAAACAATATATATCCTAATTATAACCCATCAGAGGTTGAACGGGATATCTTTCTTCATTAATTAAAAAAAAAAAATCTTACTCGACGCTTATTCCCGCTACTAACCCAGGTATTGTCGATAAAAAATGGCGTCCACGTCGTTTTCGATTCTGACTCAGTTGACGTCACTCTATATAGAAATACAGGGCACTAGGGTCAGACAAAAGCTGGTACCTTGGTCCTCCTGGTTGGGAGTTTTAGCGCAGGGCCGACACCCCTGCTTATGTAAAAAATCTGAACAGCTACGGACAGTGTTGCCACAGCTGGGTATTTTTTATTAGATCTGGGGTTTTTTTTGGCTTCCGTCTGGGTATCTGGGTATTTTTTCCCCAAATCTGCATTAATCTGGGTATATTTAACAATTGGCATTTACAATGTTTGTATATTCTGTGCACTGAGCATTATACATTATATTTATATTATAATTAAATGTAAAAAATGGTAATTTCCTATTACTCGTGCTTTTTTGCTCCGCAGTGAATATTATGTGCTATATATATTTTTTTTTCCACTTAAATTTAATTCTTGTTTTTAACCACATCAATGACGTTGCTATGTGTTTTAAAGTATTCTTTTTAAATTTTAGACTTAAGGTAGTAGGCCTACGATACCCAGATAAGGTTAAAAACTCAAATTTTCCTTTCAGAATCAAACAACCATGGGTGTCGTGTTAGTATTGACTTAAAATTTGTTTCCACATAATGACCTCATTAATTATGCAAAATGCCTATCCAATATGGCCGCCGTAGTGAATAAATTATACACTTCTTTTAAAACATCAAAACTATGTTATTTTTACAAGGATCTGACTGAAACCTGGCAAATTGAATCATTATATATAGCTTGAGGTCATGGACCAAAATGACAGAGATTGACAGAAAGGTTAATTTTTAATGAATTTTTAAAATTTCTATTTCTTGAAATGTTTGACATTTGTGCCTCATTATATATGCATGATGGTCATAAAACTAAAACTTTGAATTCAATTGTATCAATTTTGGTTCAAAATCTGTAAGAGTATATGACAGACAACTGTTTTAATTTTCATGTCAATTGAATGTATAGATTCAGAGATATCTTGTTTCAAAGTTCACTAATTATGTTAAAAAGACAATTCCGAGAAAACAAAGAAAAACAGAAAAAGTACTAACAAAATGAAGTTTAATGAGCTACTGTTGAATAAAGGTCTCCTCCTACTGCAGTTGCAGTGTCTATGAATCCCCTTTTCAGTGCTCTTAGGGTCTTCCTTCTGTTTTTTGTCTTTTCCAGGGATTTTTTAAAATCAGATCCAGATATGCACAGCGTGTCTCTTTTGGTGGATAATGTCGTGGTACTAAATCCCAAAAAACCTACTCTGTGGCCTCCCCCAATAGAACGCACAAATGCCACCATTCTCACATTTACTTCTTTGTGTTTGTGTGTAGCTGAAGATGACACATCAGAGGTATTGAAATTGGCATTCCATTCGACACAGTTTGTGCCCTTGATACTGATTTCATGACAAAAGCCATTCCGAGTCTCTTCGACGATCTCACAGGTCAGTGAGTACTGATAACATTTGTCACATCTAAAGTAAGCGCATAAAAACCCAAACAGCAGTTTTACATCCATAAGGATAAACCCATTTCCTCTGTTGTCATTTTTAGCTTGTCCTTCACTTTCTTGGACCTTTATTTTCTTTGCTGAGAAGCACAGAGGCTTCATAGCGTCACTATCGACAATAGGTGTCTCATTTTCAGGCAAAGGTTTAGAAAGTGTAGTAGTGTACTTATTTCCAAGGAACTTACGTTTAACACGCCTCCCAGTCTGTGTCTTATTTCCCATCGTGAACAAAAGAAGATCTGCTAACTACTACTCGTATTATACATAATCAGTATAAAACTAGCAATAAATAGATTTTATGTGGGTGAAAATGCACAATGCAAGCAGTGGCGTATTCTCTATGTGTGCTGTGCGTGCTGCGCACACCTATGCCCGAAGGAAAATAATAATTTAATTTAATTCTATAAAATATGTCTCTTCTAATGTTCTGCTTTCGGACCGCACGCATCAGGATAACGGATTTTCCGCATAGAATCTACGAGTATATCTAGTTTCAGTTTCCCAGACGCGTTTTATAGTGCAGTTTTTATTGGTTGGTAGCAATCGCCCGAAGTTTTTCGGGTAATTCCGTCACAATGCGTGCTGTACCTTTCGGTTTCACGTTTAAAGACTGGTTTGTGTGGATCAGGGTCATGGCCAGATACGTCAATACAATACGAACATGCGTGCGGTTGTCTTGCAGCTCTCGAGTTGTAAAAATCGGCTGTGTCCAAGTCCAGTGTTTTTTGTGATTAATTTTTGTTAGTTGCCGGGAGTGCAGATTATTACAGTGACAGTGAGTTTCAAGTTGTAAGTTAATTAGTATTTCGGAGATAATTGACATATACCCAAAATGCAAGTGTTGGACGACATCGCTAAAAAGAAGTTTTGTTCACTAAGTTTTATAGAAAAACTATCAATAGTGAGTAACGGTAAACGATGCTGTAACAGAGAAATTTCTGCAAAAGGAAAGAAGAATAGATCTGATCTTCAAGTGAAACCTGTAAGTGAAAATATGTATTATTTAGTTAATGTTTTTCTTCCAGCCGAATAACTATCGTTGCGTAATTGAATATAGTTGGTTTTTAAATTAAGAGGGGAAGGGGTTAAATAGTAGGCGTACATATTCATTTTAAGTAGCAGCACGACTAGCTCGCATTACCAGGATACGCCACTGAATGCAAGTAACAAATGTTGAAATTTATGATCAAAGCTTTCTAGTCACACACTATTGAAAAATTCATAAGAAATCATAGAGTGATTCTCCTTGGAAATGTTATAAATATCTTCTTCCTAATGCCTCAGTATAATTATAATTTCGCAGTTTTACAATCACGTACTTTCATGTTGGGTCATTATTCACATATTAACCAACTATAAACAATGGTTGCTATGCAAATCACTCAAGGGGGTGTGTGTAGAAAAACACTGATTCCTATCATACCAGAGTATCTCTAAGCTTACTTACTTAGTCATTCCCCTTCTACCGTGAGGTGTAGAGGTTTGGAAGAGAGAGCGCCAGACTATCCTATCGGCTGTCTTCCTCCTGGCCTGGTTCCATTCTAGTCCTCGGCCCTTCAATGATTGTCTAATGTTGTCCTCCCAGCGGACTCTGGGTCGTCCTGGAGGTCTGGATCCCTGGCTCTTTGTTTCCCATGCTTGTCGTGGTAGCCGATCTTCTCCCATTCTGCAGACATGGCCAAACCATTGTAGTTGCGACTGTTCTACTTGGGTCTGCAGGGGGTGGGATTTTAGGCCTTGACGTATCGTCTGGTTGCGGACCATGTCTCTTCTTATTACTTCAACCACCTTCCTCAGATACCTTATTTCTGAGGTTTGGATCTGGCTTTTATGGGTTGTAGTCATTGCCCATGACTCGCATCCATATGTCAAGACTGGGACATAGGTGGAGCGGTATATAGCCATCTTCGTTTTCTTACCAACCTCTCTCTTGCTGAGGAATCCTCGATTTATGGCCTGAAAAAGTCTCCCAGCTGCTGCTTTTCGAGTGGCCAACTCTTCTTTGATGCCTCCCTTTCGGTCTATAATAGCTCCGAGATATTTAAAGTGGTCGACCTGCTCCAGGACCTGTTTTCCAAGCTTAAATCTGATGTCTTTTTTCTTCTCGTGATATCACCATGGATTTTGTTTTAGAGCTGCTTATGACCATCCCTCTCTTCTCCAGCTCTTCCTTCCAGACTTGCAGGTTGGATTGGAGATGTGCCTCTGATTTAGCAATCAGGGCAACATCATCGGCAAATGCCAGCTCTGAAATACATACCTGTCTCATCTTCCAGTATCCAACTGAATACTTTCTTGTTCTCTCCTTACATGCCTTGATAACATCGTCCATGAGGAGTATGAAAAGATAAGGTGACAGGATATCACCTTGTCTTACACCAGTGGTGGTCCTGAACTCTTCTGACATATAGTTTGCTGTCCTCACATAATTTCTGCAAGACTTGTAGAAGCTCTGTATAGCATGAATCAGAGGTGCTGGAATGTTCTTCCTTGCCAAACAGTCCCAAAGTTTGCTCCAGGGGACCCTGTCAAACGCCTTTTCCAGATCTATGAAACAAAGACGGATCTCACTCTTATACTCAAGAGCCTTTTCACTCAGCTGTCTCAGTGTGAAGATTAGGTCTTGAGTACTTCGGTTTGCTCGGAATCCGCACTGGATCTCATCCAATTGTGGCTCAGCTAGGCGTCGGAATCTCTGCTCTAGGATTCTAAAGTAGATTTTACCTGGGACACTGAGAAGGGATATGCCTCTGTATTTTCCACATTGTCGTTTGTCACCTTTTTTTTGAAAATTGGTGTTATGATGGCAATCTCCCAATCCTTTGGTATGGTCTTGTTGCACCACGCTGCCTGTAGGACCCTTAAGAGTAATAGGTCATCTGATGCTCCCATGTACTTAACCATTTCTGGTGTTATACTATCATGCCCTGCTGCTTTGCCCATCTTGATTTTCTCCAGTTCTGATTCAGTTCTTCCATCTTTATGTCATCTTCATCACCATTGGTTTCCACTTCTGTGCTAGTGGTTATCATTTCTGATGCTTGACCTTGCTCACCATCAAGGAGTTCTGAGAAATATTCTTTCCATCTTTCCATTACTTCCTTCGCGGCAGTAAGCAATTTGCCTTGCTTGTCCTTTATAAATTTGAGATGGCATTGTTTTTCCTTCCTCATGTTCTTTAGGGTCTTATAGAACAATTTCTGGTTTTCTTGCGCATCTTTTTCTAGCTTTTCTCCAAATTCTTCCCAGGACTTCTGTTTTGCTGCTAGCACCTTGTTCTTTGCGTCTGTTCTGAGTGTCACATATTCTGTATATTTCTCCGTTTGTCCTGTTGTGTTTTTAGCTCCTAAGTATTGTTTCCATGCCATTTTCTTCTCTCTTATTTTCTCTTTGACTTCCTCTGTCCACCAAGGTGTCCTCTTTCTCTTGTTCCCAAGTCAGACTTCACCACATGCTTCTGCAGCAGCTGTCTTTATGATGTCCTTGAATTTAAGCCAGAGGGTTTCCAAGTCATCAGGTTGTTCTTCTGTGTTGCTCACCGCTGCAGCAATAAGCCCCTGATTTCTGGTCTTAATTTCTGGCTCTCTCAGCTTGTAGGTCTTAATGCTCATTTCTTCCGTTCGTTTACTTAGTTTCTTGCGTGATGTTGGGCAGTTCCTAGACTGAGCAACTCTTTCAGTTGTTCTTTTGATTGTAAGCAGGTAGTGATTGTAGCGAGATTTGTTAACACTTGCTTGGTTGTAGCGCGACACACGCCCACGCGACACCCACACACACAGCGCAGTAATAACACTCGGCGGATCTTGCTTTGAAGTTTGTAGACAGCGGAAATGTGAATTACGTTTAGCTGGAACGGTATTGCAAGAATGAGGAAATAGCTATATAGGAATGTATGGCGGACTTTAAAAGTTTGCATTTACTGGAAATTAAATTATTAACTACCGGAGAACGCCCGGTTGGAATAATATTAAATAAATATAACTCAACAAAGGAGATAGACTAGGAATTATATCCAAAAGGATATTATTCAAATATAAACAGTTTTAAAGATAATTAATATTTTTCACCTTCATCACATCGGCTAAAAGTTAGCTAATAATCTTTAAAAATTTATTACACTAACAAGCCTCAACGGATTTGGATAAAACTTATATGGAATGAAAGCCTCATATGGGGAAAAGGGAATGATACATAGGAAGGACGGAAGAATAAGTGTGTAGTGAACAGAAGAGAAAAACAAGTACAGGAAAAACACAGATTGCGTCAAATCGCCTCAAATCAGGAGATGAAACTAAAATCTTTTGGGGAATTTAGGAGGTGTTTTCTCGTACGGGCGAGAGACTGAAATATAAGGACAGAGCGGCGCGTTGAAATCACACACACAAAATCCAGAAGCCAGAGTGAGAAACTGGAAGACAGTATCTGCAAGAAAAGTTATTTTTTCACGCTGCATGCAGGGCAGATTAACTTCAACCAATAAAGTCTCACCGTGAGCTTATAAATCCTAAGAGGGTATGTAAGTTAATTAAAAATATAGGTATTACTAATATCATTTTATTTCAGATTTTATTTCTGATTGATTGTAGCAGATATAATAAAAAAGGGAATGACGCTAACCAGAGATAACCTTCACCGGCATTGTCAGGAAGCATAACCATTAATTGGTTAGCCACATATATCATGGCTAGTTCTTGCCTGGAAGCTTACGACATACCAGCAAGTACATAAGTGACTTGACATCCATAAGTGGAAGGCAAAAGTTATATCATACCCATGTATCATAACATGTGATTTATTCATGTATGTTGTTAATTCTGCACAGTATACATTATCTTATCATGCTATCTCTGTAACATACTACCATGATTCATTCATTTATATACAAACACTGAAGACATGGTCGCATCATGAACAGCAGTGGGTGGTGAGATTGTTGGAACAACATGGCCACCTATTACCTTTTGTTCCAGGTTTTATGATCAATGTTTATGATCATTTCTGATCGAGAAACTAAAGACTTGAAGAAGTTGATCCAGCTCACTGACGCCTAGAGGTCAACCACTCTTCAACACCTTAGTCCCCCGTAGTTATAGGGCGGGCTGAAGGAAAGTCTTCCGTACTCCAGTGTGTCGGAGGAACCTCGAGCAGACGTGGCTAATAACATAGGATGAGTTTTATGTGTATCCATCCAACAAATCCTGTGAGCAGTTTCTAAAACGACTGTCTAATGATGACAACTAGATGGCAAGAGATAATGTGACAATCCTTTTGTTGTAAATTCAGTGGAATATAAATCCAAGACTTTTTCTATTAGTTATTTTAATTTGTAACTGTAAATAATCATACATTTTACCATCTTCCAACACCCATTTATCATTACAAGAATATATAGATGTACATAATAAATTATGAAATTGTACTCATTTGACTTGTTAAATTTTTAAGTGTTAAATTTGAGTTACCTTTTCAACTTTAATTATATTATCACGTAGGGTTACTATAGCGAAAGTAGCAACTTATACTTCTGAAGCCTAAATCTATTGTCCAGCTCAGAGTATTCACAGCTGTAACTCACTTGTGATACCAGTGTACTTCCCGGGCACTGGAACTTCATCCTTTCTGGAGAGAGATTCTACTTCTTCTCTACCACTACTATCATACTAGGAAAACCTTTCGCTACATTGGGGGCTCTTTCGCGGGATATTATTTTGTATCCTGAGCCACTATCTATGTATTCTTCTATCTTGAGCCACAAATAGTTTGTAAAAATAATTTTTTTTGAAAAAATTCTAAAACTTAGAAATTTTTCGTAATAGTAGTACCATTGAGTACGAAGTAAATAGGAAACGCTCACAAGGATTTAAGGATTTGTCTTGTTCAAAGTAATTAATTGATTTTAATTAAGTTAGTTGGTTAGTGAAGATAAAATTATATACCCTCTGGTAAGTAAGCATCATGGCTGAATTGGTGAAGTTTAGAGCTGCGATTATGCAGGAAGGAAAAGACTTGGGTATGACAGGAGATGCTCTGATTCGGCATATCACAACTGAAGTGGATAAATATTTAGATAGAGAGGCTAAAAGAATGGAAGCTGAAGCTGAAAGAGAAGCCAAAAGAATGGAAGCAGAAGGTAAGAAATTAGAAGCAGAAAGAGAAGAAAAGAGACTAATGTCTGAAGAAAGAAGGTTACAAAGAGTTCATGAGTTAAGTTTAAAGGAACTTGAACTCCAGGGAGCAGCTAGCAATCATGGTGCTAGCTCACCTCACTCTGAGAGTAGCTCCAACCAGAGCACGGTAAATGGAGCCATGAGTTTCCACCTGGATCCATTTATTGAGAAGGAGGACGCCATTGAGTTATACCTGGATAGATATGAGAGACTGGCCACTACCTATGGATTGGAAAAGGAAAAATGGAGCCTTAAGCTATCTCAGGGGTTGAGGGGAGTTTCATACGATGTTTATTTAAAACTCTCAAAAGAAGACCAGGAAGATTATGAAATCTTAAAAAAAGCTTTATTGGTCAGGTACGAAAAGAATTCTGAATCTTATAGAAAGAGATTACGAACTGCTAAGCTACTTCCAGGAGAAAACTATCACTAGTTTTCTGCCAGATTGGAAACTTATCTGACAAAATGGATTAGCTTAGGAAAATGTCAAGATATAAAAGAAATGGTCATGATGGAACAACTGAGAGAATCCATGCCTCAAGAAATGAGAAAATTTCTTATGGAGCAAGGAGCAGAGAGATTGGAAGATATTTTAACCATGGCTGAAAGATATCAAGCAGCTCAGTCAGAAGTGTCAGGAAATAAGAAGAAGCAGGGTGAGAACTTCAAACCTTCACACAACTTTACCAACTACGAAAACAGGGACAATTCCAACAAGAACAAACACAGAACTGATTATAAAGACAAAAACCCTCTAGGATCAGAAAATAGACCTTCAAGAAAGGAAGGACAGTGGTGTAAATCTTGCCAAATGAGTAACCACAATACTGCAGAATGCAGACGGAAAAACCCTCCTTATCACGCTGCCTGTCTTACAACAGGGAACAAGGGAAGGAAGTAACTGGCAGTTAGTCAGAATGACCTCCATCATCCCCCTGTCTGTGAGGAAGTGACATGTAATAACACCAAAATTCAGTGCTTATATGATTCCGGATTGGAATTCGACTCAGTCGTGAGTGCAACCCTAGTGCACCCTGATCAACTTACCACAGAAACAGTGGACATACAAGGGGCAATGCAGGGGACCGTCACCATGACACTTCCCATAGCAAGGATCAACGTGAGAACTCGCTATGTGGAAGGAGTGATAAGAGCAGCAGTGAGTGATGATCCTATATACCCGCTGGTAATAGGATGTAAATATGTCTTTTTGGGTGACCCAATAAAACCTGTTGTCATGGCAGCAAACCATACCAGGTCGAGCACCAAAAAGGAGGAGGGAAATCCAATAAACATTCATCATATAAAGATGAAAAAGGCTCAAACAGCAGACAGCACATTGAAGCCTTGTTTTGGCAAATTGCCAAAAGCCCACAACTCTCCAGAGAAAGGAGACTTCTACATAGAAAATTGCCTACTCTACAGACAAGCTGGAAAAAGGACCTAAAGGGCATGGACAGCTGGTAGTGCCAAAATTCTACAGGGAGGAAATTAAGGAGCAAGAGCATGCTACATCAGGCAGTGGTCACAGAGGAAAAGGGGCCACTTGTCGAAAGATAGCATTGCGATATTACTGGCCAGGAATAATTGAAGACATAAGTTGGTATATGAAATCCTGTTCAGAATGTAACCAGGTAACCTCATTCAGAAGTGTAGACCAGTTTCAGGACCTAGGGAAGCATTGTTGCGGACGTAGGCCCACTAAGAAAACTCACAAGAGAAAACAACAGGTAGATGCGGTGATAAGGAGAAAACAAAATCACAACAAGTCTACTGTTACACCAGTAACCATGACAACTCTCCGTATTGTACAGAGAGGGGACGTAAGACATCCCACCCCGACTAGATATTTGTCGGAGCACCATGGCCTGGATCATCTGGAACCATTTGTTAGTCAGCAACCAGTATTAAAAAAGCTGCGGAAACAAACCAGAACCATAGGAGGTAAGAACTAGGGCTGTACCAGACAATTGATGGAGACAGGCCTCACTTCGGTATACTGCCCCTTACAATAGAAATAGGTGTGGGTCCGGCAACGTGGTTGTTTCGCCGTCCCCATACACGGTCCACTGGAAGCATTGTTGCGGACATGGACTGAACAATAGCAAGCATAAACACTCAAGGATGAGATTGACTATCTCTTAAAAGAGAAAATTATTTCAAAGTCTGAATCTCCCTACAGCTCAAGTGTGGTGCTATTAAGGAAGCCTAGTGGTGAACACAGGTTATGCATTGATTATAGGAAACTAAATGCTATCACTGAATCTCAGGTAGACCCATTACCTGACACCAATCAGTTGTTTGCTACATTGAGTAAGGCTCGGTATTTTTCAAAAGTAGATCTAAGCAAGGGATACTACCAAATGTGGTGAAATTACAGTGATGCAACGTTAAAATTCCTCCATTTATAAAGACAATAGGTAAAATAACATGTAGGGATAAAAATATTGGTAAGATACTGATGCGTGATGCCATATGATAATGGATGGTATCCGCATGTCTGGTTTTTGTGTAGTGTGTAGATGATGAACAGTCAAACAATGATCATACAAAAACAGGGCAATCCACACAAGGACGTCAGTTAACTCACGACGTATAAAGTCAATGATGCTTGTAACAGCTAGTGACGTTTTTCTGTATCATTTATTGTGGACGCCACAGTGACAAAATGTATACGCGAATATGTAGGTACATCTGACAGTCATTATCACAGCAACAATGTCAGTATAGCAATGGACGGTAGACAGCATCATAATAAAGGTGATTCACAGGCATGTCAATACATTATAAGGCTGTAATGTAGTCGGGAAAATTCTCCATCCCTTTCTATCTTAGCCAGAAGATAACCCGATGTATGAGATCAGTTCACTCTCCTTAATCTGACTTCAGCAAGACAGACACGTCTGCCGAAGTATAAATAATGTCCTCAAAAATATCCTCTAGATAACAAAGGTTTCCAAACCTAGTTCATGTAACAAAGTAGCAAGTAATGGTCCTTGAGACATGCATCAACCGATGCGATACAATACAGCAACACGTGAGCTGGGAAAACATCTCGTGACGACGACTTTCGAAGACAGGCTATGAATCAAAAATCGCTCACGACCAAAAATCGATAGAGTTAATGAAAAGTTAATTTACCTTGCCTTCAGGAAATACACAGAAATATTACGCCTCCCGGCATGTGGAAATACACTAGAGGTATTATCTCGAATAAACGAAATATCCATTAAGAGGACTTCACATTCCTGACAGAACAAAAAATAGCGGAGATCCCCTCTCAGCGAGGCATCTTCCTAGCTATTCAAAATCGCTCACTCGACTGGTGGGCGGAAATCGATCGACCAAGAAGCAAGACCAGTCATGCGCAGTCCAGCGCAAAATGACCACAGCTCAGAACTTAAGACGCAAGGACCTTTACTACGAACCAGCGTAAGAATGATTACCTTAAAAGGATAACCCAACAGGTTGCCAACCGTTTTCTGAGAAAACGGCCTAGCATAGCAAACTTAACTGCATTCAATACCAACGCGAGGAAACAACTGCTTACCGAGAAAAGTGACTATAAATTCCAAGCAGTTGTTGCCCTTGCGTTACAAAATATATATTGTAATAAAACGATGTTGCGAGAATTTCTCACGCAACATATCCCCTGATACATTCTCGCCCACGCCAGCGTTTTCTAGCGCCATTGAAACTAACTAGTTAGAACATGCAGACTAACGGACTATCCTTTTAGACGGGGTGGAAACGGAGATAAAAGAAAAAAATGTGACGGTCTGAACACGTGTTTGAATCTAAAGTCTAGAAGACGCAATTTGTAGTTTTTTAAAGAAAAAATTACGCCACTAGTTGACACAATGTAAGGAAATGGACAAAAAACGACCTTAGCTCTTGTCAGAAACAGACATATCTTGGACATTCTACGGTAATTAGTCGTTTAGTTTGAATATAGCGGCAAAACGCCGTGAACGAAGGTACAAAAACAAATTTCAAAACTAACCTTGAAAAAAGTAGGTTTTTTCTTAATAATAAGTTTAGGAGAATAAAAACTAGCTAGTGTGATAGCCCATCTTTACCAGATAAATAATATACTTTTATTTACACAGACGGACAGATAACACGGAAGATATTGACGAAAGACTGTATTGTTCAATACAGACTAGCCGACAGTTATTTGTGCATACTTCTCACAAAAATCACTTTTGACGCGTCCTTGAGCCTAACGCAGTGAAACAAACTGCATGTAGGCAGGGGGCAAAAAAGGGAGGGTAGAAGCTAAAAATAACTTTGTCTCGAAATCGTATAAGTAAGTGGGGGAAAATTTGTGTAGTTTTTTTTTTTTTTTTTTGTAGTTTCGTCTAAAATCAAGTGTAATTTTGGGAAAAACCAAGTTGGGACGGACAGACCGACAGAAAAATATTACACACTAGACAGAAACTGGACCTAAATTTGACATTTGTAGTTTAAATATTTGAATGTAGTGGGGAAGTCCGCTGATTGGACAGAAGCTTTCATATTGTAGAAAAAACAGTAGAGGCAATTGCCATTTTGTAGAAGACTGTCCAGATGCACAGTTCGTTAATGCTAGAAGAGTGATTTCCAGGAGATATTATATATTATCAGTGGGACGCCATAATCTAGCCAGCAGCTCAGCTGAGTTTTGCTATTACAACGTAACTGTGTTTTCAATTTTGAATTGTGGTAAGGAGAAAAATTCATTAACCCTTTTATTTAACATTTAATATTTTGAGTGATTGATACTGAACCATAAGTCAGAAGAGTTCAGGACCACCACTGGTGTAAGACAAGGTGATATCCTATCACCTTACCTCTTCATACTCCTTATGGACGATGTCATCAAGGCATGTAAGGAGAGAACAAGAAAGTATTCAGTGGGGTACTGGAAGATGAGACAGGTCTATATTTCGGAGCTGGCATTTGCTGATGATATTGCCCTGATTGCTAAATCAGAGGCACATCTCCAATCCAACCTGCAAGTCTGGAAGGAAGAGCTGGAGAAGAGAGGGATGGTAATAAGCAGCTCTAAAACAAAATCCATGGTGATATCACGAGAAGAAAGAAAACATCAGATTAAGTTGGGAGAACAGGTCCTGGAGCAGGTCGACCACTTTAAATATCTCGGAGCTATTATAGACCGAAAGGGAGGCATCAAAGAAGAGTTGGCCACTCGAAAAGCAGCGGCTGGGAGACTTTTTCAGGCCATAAATCGTGGATTCCTCAGCAAGAAAGAGGTTGGTAAAAAAACGAAGATGGCTGTATACCGCTCCACCTATGTCCCAGTCTTGACATATGGATGCGAGTCGTGGGCAATGACTACAACCCACAAAAGCCAGATCCAAACATCAGAAATGAGGTATCTGAGGAAAGTGGTTGAAGTAACAAGAAGAGACATGGTCCGCAACCAGACGATCCGTCAAGGCCTAAAATCCCATCCGCTGCAGACCCAAATAGAACAGTCCCAACTAAGATGGTTTGGCCATGTCTGCAGAATGGGAGAAGATCGGCTACCACGACAAGCATGGGAAACAAAGAGCCAGGGATCCAGACCTCCAGGACGACCCAGAGTCCGCTGGGAGGACAACATTAGACAATCTTTGAAGGACCGAGGACTAGAATGGAACCAGGCCAGGAAGAAGACAGCTGATAGAATGGTCTGGCGCTCTCTCTTCCAAACCTCTACACCTCACGGTAGAAGGAGAACGACTAAGTAAGTAAGTAAGTGATTGATACTGCCATGTCATGAAAAATGATTACGACAAGTGAGTGCTTATTCTAGGTCCCCAGCGACAGGCCAGGGCCTAGAGACAAACAAATAATATAGGAAAACATATCCAAGACTATAGAAGACAGATCTACATTTGAGATCAGTGAGAACATATCACAGAGAATATGTGACACTCAGAACAGAAGCAAAGAACAAAGTGCTAGCAGCAAAACAGAAGTCCTGGGAAGAATTTGAAGAAAAGCTAGAAAAAGATGCACAAGAAAACCAGAAATTGTTCTATAAGACCCTAAAGAACATGAGGAAAGAAAAACAATGCCCTCTCAAATTTATAAAGGACAAGCAAGGCAAATTGCTTACTGCCCCGAAGGAAGTAATGGAAAGATGGAAAGAATATTTCTCAGAACTCCTGGATGGTGAGCATGGTGAAGCATCAGAAATGATAACCACTAGCACAGAAGAGAAAACCAATGATGGTGAAGATTTCATAAAGATGGAAGAACTGAGGGCAGCACTAGAGAAAATCAAGATGGGCAAAGCAGCAGGGCATGATGGTATAACACCAGAAATGGTTAAGTACATGGGAGCATCAGGCGACCTATTACTCTTAAAGGTCCTACAGGCAGCATGGTGCAACAAGACCATACCAAAGGATTGGGAGATTGCCATCATTACACCAATTTTCAAAAAAGGGTGACAATCGACAATGTGGAAACCATAGAGGCATATCCCTTCTCAGTGTCCCTGGTAAAATCTACTCTAGAATCCTAGAGCAGAGACTCCGACGCCTAGCTGAGCCACAATAGGATGAGGTCCAGTGCGGATTCCGAGCAAACCGAAGTACTCAAGACCTAATCTTCACACTCAGACAGCTGAGTGAAAAGGCCCTTGAGTATAAGAGTGAGATCCATCTTTGTTTCATAGATCTGGAAAAGGCGTTTGACAGGGTCCCCTGGAGCAAACTTTGGGACTGTTTGGCAAGGAAGAATATTCCAGCACCTCTGATTTATGCTATACAGAGCTTCTACAAGTCTTGCAGAAATTATGTGAGGACAGCAAACCATAAGTCAGAAGAGTTCAGGACCACCACTGGTGTAAGACAAGGTGATATCCTATCACCTTACCTCTTCATACTCCTTATGGACGATGTCATCAAGGCATGTAAGGAAAGAACAAGAAAGTATTCAGTGGGGTACTGGAAGATGAGACAGGTCTATATTTCGGAGCTGGCATTTGCTGATGATGTTGCCCTGATTGCTAAATCAGAGGCACATCTCCAATCCAACCTGCAAGTCTGGAAGGAAGAGCTGGAGAAGAGAGGGATGGTAATAAGCAGCTCTAAAACAAAATCCATGGTGATATCACGAGAAGAAAGAAAACATCAGATTAAGTTGGGAGAACAGGTCCTGGAGCAGGTCGACCACTTTAAATATCTCGGAGCTATTATAGACCAAAAGGGAGGCATCAAAGAAGAGTTGGCCACTCGAAAAGCAGCGGCTGGGAGACTTTTTCAGGCCATAAATCGTGGATTCCTCAGCAAGAAAGAGGTTGGTAAAAAAAAACGAAGATGGCTGTATACCGCTCCACCTATGTCCCAGTCTTGACATATGGATGCGAGTCGTGGGCAATGACTACAACCCACAAAAGCCAGATCCAAACCTCAGAAATGAGGTATCTGAGGAAAGTGGTTGAAGTAACAAGAAGAGACATGGTCCGCAACCAGACGATCCGTCAAGGCCTAAAATCCCATCCGCTGCAGACCCAAATAGAACAGTCCCAACTAAGATGGTTTGGCCATGTCTGCAGAATGGGAGAAGATCGGCTACCACGACAAGCATGGGAAACAAAGAGCCAGGGATCCAGACCTCCAGGACGACCCAGAGTCCGCTGGGAGGACAACATTAGACAATCTTTGAAGGACCGAGGACTAGAATGGAACCAGGCCAGGAAGAAGACAGCTGATAGAATGGTCTGGCGCTCTCTCTTCCAAACCTCTACACCTCACGGTAGAAGGAGAACGACTAAGTAAGTAAGTAAGTGATTGATACTGCCATGTCATGAAAAATGATTACGACAAGTGAGTGCTTATTCTAGGTCCCCAGCGACAGGCCAGGGCCTAGAGACAAACAAATAATATAGGAAAACATATCCAAGACTATAGAAGACAGATCTATATTTGAGATCAGTGGGAACATATCACAGAGAATATGTGACACTCAGAACAGAAGCAAAGAACAAAGTGCTAGCAGCAAAACAGAAGTCCTGGGAAGAATTTGGAGAAAAGCTAGAAAAAGATGCACAAGAAAACCAGAAATTGTTCTATAAGACCCTAAAGAACATGAGGAAAGAAAAACAATGCCCTCTCAAATTTATAAAGGACAAGCAAGGCAAATTGCTTACTGCCCCGAAGGAAGTAATGGAAAGATGGAAAGAATATTTCTCAGAACTCCTGGATGGTGAGCATGGTGAAGCATCAGAAATGATAACCACTAGCACAGAAGAGAAAACCAATGATGGTGAAGATTTCATAAAGATGGAAGAACTAAGGGCAGCACTAGAGAAAATCAAGATGGGCAAAGCAGCAGGGCATGATGGTATAACACCAGAAATGGTTAAGTACATGGGAGCATCAGGCGACCTATTACTCTTAAAGGTCCTACAGGCAGCATGGTGCAACAAGACCATACCAAAGGATTGGGAGATTGCCATCATTACACCAATTTTCAAAAAGGGTGACAATCGACAATGTGGAAACCATAGAGGCATATCCCTTCTCAGTGTCCCTGGTAAAATCTACTCTAGAATCCTAGAGCAGAGACTCCGACGCCTAGCTGAGCCACAATTGGATGAGGTCCAGTGCGGATTCCGAGCAAACCGAAGTACTCAAGACCTAATCTTCACACTCAGACAGCTGAGTGAAAAGGCCCTTGAGTATAAGAGTGAGATCCATCTTTGTTTCATAGATCTGGAAAAGGCGTTTGACAGGGTCCCCTGGAGCAAACTTTGGGACTGTTTGGCAAGGAAGAATATTCCAGCACCTCTGATTTATGCTATACAGAGCTTCTACAAGTCTTGCAGAAATTATGTGAGGACAGCAAACCATAAGTCAGAAGAGTTCAGGACCACCACTGGTGTAAGACAAGGTGATATCCTATCACCTTACCTCTTCATACTCCTTATGGACGATGTCATCAAGGCATGTAAGGAGAGAACAAGAAAGTAGTCAGTGGGGTACTGGAAGATGAGACAGGTCTATATTTCGGAGCTGGCATTTGCTGATGATGTTGCCCTGATTGCTAAATCAGAGGCACATCTCCAATCCAACCTGCAAGTCTGGAAGGAAGAGCTGGAGAAGAGAGGGATGGTAATAAGCAGCTCTAAAACAAAATCCATGGTGATATCACGAGAAGAAAGAAAACATCAGATTAAGTTGGGAGAACAGGTCCTGGAGCAGGTCGACCACTTTAAATATCTCGGAGCTATTATAGACCAAAAGGGAGGCATCAAAGAAGAGTTGGCCACTCGAAAAGCAGCGGCTGGGGGACTTTTTCAGGCCATAAATCGTGGATTCCTCAGCAAGAAAGAGGTTGGTAAAAAAAACGAAGATGGCTGTATACCGCTCCACCTATGTCCCAGTCTTGACATATGGATGCGAGTCGTGGGCAATGACTACAACCCACAAAAGCCAGATCCAAACATCAGAAATGAGGTATCTGAGGAAAGTGGTTGAAGTAACAAGAAGAGACATGGTCCACAACCAGACGATCCGTCAAGGCCTAAAATCCCATCCGCTGCAGACCCAAATAGAACAGTCCCAACTAAGATGGTTTGGCCATGTCTGCAGAATGGGAGAAAATCGGCTACCACGACAAGCATGGGAAACAAAGAGCCAGGGATCCAGACCTCCAGGACGACCCAGAGTCCGCTGGGAGGACAACATTAGACAATCTTTGAAGGACCGAGGACTAGAATGGAACCAGGCCAGGAAGAAGACAGCTGATAGAATGGTCTGGCGCTCTCTCTTCCAAACCTCTACACCTCACGGTAGAAGGAGAACGACTAAGTAAGTAAGTAAGTGATTGATACTGCCATGTCATGAAAAATGATTACGACAAGTGAGTGCTTATTCTAGGTCCCCAGCGACAGGCCAGGGCCTAGAGACAAATAAATAATATAGGAAAACATATCCAAGACTATAGAAGACAGATCTATATTTGAGATCAGTGGGAACATATCACAAGCAAAGAAACAAAGTTATAACTGATCAGAGCATGTATATTCCCAGTAGCAACATACGGCTGCGAGACTTGGACACTCAATAAAACAGTTGCAAAAAAGATTACATCATTCGAAATGAAATGCTACAGAAGGATGTTGAGAATACCCTGGACAGAAAAAAAGACCAACAGAGAAGTACTGCACTCACTAAATGTACAGGAACATTGGCTCCTAAATACCATCGCAATCAGGAAGCTGAAATTTTTCGGTCATATAAAAAGACATAATAGTCTGGAAAAAACAGTGATGGAAGGCATGGTCCCTGGAAAAAGGGGAAGGGGTCGACCTAGACGACGGTGGACCCAGGACATCACAGAGAGTCTGAACTTGTCTTTGGCTGATGCAGGTCGACTTGCCCAGAATCGTGATGCGTTCAGAGCAGCTGTAATGGAGACAACTTCTGGAAAGAATACGTCACATGATGATGTTGGGAACATATCACAGAGAATATGTGACACTCAGAACAGAAGCAAAGAACAAAGTGCTAGCAGCAAAACAGAAGTCCTGGGAAGAATTTGGAGAAAAGCTAGAAAAAGATGCACAAGAAAACCAGAAATTGTTCTATAAGACCCTAAAGAACATGAGGAAAGAAAAACAATGCCCTCTCAAATTTATAAAGGACAAGCAAGGCAAATTGCTTACTGCCCCGAAGGAAGTAATGGAAAGATGGAAAGAATATTTCTCAGAACTCCTGGATGGTGAGCATGTGAAGCATCAGAAATGATAACCACTAGCACAGAAGAGAAAACCAATGATGGTGAAGATTTCATAAAGATGGAAGAACTGAGGGCAGCACTAGAGAAAATCAAGATGGGCAAAGCAGCAGGGCATGATGGTATAACACCAGAAATGGTTAAGTACATGGGAGCATCAGGCGACCTATTACTCTTAAAGGTCCTACAGGCAGCATGGTGCAACAAGACCATACCAAAGGATTGGGAGATTGCCATCATTACACCAATTTTCAAAAAGGGTGACAATCGACAATGTGGAAACCATAGAGGCATATCCCTTCTCAGTGTCCCTGGTAAAATCTACTCTAGAATCCTAGAGCAGAGACTCCGACGCCTAGCTGAGCCACAATTGGATGAGGTCCAGTGCGGATTCCGAGCAAACCGAAGTACTCAAGACCTAATCTTCACACTCAGACAGCTGAGTGAAAAGGCCCTTGAATATAAGAGTGAGATCCATCTTTGTTTCATAGATCTGGAAAAGGCGTTTGACAGGGTCCCCTGGAGCAAACTTTGGGACTGTTTGGCAAGGAAGAATATTCCAGCACCTCTGATTTATGCTATACAGAGCTTCTACAAGTCTTGCAGAAATTATGTGAGTACAGCAAACCATAAGTCAGAAGAGTTCAGGACCACCACTGGTGTAAGACAAGGTGATATCCTATCACCTTACCTCTTCATACTCCTTATGGACGATGTCATCAAGGCATGTAAGGAGAGAACAAGAAAGTATTCAGTGGGGTACTGGCAGATGAGACAGGTCTATATTTCGGAGCTGGCATTTGCTGATGATGTTGCCCTGATTGCTAAATCAGAGGCACATCTCCAATCCAACCTGCAAGTCTGGAAGGAAGAGCTGGAGAAGAGAGGGATGGTAATAAGCAGCTCTAAAACAAAATCCATGGTGATATCACGAGAAGAAAGAAAACATCAGATTAAGTTGGGAGAACAGGTCCTGGAGCAGGTCGACCACTTTAAATATCTCGGAGCTATTATAGACCGAAAGGGAGGCATCAAAGAAGAGTTGGCCACTCGAAAAGCAGCGGCTGGGAGCCTTTTTCAGGCCATAAATCGTGGATTCCTCAGCAAGAAAGAGGTTGGTAAAAAAACGAAGATGGCTGTATACCGCTCCACCTATGTCCCAGTCTTGACATATGGATGCGAGTCGTGGGCAATGACTACAACCCACAAAAGCCAGATCCAAACCTCAGAAATGAGGTATCTGAGGAAGGTGGTTGAAGTAACAAGAAGAGACATGGTCCGCAACCAGACGATCCGTCAAGGCCTAAAATCCCATCCGCTGCAGACCCAAATAGAACAGTCCCAACTAAGATGGTTTGGCCATGTCTGCAGAATGAGAGAAGATCGGCTACCACGACAAGCATGGGAAACAAAGAGCCAGGGATCCAGACCTCCAGGACGACCCAGAGTCCGCTGGGAGGACAACATTAGACAATCTTTGAAGGACCGAGGACTAGAATGGAACCAGGCCAGGAAGAAGACAGCTGATAGAATGGTCTGGCGATCTCTCTTCCAAACCTCTACACCTCACGGTAGAAGGGGAACGACTAAGTAAGTAAGGGAACATATCACCCACCTTATAATAATAATAATAATAGCCCCTTCAGTCATAACTGACTATGGGAATGCGCCCCTGAGGTGGCAGCCCTCAGCTGCTTATAGGGTGAAGCTGGAGTGTCCTCTCCAGGGCGCGAGCTTGGGCACAGTTATATGGAGATCAAGCTGTTGCCCATGCAGCATGTTCCCCCTCTCCACACAGCCGGTAGATTCAAAGGAACGGCAGTAGCCGATACAGTTTGGTACCAGCCATGTCGCAGGAAATGCCAGAATAATGTCAAATCGACATTAGACTGCCTTAGGAACTCCGACTCCGGATTTATCCTCAGGGTTTACTCCCGAAGCCAATTCCACAAATGGATATTCCTGCAAGGCAGCGGTGGTTTGAATTCAGAGTTCCTTCTCTTAGATAAGCTACCAACCAAGGATCACGAGCCACCTTATTGGATGGAAAAGGAGACTTATGAACATATTTCTGATGCAATGCAGTCATGGGAAACTGGTGCTATTTGATACCACCTGGGTGAGATGTGCTTAGTCGGTCAAAGAGATCTGACCCGATCTTTGTAATTTTTTTTTGCTTTGTTGTGTGTAAAATTGGTGCAGTAGGCAGAGTGTTGACACATGGCACAAATTTTGGTTTCAGAGTTTCTGGTCTGGCACTGTGCTAGTGCTAGATGCTTTGAAGAGGTCCAAGAGTGGATGCCTAAGAAGCCTATCATTTTACTCCAGCACTTGTGAGGAGTGGGCCACTTGAATTCTGTACTGCATCGTCACAGGCCAGATAAGTTGAAAACCTGGCCTGTTGTGGATTCATCAAACTTTTCCACATTAAAATAACTAAATAAAATCCAGGGTATAAAAACTATACCTCAGTTCAATATTTCAAAGACATGACTCGTGTAAAGAGAGATCGGGTATGATGACACCACCCAGACTAGACATCCAGTGCTAGTTTTCCAAAGACACTGTAGTTAGTGTTAATATTAACTAATGTAACCATATATCTATGTAAAAAAATTTCATTTTGATTATGCAATATATATATATGCACTTTTATTGATAAATACATATTGTTTCATATGTCCTGACCAGAAGAAAATTTGGTTCAGGACTAAATAAATTCAAAAAATTATAAAATTTAACTTCTAAAAGCCAGTGTTAGTTGATTTGATCATAGAGCTTATTATTATTATTATTAGACTTAGTGTTTACATGTGTGTGTCTGTGTATTTAATTACCTACACATCACATTTTATTACCCTAGACATTAAACGTAGCTAACATACATAATAGCAGAATAAGTCTGTTTGAGGTCGTAAGTGGTAGCAGAAAGGCATTCTGTAACTCACATAAACTTTTATCTTCAGGAGCCTTCACAGCTGACCTCATCCAGTACACTAGGTAACATAGCAACCACACAATAACAACAAAAACCACTACACCAAATACCAGTAAAACCAGAAGTTAGGAAACTGTTAGCCTTTAGTACACCGGATGGACATTACGAGTTCAATGTACTCCCATTTGGTTTAAAGAATGCTCCAAGTATCTTCACCAGAATGATGAGGAAATTGTTGGAACCATTACAAAATCCTCATATCACCAACTTCATGGATGATATTCTGATTGCTACCACTACCTTCGAGGAACACGTAGTAGCACTCTCCATGTTGTTGGATAGACTGAGAGAAACGGGATTGACAGCACGTCCAACTAAGTGTCATATTGGATGTGAGACATTGGAATTTTTAGGTCACACTATCTCTACAGGGCAAATGTCTCCTGACCCAAAGAATGTAGAGAAAATGAGAAAAGCACCAAGACCACAAACTAAGAAGGATGTAAGATCCTTCGTGTCACTGTGCGGGTTTTATCAGAAATATATACCCCATTTTAACTCATTGTGCGCGCCATTAACCGACTTAACCAAAAAAGGTCAGCCGGATAAAATACAATGGACTGCGGAGTGTGAACAGGCTTATACAGAGTTGAAAAATAAGCTGACAAATAAACCTATCCTTGCCCTTCCCGATCTCACACAAGAATTCGTACTAAGAACGGATGTTAGCAATGTAGGCATCGGAGCAACATTACTACAGCGGGCAGACACACCGCCACATATGCTTCTACCCGTAGCTTTTGCCAGTAGAAAGTTAAATACAGCTGAAAGAAATTATTCTACCGTTGAACGTGAATGCCTCGCTTTGGTCTGGTCGATCAACAAATTCGCCCCTTTTCTTTACGGGAAACACTTCATTGTGGAAAGTGATCACCAGCCGTTGATGTTTTTAGCAGTGTCTAAAAAATTAAATTCACGACTTTTAAGGTGGAGTTTACTGTTATCTCCATATTCGTTGAATGTGAGATACATACCAGGACGAGACAATCTTGGACCCGATTTTTTTAAGTCGTCATCCTATCAAAGCAGATATAGAGAAACAGAAAAGAAAGGAGAAACTGCAGCATGAGTTACCAAAAAGTTAACCGTGCAGGCACTGTTTTAAAAAGGAGGGCTCTGTAGCGAGATTTGTTAACACTTGCTTGGTTGTAGCGCGACACACGCCCACGCGACACCCACACACACAGCGCAGTAATAACACTCGGCGGATCTTGCTTTGAAGTTTGTAGACAGCGGAAATGTGAATTACGTTTAGCTGGAACGGTATTGCAAGAATGAGGAAATAGCTATATAGGAATGTATGGCGGACTTTAAAAGTTTGCATTTACTGGAAATTAAATTATTAACTACCGGAGAACGCCCGGTTGGAATAATATTAAATAAATATAACTCAACAAAGGAGATAGACTAGGAATTATATCCAAAAGGATATTATTCAAATATAAATAGTTTTAAAGATAATTAATATTTTTCACCTTCATCACATCGGCTAAAAGTTAGCTAATAATCTTTAAAAATTTATTACACTAACAAGCCTCAACGGATTTGGATAAAACTTATATGGAATGAAAGCCTCATATGGGGAAAAGGGAATGATACATAGGAAGGACGGAAGAATAAGTGTGTAGTGAACAGAAGAGAAAAACAAGTACAGGAAAAACACAGATTGCTTCAAATCGCCTCAAATCAGGAGATGAAACTAAAATCTTTTGGGGAATTTAGGAGGTGTTTTCTCGTACGGGCGAGAGACTGAAATATAAGGACAGAGCGGCGCGTTGAAATCACACACACAAAATCCAGAAGCCAGAGTGAGAAACTGGAAGACAGTATCTGCAAGAAAAGTTATTTTTTCACGCTGCATGCAGGGCAGATTAACTTCAACCAATAAAGTCTCACCGTGAGCTTATAAATCCTAAGAGGGTATGTAAGTTTATTAAAAATATAGGTATTACTAATATCATTTTATTTCAGATTTTATTTCTGATTGATTGTAGCAGATATAATAAAAAAGGGAATGACGCTAACCAGAGATAACCTTCACCGGCATTGTCAGGAAGCATAACCATTAATTGGTTAGCCACATATATCATGGCTAGTTCTTGCCTGGAAGCTTACGACATACCAGCAAGTACATAAGTGACTTGACATCCATAAGTGGAAGGCAAAGGTTATATCATACCCATGTATCATAACATGTGATTTATTCATGTATATTGTTAATTCTGCACAGTATACATTATCTTATCATACTATCTCTGTAACATACTACCATGATTCATTCATTTATATACAAACACTGAAGACATGGTCGCATCATGAACAGCAGTGGGTGGTGAGATTGTTGGAACAACATGGCCACCTATTACCTTTTGTTCCAGGTTTTATGATCAATGTTTATGATCATTCCTGATCGAGAAACTAAAGACTTGAAGAAGTTGATCCAGCTCACTGAAGGCTAGAGGTCAACCACTCTTCAACACCTTAGTCCCCCGTAGTTATAGGGCGGGCTGAAGGAAAGTCTTCCGTACTCCAGTGTGTCGGAGGAACCTCGAGCAGACGTGGCTAATAACATAGGATGAGTTTTATGTGTATCCATCCAACAAATCTTGTGAGCAGTTTCTAAAACGACTGTCTAATGATGACAACTAGATGGCAAGAGATAATGTGACAATCCTTTTGTTGTAAATTCAGTGGAAGATAAATCCAAGACTTTTTCTATTAGTTATTTTAATTTGTAACTGTAAATAATCATACATTTTACCATCTTCCAACACCCATTTATCATTACAAGAATATATTCATTCATTCATTCATAACCCTCCACTCCCAAAGGAGCATAGGCCTTCAACAAACACATGCCAAGTCCTCCTGTCCCGTGCCATCATCTCAAGTTCTTTCCATGTTCTCCTCATCATTTTCACCTCTGTTTCCAACTCTCTTCTCCATGTACTTCTTGGTCTTCCTCTGCCTCTCTTGCCCTATATATAGATGTATATAATAAATTATGAAATTGTACTCATTTGACTTGTTAAATTTTTAACTGTTAAATTTGAGTTACCTTTTCAACTTTAATTATATTATCACGTAGGGTTACTATAGCGAAAGTAGCAACTTATACTTCTGAAGCCTAAATCTATTGTCCAGCTCAGAGTATTCACAGCTGTAACTCACTTGTGATACCAGTGTACTTCCCGGGCACTGGAACTTCATCCTTTCTGGAGAAAGATTCTACTTCTTCTCTACCACTACTATCATACTAGGAAAACCTTTCGCTACAGTGATCACTTCCAATCTCTGGCCCCCTCCAGACTCTAGCATCCCGGACATATTTGAATGAGCTCCTCCTAACAATGGCATAGTCGATCACTGACTTCTCATTCTTTCTTGGTTCACATCTAGTGTATGCATGTATGCGCTTATGGGGGAACTTTGTGTTTGTAATAATCAGATTCTGCTCACTGCAGAATCTAAAGAGTCGCTTTCCATTGTCATTGAGAGTATCTTCTCCATATCTTCCAATAACTCCACCCCATCTAGCATTAGTATTTCACATTCAAATTTTATTTTAAATAAAATGTTAAGAAAATCAATCTTACCACAGATGCAAGGAAATAACACAAATAAACGATGACTAGGCAATAGAATATGGCACTTTTTCGATCTGCCCTTTGTCCAGTCTTTTCCTATGTTAGAAAATTCTCCGCCTGCTCTCATCGATCTTGCTTTGCACAAAATTTACTTGAAATGGCAGTGAACAGTCCCCGTTTCGTACCAGTATCTACTGCTTTGTCCAATGGGACCATGTTTACATTTATTTTGAATCTATCGTTTCAAATAACAATTCCCAATATGTTTCCAAGGCAAATATATTTTTAGTTTTAGGTCAACCAATCATACTTCGCCTTCCTTTAAAATACACCCAATCAAATATCCCGTACCTTTTAACCTCATTTACCCAAAGTCGTTTTTTCAAAACATGCCATAAAAAATTACAAGCAGGCATGATCTTTACTTGACAGTCTGGTCGGATCCACTATAGTATTATGGCTATAATTAGTTAATTAATGGACTATTTGCGTAACTATTACCATATTCTTTGTCAACAAGTCCTAAGATCTTTACTTGACAGTCTGGTCGGATCCACTATAGTATTATGGCTATAATTAGTTAATTAATGGACTATTTGCGTAACTATTACCATATTCTTTGTCAACAAGTCCTAAGGTACACGAATATACAATTTATATGGGACTAGTTGGCTTGGTTCAGAAGTACACAGTTTTGTTTTTTTCTATGTTAGTGTTTTTATTTTTAGTCTACTACACGTTCAATTCTTTTCCATGTGCTGTCTTCTCTATTTACGTGATAATAACGTCCTTTGAAATAAGAGCTAAGGTTGTTTTTGTGACACGAGTTGTCTACATGTTCTAACTTTTTCCTCGTATTTTGGGGAAACCCCTAAGGCAAGGCTTGCCCCTGTGCTAGTATTGGCTTTTAGTTTAAAATCAATGCGAAACGAATTAGCATTTCATCTATCCTTTCCCCTCCTCGTTCCACAATGCATTTTTAGGCACATATTTTCTTAGAACTAGGAAAAGGGATTATGTCAAGGACGAATTTGAAAAATTTGGGTACCGTTTTGTTCGGCTATACGTTAGCAAATAATAATCTGAAGGCGTAGGCGATACCAACAGTTCTAGCAGAAAATTCTTTTATACTTTCTTATCTTTTCCTTTATGCCCGATATTGTTATATATTAATTTAGATATTGTATTTAGAAATTCACTACAATCTCTATTGACAGTAAATCGATTTGAATGAGCCTTTACGTTTGGAAAGTACTTGTATGTGTTAGTGGTAATATCTCTGCAAAATATGTCTAATTTTGACGCAAATCCTTTCCAGTGCTCAAAAAGATCAAGTACTGTTTGACTCTGCCCTTGTAAACGCAAGTTTAATTCATTCAGATTTGTAGTTAGTCAGTCAGAAACCTCAGCTTGCACAGCCAGTCCTCGTCATTCAATTCCGGGAAATGTTGTTCTTTTTCATCAAGAAACACCTTGATTGCTTCTAGACATGATACAAATCTGTTCAAAACATTACCTCGACTAAGCCAACGAACATTGCTGTACAGCGGGAGGTCCGCATATGCGCTCTCCATTTCTTGTAGAAGAGACTTGAATTGCCTGTGGGTCAATGAAGAGCGAGAAACTATGAAGTTAACTATCTTGACAACAGTTTCCATTACAGTGTTCAAGGATAGTGACGAAATCTTCGCACACAAACTCTCCTGGTGTATAATGCAATGGAAGCTCAATACTTGACGTCCAATACAATCCTCAAGAAGTTTAACAAATCCTTTGTTCTTTCCGACAAATGCAGGGACGGCATCAGTAGTAAAACAGAATATTTTATTCATGTTAATGTTCTGATTTTCGAAATAGCTTACAAATGCAGTTATAATGTCCTCTCCCTTGGCTGCACCATCAAAAGGTATCAAGCAGCACAGTTCTTCATAAATACGGTCGTTGTCACAATATCGCGAAACTATAGATAGGCGCGCCACGTCATTCACATCGACACTTTCGTCAAGAGCGACACTAAATACAACAGCTTGTTGTAACCCGGTTGTTTGTTTTACCGTTACATTTTCAGCCATATCAGTTATGCGTCTCTCGATTGATCTTGCAGAAGCCGGTATTTCTCGAATCCGAGACAGTATTGTTTCTTTATTTGGCAAATCACTAAACAAAATTTCAGCACTGCTCAAAAAAAGTTTCCTTGATGTATTCTCCATCTGTGAAAGGTTTGCCCTTCGAAGCCACACACTGTGCAATTTTGTAACTACATTCGATAGCTTTATTTTTGGTTCCAATTACTTGACTAAAAATACTACTTTGTGTTTTGTAGCCAGAAACAGCCATTTTTATGGCTTCACTTTTCTCCTCAGAGTTTTTAAACATGGACTGATGTTTGGTTTGATAGTGTCTTTGTACACTTGACGTACGGCACACGACACTTTCATAACATAAAGCACAAACAGCACGATGCTTTTGTTGTATGAATCCATATTCGTTTGTCCAAAAGTCTTGAAACGAGCGTACATCAAGTTTTTGTCTTTTTTGAGTCATTTTAACGGCACCGTATTACTTAATAACAACACCAACTTTTGTGCTGCGGTCAAAGGACTGTACGGGCATGAGTATGCGACAGCCGAGAGAACTGTGGAGGTGGTGGTGGTCGGGAGAGAGGGGAAGGATAGGACGGAAATATAACTTCGTCGAGGTCAGTCATTGTTGCTCCAAACTCACACTGGGAGTCAAAAACTGCGAGCGAAAACGAAATAAATACGCTCGTCCAGGCCCTAGCCAGACACTATTGCGTAATTATTATATTACGTCTCCGCTTGCCCGTCAAAATTCGCTTGGGATTCTTTTCAAGAATCTGATCCTGCAAACTACGGTAGCAGGTAGACGCCAGACTAGCGGGCGCCGCAAAGTATAACCACTCCCCTTGAAATTCGTTGAAGAATGTTTGTTCTCGGAAACGGTCCGTAAAAACGAAGACTTACGTGCAGTATAGTATGATCAGGCCTTTAGTTTGCATCAGATCGCACACTCTTACCTCCAATGTCTAAAAACTTTCGTTTTGAAGGGTTGTAAAAACAGGTATAGCTTTAAAAGAATTATATGCTTCTATTTAATTAAAAATTCAATTTTTTAAAACAGAGATCATATACTGTACAGTATTTTAATTTACTCAGCGTGCCATTGAAAATCGTTCCACGTGCCACGCTTGGCACGCGTGCCGTAGGTTGCCGACCCCTGATTTAAAGCATGAAAATGAAAATTGTTGGATTTTTTTATATTTTTTTTAACCTTTTCTGGGTATCCTATTACCTTAAGCGATGATGAAGGTACGCTAGGTAGTTGTAACAGCATGACGACACACACGCCACCGCGTAAAAAAGTGAAGCCATGGTATCAGCAGGCTTTTTGTGAGGAATGGCTAACAGATCGCAAACTGAAGGATTGGATATTTACACATAAAAGCACACAGAAGCACATGAAAAACTTCGAAGCCAAAAACAAAACTCTGAACATTAACAAGTTTTTCATCAAACCAAAAGAGCCCTGTCTCCAAGACAAAATTGCTAAAGCGGAGATACTGTTGTCGGATTTCATGGCAGAACATAATACCCCCGTTTCCGCAAGCTGATCATTTGATTGAATGTTGCAAGCAAATGTTTCCAGACAGCACTATTGCTAAAAAAATGTCACTGAAGCGCACCAAGGCTGCCTATGTGATGTAGTACAGCATTGCTCATTTTGAGCGGCTCGAAGTTATAAACATGTGCAGAAATCATAAATTGTCTTTAATCGTTGATGAGATTACTGATGTCTCTACGAATCAGATGTTGGCAGTCGTTGTGCGATTCTGTGACACAAAAACAAGAAAAGCAGTTGATTCACTGTTAGACCTCATTGAGGTGGAGGATGGGACCGATCTTGGCATGTTTACAGCTGTTAAGAAATTGTTGAGCTCGCATGCAATCCCCCTTTGTAACGTCATTGGTTTTGCTGCAGACAACTGTGCCACTATGATGGGAACTGCAAGTGGTTTACATGCACAGCTGAAGCAAGAGATTCCACATGTCTGTGTTCTCGGCTGTGTTTGTCATTCATTTGCACTTTGCTGCCAGCAACCACCTACCATCTTGGCTTGAAATTTTCTTAAAGAATGTCTGCTTCTATTTTTCGCGTAGTAGTAAAAGAAATGTCAAGTTGCAGTTAATACAAGATGTAGTTCAGGCCCAGAAACATAAAGTGTTGAAGCTGTGTGAAACACGCTGGCTGTCCCGTGAAGCAGTCATTGAGAGGATCCTTGAGCAATGGGTGCTCTACACTTGTATTTCCAATCCGAAACTTCAGTGGACAACGTCGACGGTGCGGGGCAAATCCTGCAGACGATGAACACGGTTGGCACGAAGCACATGCTTCTATTTGTCGGCTACATACTGGGTAAAGTTAACGTCATGAACATCGAATTCCAGTCCGAGAACTTCCGTCTTCACAAAGTGTACACGAGTGTAACAAGAGAGTATCGTTTTCTTCTCAGTATGTTTATTAGGCAGGAAGTATTGCAGCTTGAGCATTGCATTCTTGCCGACATTGATCCTTCGGATTTACAGGTGCACAAGAAATTGAATTACATTGAGCTAGGTGGACGATGTGAAGCGCAGTTAATCCGACAACCTTTAGGAGATAAAGAAGTCCAGTTTCGCAAGGATGTATTAGCATACCTGATTGAACTTTGTACTCAAATACAACGCAGGATCCCACTTGGACAAAACAGTGTTCTGGCGCAAACGCAGCTGTTGGATCTATAGCAAGCTCTCGAGATCAACAAACCTTTTGTCATTCCATTAGCAGCGCAGTTCCCAACAATTGCTTCAAAAGAGAGCCTTGATCGTCTGTCCGATCAATGGCGAGAACTGGCATCGTACCGAAAAGATCTTGGACATCTGGTGGATGAAGGATCCGCCCGCATTCTGGCTGGGACTGCAACAAGTAACAGATGCTAATAGAAGAAATTTGATGTTTTGGCTGACCTCATGTGCACGCTTAGGGCACTACCTCACTCCTCAGCATGCGTTGAAAGAGTGTTTTCGAAGGTTAACTTAGTTAAAACTAAAAAAACCAACAAGCTTTTGTGTGAAACAGTTTCCAGTCGAATACTAGTCAAGCAAGCAGTGCCAAAAATGTAGTTTGTCATAAGTTTAATCCTAGTAAAAGCGTGGTTGATGATGTGCGCGAAGGACGTTGTCGGCAGAGATATGCAAAGATTTTGGAACTCCACAATCAAGATTCCACGTTGTCAATTCATGCATATGATCTTGACGAAGGAGAAGTTGTCGACATGGATGCCGAGTCGCCGACAAATGACACTTTTCAACAGTAACAAGTTACAACTAACATTTTATATTTGATTTGAGGAACATTTTGTTAATGTAACTACTGTAAGTATGTTACTGTTAAAATATCTCATTTTCAAGAGTTCATATATTGGGGTGTTAATAAAATCATTTTTATATAATTGTAAATTTTTTGTAATAAAAAATAAAATAAAAATGAAGAAATAAATAAAAATTGGTACCACACAGTGTTACCGCGTCTGCTTTCTCCCTTAGATTCACTGGCCTGTCGGGCTTACTGTCAATGGCCGACGTATAGTTAGGTTACGTGAATGATATGTGTGCCGTTCTTGTATTGGCGTATAACACTGCAATGGGTCAAAACTGTATGACCAAATTAAAGAGAAAACAATCACTGGACTCGTAGGTTTGTTTTCGACGAGACATCATTTAATAAGCATAGACGTGGATACTTCGACGAACTGTTACAGCGATCATCATGTGTCATAACATTTCAGAGTTACATTCAAATTCATGGAAGGCATATGTATGTTGACATAAATAATCAATATTGAACTTGAACGATCTCACTAACCGTCACCATCTCAAAGGCGACGGAAGCTCTGCGGCAATATGTCCATATAATCTCAGTTTTCATTACAAGGCTATTCAACTTGTGTAAAATTTCAGAGGTCTTCCATAAATATAATTTGTTACGATCTGATATAATTCCCAGCTGGAATTTGAGCGCACTAGCGACACGCCATAGCCAGACGTGTCGAAGCTCTGGGTTGTGTCTGTTTTTATCCTGTAAGACACGTTGTAGCCTTGATAGATATGTTGATTTTGGTTAGGGTTAGATATTAAATCTGACTTAAAACACTGTCATAATATGTCGGGCTTACAGGTAGCCGACTACAGTGTCAATACGCGAATCGTAGTGTGTAGAGTTCGAACACTAGGATCAAAGTTAATACAAGTCCAACAGTACAACAGGGTGCTTGACCAACTTGGTAATATAATATACTTGACCCATTGGCTGGTAAGTTAGTTAAATTGAATATGTTTATTTTGACGACGACGAAGACGATAAACTTGCAGAGTAGACATACTCTTACATTGACGGTTACACATATTAGTCAAACAAGTATGGCATGAATATCATATCATTAGTCCATTTCCATATCTATTTGATGGACCTCATAAACGATCTTGTGGCTACAAGATTCCTTTACTACAATATATATATTTGAGACGCCGGACGATTCACTGGAAAAACTTCAGTGTATTTAAAACGAAACATACTCCAACAGAGGTTCAGTTCTCACTAGCGGCGGGCCATCAAGGACCGCGCCGAAGCCCTAACTAGATCGTGCTGGTTATTTAAAAGGCGAGTATCAATCGGAGATACATATATAAACGACGCTGACACTTCCTCCTGGAAGGTAGCAAAACCTATAATCAATTAACTATTCCCGTAATATGGGACACTTAGATCAGACTACGTCTGTCTTCTTAAGCCGGCGTTTTGTCTCTCTCTGACGGCATTTTGTCTCTCTCTGACGCGTAAGCGTACTCTGGCATCAATCAAATATATCGCACCAATTTGTGCTCTTTAGTGCAGAATTAATTTAAACTATTATTACTTACACAGATGCGTACCTATAGTACATATAACAAAGTTAGACTTTGGCCTCTGGTAAACTGTTAAGTCTTGCACCCTTAATACCTATGCGAAAAAGGACGTAACACTCTGCCAAAGACTTACGAAGGATAAAATGAGTATCTACGACGATACCTGAAAGAGCCGGTTCTGGCTAATATTCATGCTCTACTTAGGGAGATGCAGTAATATATTTAAGTGTGTCTTCCCACGACTTGGGGCCAAAACACATAATAATATTCATCTAAGACGTCTGTCCATAACAAAGGACTTTCGGATCTGCTTCAGCATCATAGCTGTATGGCAACAAACCACCGCGACTAATCGCGTCATACTCGTTCAATAATAGTGTACGGTCGTAAGCAAATACTTTAACATGCAATTAATTTAGATGCGCTCACATGTGCGTCCATAAAATACTAGACTCACATGTGAGGATCTCACACATATCTCCCTGTTAAGATATAACTTAACAGTTCACATCGACCCCCTCTGAGAAAAAAAGATTTTTTTCGATGAAAGATAGTGAGGTCAGTCAAGTTCCATCCACTAAAGAATGGACAATTATTAATATTCTTATGATTCTAGAATAAGTTATGAGAATAGAAATCAGTAATAGAAGGACATCCATCAATAATAGATCTTCCTATGAAGAAGATCAGAACACCCAATTCACACAAAAGTTGAAAAGTGAAGAGACATAGAACAACTATGGATTAAATACGAAATATTAAGTGATAAGTGAAAGGAACAAAGGAAATGGCATGAAAAGGGGAATGATCATAAATGTTGAGACAAGTGCAATACATCAACCAAGATGATAAAATACGTCAACATATGTAAACAAAATGAGATGTGTCTTTTATGTGTATAACGCAAGTGTGGGAAACGAAATGAAATTCGAAACAATTCCCAAAACAAAACGCTAGAAGAAAACAACACATCCAAAAGATTATGATGAGAAGAAAATAAATCCTAGGTAGACTAATTAGACTAACAAAGCTAAATATGGTATCATTAAGAAACTACGCGCGCTAATGTTGCGCTACCATTCGAAAATGCGGTAATAAGCAAAAGTGCAGCGAAATAAATAGCCGAAACTAATTAAACATATCATGAAAATGAAAATAATTGCATAGAAAATGTGGTATCTAAATGTTCAGTAATTAAATGTTTCGTTCGAATAAAATGTTATTAAGCAATCATCCGAGGAAAAATGTCATAGTGTTCCCTTTCGAACTAAAATGTCGTTAATCAATTACTTGCGAAAACAAGAGTCACAAGAACTTCACCACAATGAAATATAATATAGTCAAAAAAGTCTAGTTAGTAAATAATGTGGACAAAATGGTCAATCAGTGGCGAATATGTCATATACACAAGTGAGGTCATCACGAGAGATGTTGTACTTGGAGACATCAAATAAAATCAGAAGTACAACAGCGATGACGGAGCAACGAAATGGCGGCACAAGATTAGTGGTTCAGCGGCCCGGGAGATTCTTGTGGACATCTAGAAAGAAGATCTGCCATTACATTGTCGGAACCCCGGATTGCTTGTATGGTAAAATTGAACGGCCGTAAGGCGACTGCGTATCTCGTAGATTTAGAGCTCTTTAAGTCCTTGCTCTGTAGTGTAGTAAGAGCTCTCTGACAGAATCGACGACGAGGTGTGCGCCGAGTATAAATCGTGTTAACTGCCGTATTGACCAGATCATAGCCAATATCTCGATGTTCATCACTGAGTAGCGCTGCACCGCTGCGGTCAACAGTCGGGAGATGTACATTACTGGGTGTAGAATTCATGAACAGCTCTGAACCAGCGAAGCTCCGATTCTCATTTGTGATGCGACCCTGCGAATTGTCAAATGAAAATTTTGTGTTTGGTAACCGCAAAATAATAGCAGAGTCAAATATTAACATTATTTTACCGAAGGTGGCCTGGCACTCTTGTGACCAATGCAATATGTTAGGCGAACCCCTCTTCAACAAACGAGAAAGGGTAGGAGTGATAGTAGCCAAGACAGCGATGAAATTATAAACGATATAGATATAGGACGACAGAATTGTCCGCGTAAGAGAACAGAATGATAAGTAACACGCGCTGAGAACAATGCTGTGCATAAAATACAGGCACAAGAAACAGCACGAAATAATCAGCTGAATGTGTAAAAAGACGTACAGAGAAGTCATGAACATACAAATAATACCGACGTCAAAAGGAAAATCGATAGGAGTGTAATGATGGCGGGCTATAGTAGTCGCCGTGTATGACAAAGGAAACTCAGTTGACAAAGGCATATCTCTAAAAGATTGAACTGATGTCCAAGCCTGTGTACTGGGCAGTGAAAAAAGCATTAGAAATACAATAAAGATGTAAAAACAGAAAGGAGTGAATGTGGGCACGCGTGGAAGTTTAAAAGTAAAGCAGTGAGTACGACAAAACGTCGTAGACCAAGAATATACTGAGCTAACCGACCCAATAAGAAAGTTAAATATACGGTACCCATAAGATATATAAATGCACGAAGAACGAAGTCCGTACATTTGGCAAAGAAAACACTAGTCATTGCACAAAAGCAGTTGCAACCAACGTGACTGGATGTAGATTCAGCCGTGGCGATAAGGTTGGTGTGTGTGTCAGACAATACAGAGGAATCTTCCTCCTTAATAGTATACAAAGAAGAACTATAATTTGAGCAACGACGAACTGAAGTATGACGTCCTTAGCTCAAAGAAGCACCAACATTGGTACGATGAACAGCATTATTATTAATACTGCAATATCCCACTACATTAACAGAACGTATCTGGGGGATAAGATTGTACCTTAGTCGTAAATGTGGAAGCAGCAAGATGATGTTGCTGTTCCCAAGCAGCAATTTGAACTGAGTACACACCTTTATCCCGTGTATCTGACCAACGACAAGATCGGCGATTGGATTCGGAAGCAAGCGTACGTGTATATACCCCGTAAAAATGGGGTGGCAATGTGGACGATGGCAGTTGGAAAAGTCTCAATTGGGCCACCGAACGTCACACATTTTACGACATTACCCGTAGCACAAGACGGATGGACTAGTGACTGACGAATGCCAACTGTCGTGCACTCAGAATCCTGGAGTACAGAGACCGGAATATTGTTTACAAACCCCTTGTGTAGTGTTAGAGAACCTGATCCATCATGTGCAGACAAGGCTAGAAGAGCCGGGAGAGGATGACCGCAACTCAATGTAGTGACTGCTGCAGGCTGAAATAGAGTCGTGCACTCAGGGCACTGAGATGCGCGACTAAAATCAACAGAACAAAAAGACGCAGCATGATTAACATTATTAATGTCACTTTGATTTAAACTAACTTGAGGCTCATGTTGAGCTGAGTTAGCATGTTGAATAGATCTATCATTATTTCGAGATCTATCATAATTTGGATATCTACCTCTATATCGAGATCGATCCTGACTATTATCCTTAATGGGATCATTGTTTTGATTTGAACCCAAGTTAGAATTATTGCGATACCTATTTTCCCTTTGACCAAAATTACCATTACCAGAATGTAGTTGGCTTCGAGAAAAATTACTGTTAGGTCGCCAATTATTAGCGTGATTATCACGTCTACCATTTCCTGAATTGTTTTCATTAAAATGTTGTGGCACATTAAATTGCCTCCAGTTTCTTGGAGCTGGAGAATTGCCACGGAATTGACCCCCTTACCAAAGTAACGATCAGTACCTTGTGACCTATGGCGCAAGTTATTAATGTAAGGCATTGCTGAAGCCACTGGTAAAGCCTCTCTGACGTCACAGTTGCTAACAGACATGTTTGGATGTGCGGTTAAGAATTGGCGCCCGATTTGTTCGGTATCATTCAGGTTTGTAGGTCTTCGCTCATGTAAGAAGGAGAGAAATAATGGGTTGATCGAAGACATAACCTTATCACGCAGCATTAAGTCCGCGAGGGCGTCATAAGTGTGCTCAATTTTTGAAAGCTCAACCCATCGAGAAAAAGTGAGACGTATATTGGCAATGAAATCAGACGTATAGTTAGTTTACGCGAATGATATGTGGGCCGTTCTTGTATTGGCGTATAACACGGCAATGGGTCAAAACTGTATGACCAAATTGAAGAGAAAACAATCACTGGACTCGTAGGTTTGTTTTCGACGAGACATTTAATGAGCATAGACGTGGATACTTCGACGAACTGTTACAGCGATCATCATGTGTCATACATTTCAGAGTTACATTCAAATTCATAGCAGGCATATGTATGTTGACATAAATAATCAATTTTGAAATTGACCGATCTCACTAACCGTCACCATCTCAAAGGCGACGGAAGCTCTGCGGCAATATGTCCATATAATCTCAGTTTCCATTACAAGGCTATTCAACTTGTGTAAAATTTCAGAGGTCTTCCATAAATATAATTCGTTACGATCCGATATAATTCCCAGCAGGAATTTGAGCGCACTAGCGACACGCCATAGCCAGACGTGTCGAAGCTCTGCCAAAGACTTACGAATGATAAATGAGTATCTACGACGATACCTGAAAGAGCCGGTTCTGGCTAATATTCATGCTCCACTTAGGGAGATGCAGTAATTTATTTAAGTGTGTCTTCCAATGACTTGGGGCCAAGACACATAATAATATTCATCTAAGACGTCTGTCCATAACAAAGGACTTTCGGATCTGCCTCAGCATCATAGCTGTATGGCAGCAAACCACCGCGACAAATCGCGTCATACCCGTTCAATAATAGTGTACGGTCGTATGCAAATACTTAAACATGCAATTAATTTAGATGCGCTCACATGTGCGTCCATAAAATATTAGACTCACATGTGAGGATCTCACACATATAACCCCCTGTTAAGATATAACTTAACACACAGCTTATTTGTGCTAAAGTTTCACTAAAAGATTGTGTAAGCATCGTATATCCCGTGTATTTGAGGCATAAAATAATCTGGATATTTCTAGGTTTTTTAAGAAGAAAATCTGGGTTTATCTATAGAACTTGAGTGGCAACCTTGGTTACGGAAACAGCAACAAATGGAAAAAAAACTTTGATGCGGGACGGACATCCGGAGTCTCAGGCTCGTATGACTGTCAGTGGTGAAAGCTGAAAGTAAGCTATTGGCATGAAAACGGATGCCCTGACCGCAAAACATGAAACTAGAATTGGATTCTGGAACGTCAGAACCATGAATGAGGCAGGAAAGTTGAGGCAGATCACAGCAGAGATGAGGAACTACAGATTACATATCCTTGGAATAAGTGAGAGCAGATGGACCGGGACGGGGAGAATAAAAACAGCTACAGGGGAAACGGTACTTTACTCTGGCAGAGAGGATGGTCAGCACAATGAAGGCGTAGCCATTATCCCGAAGAAAGGAATAGAAAGGTCATTACTAGAATGGAAACCCATCAACAACAGACTGATAAGAACAAGACTGAGGGGGATATTCACCAACACCTCAATTAATACAATGCTATGCACCAACAAATGACAGCGATTAAGAGGTCAAGGACAACTTCTATCAACAGCTACAAAAGAAAATTCTTATTACAGTAATTGGAGACCTCAGTGCGAAAGTTGGTACACACAATACTTGTGTAATGAAAGAGTAATGGGGAAATGCGGCAGTGGAACAGTAAACGAGAATTGGGATTGTTGTTGTTGTCGATATCCCATGCTGCTGAGCATATCTACTCTTGGCAGCCCAATGCCATTCTTAAAAAAGTGCAGGTTTTCTGCAGTTGTTTTAACGTTCCGTATAGTGAGTTGGTGACTGTCAGAGGTGTCTGTAAAAGTTTTTTCCTGACGTTTGTGAGTGATGGACACTCCATGAGGAGGTGTCTGGTTGTTTCATAGGGATGAGAGCAGTGTCTACACATGGGTAGGTGCTGAGGGTTGATACGGTTTAGATGGCTATTGACTCTGGTGTGTCCTGTTCGGAACTGAAAGATAAGACTTTGATTTCTCCTGCTGAGTCTGTTTATGTTGTCGTTGTCTTTTGGGCAGGTCATTTCATTAAAGACATTTCGGCCAGTCGGCCCGTTCGCCCATCTGTTCAGCCAAATTTCCATTGTGTTGTTTCTGAGAATCTGTTTGACTGTTCTCATGCTGCAGGGTCTGTCCTTTTGTTGTTTAGGGGCTCCTGTTTTAGCAAGTCTATCAGATGTCTCATTTCCAGTTAGATCACTGTGTCCAGGGATCCACTGTAGAGTTACACTGATGGAGTAGGCTGTGATCAAGTTATGAACCGCTTTTCCTATAAGAAAAATGTCTTTGTTTTCATATGGAGTCTGTTTAAGTGCTTCCAGAACAGACATGGAGTCACTGAAAATCACTATATCTGATGGCTTTCGTTCTATAAGGTCAAACTGTTGGTGTAGTAATTCAATGGCTGTCTTGATGGCCTCAGCCTCCGCTTCATAATTTGAACAATTCTCACCACAGGAGTCACAGAACTCATAAGAGGATCCATCCAGGTACCATATGCACACGCCATATCCTGCAAAAGAGGTGGTCTTGAAAGCAGAACCATCTGTGTAGGCCTGGATTGCTGACGTTGGGTAGCTGTTTATGGTCTCCAAGGCACACGTCTTCAAGACTGTGGGTAGTGTTTCCTTGTTGGCCGTTTTATCTATCAGTTGTGTTTTGACAGTTGGTTGATGGAAGTTTTCCCAAGGGGGTGGTCCAAAGTATTTGTTTTCCAATTCTCTCTCCTGCGGGAGATGGTGTTTATTATTTTCCTCTTTGGCTATGTCCAGGAGAGATAGTTGTTTCAGTCTTCGTGTTTGTTTCTAAGTGTCAATAAGTACTTTGTTTTGGGTGGTTTTTCTCTTGTCTCCTGTATCTCTCTACAGCTTCAGTCAGTGCTCTTTTACGCCTAATATCCAGTGGCTCTATATTGGCATCTATCTCGCATACGGCTGTGGGTTTTGATCTCATCCCTCTACAAATTAACATGAGAGCTTGGTTCTGCACACGGTCCAGAGATGAGATGGTATTAGTACTCACAATGGTCTGGAGGGGGAGGTTATAGTCTATCACTGATCTCACATAGCCGAGATATAGTTGACGAAGTGTTAGTTTATCCGCTCCCCAATTTGTACTAGCTAGCCGTTTGATGAGGTTTAGACGCTTACATGCTTTTTCCCTGAGGTTGTAGATGTGTCCATCTAGTTTCAATTGTCTGTCCAGTTTTACTCCTAGATAGACTGGGTGCTCCTCTTTTGTTAGCGTTTCCCCACTCAGTTTGATGTTGATAGGTCTTTTTGCTATTTTGTGGCTGCGCGAGAAAGTGGTGTATACAGTTTTCTGCGTATTGATTTTTAGTTTCCACAGTTCACAATATGCTGACATTGTAAGGAGAGCTCTGTTGATCTTGGCTTTTGCCAGAATGGGATATTTATCAGTAGTCCAGATGGCAAGGTCATCGGCAAACAGCGCCTTCGACACATTCAGATGTTTGGCAAGGTCATTAATAAAGATGAGGAAAAGGGTGCAACTTAAAGGAGAGCCCTGAGGAAGTCCTTCTTCCAGCGTTCTTTTCCGTGAAATTGCACCAGCATAGTTGGTGGCTATGGTTCTATTTGTTAGGAAGGCCTGTATCCATCTAATCATTTTCCCTCCTATTCCCATTCTTCTCATCTTTAGCAAAAGTCCCTTTCTCCAAACTCTGTCGTAGGCTTGCTCAAGGTCGATGAACACAGCTATTGTGCTTTTTCCCTCTTGAAAACCATCCATCACATTCTGTGTGAACCTGAAGAGGGGGTCATCTGTGCGGCACTTACGTCTGAAGCCTGCCTGGTTGTTGTCCAGAAGGTTCCAGCTTTCCAACCCCTAATATAGTCTGTTGTTTACCATTCTCTCGACCAGCTTGCTTAAGCATGAAGTTAGGGATATGGGCATATAGCTTCTTGGTGTTCCCGGTGATTTCCCTTTCTTCAATATAGGCAAGATGGTTGCTGTCAGCCATGCTGATGCTAGCTGTCCCTCGTTCCACGTTCTATTGATGAACCACAGATAATATAGAATAAACTTGTAGTTTATTACTATTCTTATTATTATTATTATTATACAAGTGAGTATACAAGACCTTATTAAAGGCTTGTCTCCCACAGAGATTGGGATAAAGGGAGCTGATTATTCAAGTTTATTAAAACTTGCTCTCATTTACGGTGGAATAAATTTCATTGACTATTTCAGGTAACTAGTCACATATTGTTAGACATTATGTCGACTTTAGATTACTTTATTGAGCAAGAGAAATCCCTGGGCAAGACAGGTGGTAAGTTGGAGGAGTATGCTACCAGTCAATATGAAAAAGCATAAAAATTGGAAATTGATAAACTGAAGGCTGAAGAGAAAAAACAAAAAAGTGAGGACAAAAGATTGGAATTAGAATTTGAACAAAAGAAATTGCAGATGCAAGTGGACGAAAAGAGATTCCAAATGGAAATGGAAAAACAAAATAGAGAAGCTGAGGCTGAACAAAAGAGATTAGAAAGAGAAGCTGAGGCTGAACAAAAGAGATTAGAAAGAGAAGCTGAGGCTGAACAAAAAAGATTAGACAGAGAGGCTGAGGAGAGAAAAACAAAGATGCAACATGAACAACAGGAAAAACTTTTAACATTTGAGTTAGAAAAATTAAAATTGACAAACATGGGTAATGTTAATCAGTCATCTGGTGGTAGTGGTAAACCTTTTATTTACAAGATCAAGCTACCAGCATTTAATCCATCCAGTGACGATTTAACAGTTTGGCTAGATAGGTTTGAACGTTCTTGTCGAAATCATAATGTGGATAGATCACAATATACTAGTCAGTTATCAGAGATACTGAAAGGTGACACTCTGACTAGTTTAAGCTTGGTAGAAGAGGCTGACCAGGATAATTATGATGTTATCAGAGCAGCCTTATTGAAAAAATATCAATTAACAGAGGAAGGTTACCGTCTTTTTATGGACTTGTTGCTCAGAAACAAGATTATGTCAAGTGTAAATAAACCAATCCTTGAATTCCTACATGAGCGTAAACCCAAGAAACTAAAAGACATGGAGCAATATTGTACCCAATACGTCACTGCACATCCGGACGTAGCTATTAGCAATGCTAAGGTTAAGGAAAGTATGCCAGTTGCTTCAGCAACACCATACAACCCTAATTACTCACACAAATTTCAAGGAACACAAAACAGGTTTGATAAAAAGAGTAACTCGAATAATTATCAAAATCAAGGTAATCAATCATTTCAAGGTTCTTCTTCGAAGAACTGGAGACGAGTTGACAGCCCTCGATACAGGGGTTGCCACAATTATGGGAATTTCCGCAGAGGAAGTAATTATAGGAACTATCCAAGTCATCCATCATGGAAACAACAAGACCATAGTTACAGAGATACTCATTATAATGAACATAATGATTGTAACCATGAGAACTATGACTCGAACTCAAATAGGGGTTACAATAAAGGAAACAATAATGATTACAGGGGCAATAATAATCGAGGTAGAGCACAATACAAAAAACATAAATCACATTATCAGGCAAACTCTGCACAGCAAGAGTCCCATGAAGCCTATAAACAGACTAAAGATAATAATGATGCTAATAATATGGCATGTTCCGCTTTTGATTTTGGGAGAGCATCTCAGTGCCCCCAATGCAAAACATTATTTGAACCAACTACGGTGTCTACTTTAAGTTGTGGTCACCCTCTTCCCGCTCTTCCTGCGTCAGTTGTGGATGATGGAAGAGGTTCTCTTGTCTTGCATAAAGGTCTAGTAAATGATAATCCAGTCTCAGTTCTTTTTGATTCTGGATGCACCACAATTGGTGTTAGGCAGTCACTCGTAGATCCTTCCCGTGCCACAGGAAAGGTAGTCAAATGTGTAACATTTGGCGGCACCTTAGAGACGTACTCTACTGCTATCATCAATATCGCTACTCCTTTCTTTACGGGAGATGTGCACGCATGTCTTCTGCCGAATCCGATCGCTGATCTCATCATTGGTGGTATTCACGGAGTCAAAGAATGCACTCCGCAACAAATTGCTGCTTGGGAAGATCAAAATATGCAAACTGCTAATGCTGTAGTCACTAGAGCTAAAGCTCTTAATATGCCTCAAACTTCATCTACTGAAGATAATGAAGTGCATAACCAAGATGATCCCTTGGTAATTTCTCGTGACTCATTTATAAAACAGCAAGAAGATGATCCCACACTAAAAAAAATTCTTCACTCTTGCAATAAAAGGTGATCCAAATAAAGATACAAATCGTAAATCTTGGATTACAATGAAGAATGGCGTACTTGTGCGTATGGTCCAAGACTCTACTACGTCAGTGCATTCTCAGATTCTTGTTCCCAAGAATTTGAGAGTTAAAGTTTTGCAGCACGCTCATGACTCTCAGTGTGCTGGACATATGGGTTTTTCCCGTACTAAGTCTAGAGTTCTTACGGCTTTTTTTTGGCCTTTTGTAAACAAAGACATACGGATTTATTGTCGATCTTGTAAGGTATGTCAAGAAGTCAAATCCAAAGGTCCACGCCATGCTGCACCTATTCAGGCTGCAGATATTCCTATTCGGCCGTTTCAAAAAATGGCAATTGACATTATTGGTCCCTTTAAGATCAAATCTGGCAGAGGACATCAGTTTATCTTAACGTGTGTTGACATGAGCACACGTTGGCCAGAGGCTATACCTCTGAAGAGCATTTCCACTGCCGATATTGCAGACGCTCTTTGGCTAATATTTTCTCGTCTGGGATTCCCCGGAGAAATATTATCAGATCATGGCACCCAATTGATATCGGATACCATGTCTCAACTGATGTCTACTCTGAAGATAGATAGATCATTGAGTAGTATCTATCATCCTATGTCTAATGGGATGGTGGAACGTCTGAACAGAACACTCAAAAACTTACTAGGGAAGATAACTGAGGATCATCCTCAAGATTGGGATAGGGTTTTGCCCGCGGCCCTCTTTGCGTATAGAGAGGTCCCCAATGAACATACAGGATTTTCTCCCTTTGAACTTGTCTTCGGCGCGCGACCGCGCGGCCCTATGTCTTTGCTTCATGATCTTATAACCGCTGATAATATTGATGATGACACAAAATCTTCTTACGAATATGTCATCGCGCTTAGACACAAGATTATCGAAGCATGCAGATTAGCAACTTCTTCTTCTGAATTTGCCAAACAGAAGGCAAGGCAATTTGCCAATAAGAAGAGAACCTTACGACAACTTTGTCCTGGGGACAAAGCATATGTTCTGCTACCTTGTAGGGAAAACAGACTTCTTATCTCATTGAAAGGTCCGTTCGATATAATCTCGAAAATATTCGATGTTGACTACATTGTCGATATTGATGGAAAGCATAAAACCTTCCACATCAATATGCTTACGGAATTCAATGAACGTCCTGAGTATTTGCTGCCTATTTTCCAGGCAACGGACGATTCCCCAGTAGCACATGGTCATTACTCATCCTTGTCAGTAATACAGGATGAAGAAACAAGTTTCTCGGATGTAAATCTCCCTCTTCCAGTGCTGGAATACGAATGAAGAAAAGGAAGGCCATAAGAAAGACGCTTCAAAGGAAAAAAATTAAGAACAAAGGAAGATGTCAGAATAAAATGATAGAGAAAACCAATAATCTTAACATTGAATCAAACAATAAGGATGTTGAGAACCATAAAAAAGATCAACAAATCAATTGGCCTACTCATATGAGTCATAAAGTTGAACAAAACCTCCCAAGGTTAAGGATTTTCCAAATCAGTGCCGAAATGGTAATTAGGGCATTACCAGAAGAGTAAGATCATAAATGTATTAGAAATAGTTATAGACAAACGATCAACAGCACACATAAAAAGAGCAAAATAAAGCATAATACTCACAATGAATATGGCTGAAAAGCCAAAAGCTTTAATAAAACAAATTGAAGTAAATACCGTTCAAGTAGAATTGGCACACAGTATTAAGGCCAGGCTAGAAATAGTCAAAGAAACCAGGAAATGTGTAATTAAAGGAATACCCGTGACAGTACCAGAGGAAGAAATAATAACTAGACTACAAACATAAAATCTTAAATGTAGGATTCTGAACATAACATAACAGCCCCTTAAGTCATAACTGACTATGGGAATGCGCCCCTGAGGGGACAGCCCTCAGCTGCTTATTTTCCTGGTGTTCCTTTCGACGATTTCTCCTCTCTTCCGCTAGTTGTGTGAGCTTCTTTTCGCCCAATCTGAGGTGGCGCTGCTGATAGCATCGCCACTTGGTGCGATCGGTAATAACACATAAGGAAAGGAAACCCGAGGCCTGTAAACAGTAAATTAATATTAGACAAACATAAAGGTATGTTTTCAGGCACACGTAAGAAATAAAGAAGTAGAACACTTAGACAACAGAAAAACAACAGACCTGAGTGGCATACCCAGGGTTTGAACCCCGTACCTTCCGTACGACAACACCGCCTAGCTATACAAGTGAATCACACTAATCTCACGGCCAGCTAGGCATCCCCCTGGGTAAGCCACTCACGTCTGTTGTTTTTCTGTTGTCTAAGTGTTCTACTTCTTTATTTCTTACGAGTGCCTGAAAACATACCTTTATGTTTGTCTAATATTAATTTACTGTTTACAGGCCTCGGGTTTCCCTTCCTTATGTGTTATTAATGTTCATACAATACCAGAAACCTACCCTCTGTTCTATACTACTGTCCTTAAGTCTTCTATCATTTACTGGACACAGTATCAAGGTCTTTGTCTTGTTTGGACTGACATATACTGCAGAATAGAGGAACAACAGAAGTGATTGCGTCATTAATAGGCTGAGGTGCCCATTGTAAACTTCCGGTGTTGTCTTGTGTTTCGCACTGATGACCGGTCAGTAAAGCATCCTTTTATGGGGATGCCTAGCTGGCCGTGAGGTTAGTGTGATTCGCTTGTATAGCTAGGCGGTGTTGTCGTACGGAAGGTACGGGGTTCAAACCCTGGGTAAGCCACTCACGTCTGTTGTTTTTCTGTTGTCTAAGTGTTCTACTTCTTTATTTCTTACGAGTGCCTGAAAACATACCTTTATGTTTGTCTAATATTAATTTGGTGCGATCGGTAGCTTCATCCTCCCAGGTTGCTGGATTTATGTCCAGTGCCCTCATGTCTCTCTTGCACACATCTTTGAATCTCAGCTGCGGTCGCCCAACTGTTCTTTTGCCATCTGCCAGTAGTCCGTAGAAGATATCTTTCGGGATGCGACCATCTTCCATGCAGCGGACATGGCCAAGCCAGCGAAGTCTGCGCTGTATAAACAGTGTATGCATGCTTTGAAGGCCAGCACGTGACAACACCTCGATATTTGTCTCTTTATCTTTCCACGAAATGCCGAGGATGTGGCGTAGACACCGTAGATGGAAGGTATCGAGCCTTCTTTCTTGCTTAGCATAAGTTGTCCATGTCTCGCTGCCATATAGAAGTGTGCTGGTGACGCAGGCGTTATATATCACAGCTTTGGTCTTCGTTGTGAGTTTGGGTTTCCCCAAACACGCGACGAGAGGCAGGCAACGCTAGCTGCAGCTTTGCTATTGCGGCTGTCAGTTTCTGTGCCCAGAAAGAGTTTGTCATTGATGGTAGACCTCTGGTATGTGAAGTGGTGCAGCACTGCCAATTCATTGTTACCGATAGTGATAACTGGTGCAGCACCTACATCCTGGCTCAGCACATTGTTTTCTTTAGATTTATTGTGAGGCCAAAGTCCTTGCATGCTTGGGTGAAGTGATTCATCAAGCTCTGAAGCTCCCGTTGGCTTTGAGTGACAACTGCAGCGTCGTCAGCGAATAACAAGTCTCTTATAGTGACCCTTCTGATTTTTGTTTTTGCCTTCAGCCTTGAAAGATTAAACAGATGGCCATCTGACCTAGTGTGAAGGCATATTCCTTCAGTTGCATCTCTGAATGCATGTTTAAAGAGTCAGGCAAAGAAGATCTGTTTCTGCTGTCTTGATTTTTCCTGAAGCTGGCGGAGAGAAAAGATCATGTCTGTTATTGATCTACCAGGTCGGAATCCACATTGTGACTCTGGTTATATGCGCTCAGCTAACATGTGTAGTCGCATTAAAATGACTCTAGCAAAAACCTTACCAACAATACTAAGAAGAGAGATGCCTCTGTAGTTATTGCAATCACTTCTGACTCCTTTGTTTTTATACAGTGTTACAATCTTGGCATCTCGCATGTCTTGATGAATAGTTGTCTCTTCCGACCATTGGCACAGCTCGCTATGCAGGGAATTTAAAAGCATGCTCTTACAGCATTTGATTAAATCGGGAGGAATCCCATCACTGCCTGGTGCTTTGCCAGAGGCCAAGCTATCAATGGCCTTTCTGAGTCCTTCTAATGTTGGTTCAACAGCCAGCTCCTCCATTGTTGGCACACATTTGACAGCACCAAGGGCTACAGGCGTGATGGTATTTTCTCTAGCGTAAAGCTCAGAGTAGTGTTCGACCACCTCTCCATCTGCTTACCCTTATCGATTAGCTTTTCTCCGCTGATGGTTTTTAGCGGTGCCATCTTACATTTTTAGGGGCCAAGGGCTTTCTTTATACCGTCATACATTTGTCTAAAGTTTCCTGTTTGCGCTGCGGTCTGGATGCTCTAGCTCAGCTGGAGCCAATAATCATTTGCACAACCTCGAGCAGTTGGTTGAACTTTGCTTCTCGTAGCCTTCAGGATCTAAAGGGTTCTAACACTCGGTGAACGTTTTTATTCAACTGCAGCACTGCGCTTAGCTTCAGTGACAGGGTTCATCACATCTGATGAAGCATCAAACCAGTCGCTTGACTTCGCTGTTTTCTTACCCAAGGTGCAGTACTTCGAATGATGTTCCGCAAGTGCTCCCAGTTCACTGTAACAACATCACCATGCCGTGGGCTACTGAGCACTTTCCTGAAGGGCGTAGTAAATTGAGCAATCATGACAGGGCCTGACATCTTGCTGGTATCGATGTGAGGTTTCCCTTCATGTCTGACACGATTGATTGTTCTTGGTTGTGCTCTGATTTTGCAGCAAACCAAGGAGTGATATGTATCACAGTCTGCACCATGGTACGAGCGTGTGGAGAGCACAGACCTAGGAAGAGGCCTTCTGACGAGAAGCAGATTCAGTTGGTTGCAAGTGCTTGGATCGTGGGTGTCTCCATGACACCTTATGCTGGGGTTTTGCCCTAGGCCAATTGGGCAAAATGCTTGTAACCGGTAACTGCTACTTCCCGTGTTTTGCCGACACCTATAGGGTGAAGCTGGAGTGTCCTCTCTAGGGCGCGAGCTTTATCACAGTTAAATAGTGATCAAGCTGTTGCACATACAGAACGTTCCCCCTCTCAACGCAGCCGGTAGATCCAAAGGAACGGCAGTAGCCGATACAGTTTGGTACCAGCCACGTCGCAGGAGTTGCCAGAATAATATTGAATCAATATTAGACTGCCTTAGGGACTCCGACTCCGGATTTTTCCTCAGGGTTTACTCCCGAAGCCTTTCCCATAAATGGATATTCCCGCTAGGCAGCAGTGGTTTGAGTTCAGAGTTTTACCTTCTCTTAGATAGGCTACCGGGACTTAAGACTCGTCAAAAGTGAGGAATGCAGTCAGCGACCCAAAGCTGACTGCTTGCGTCAGCGAACCAGAGCTGACCAAGACCCTACTCCACCTCCAAGTGGTGGTCCTGGAAACAGGCTGCATCATTGCAGTCTGGCTGAGTGAGTAGGGATCGAAATGGGAAGGCAAACCCGGTCCTAAAAAATGCCGTGCCGAAGTCGGATGTGTCGGGCCGAAAGGCGCAGATATCGCAGCTTTGCTGTAAACGGCGACACAACGTAACCAACGTCTTTTTCAGGACGAACGCAGAAGAAGAAGAAGATAGGCTACCAACCATGAGCCCTATCTGCCCGAAGCAACTGGTTTTAAGGCGCCAGTGACTCGCCTTCGCCCCCTTCTCCAGGCAGTGGAAACAGTTCGCCGGGCTCAAATTGAGCCACACATGAAGGCTGAAACTAGAAATTAAGAACTTCAACTGTAATAATAGTTACATTAGAGGGATGAGAAATCCCATCACATTTCTTCAGTGGCAGTACAAAAATTAAAACAGAAGCTTACATTCCACCAGTCATTCAATGCTCAAACTGCAAAAAATTAGGGCCACACCAAAAGAACATGAAGAAGGAAGCCTAAATGTCGATATTGTGCAGGGAACCACACCTATGATAACTCCAAATTAGCAGAAGATGATAAACAAGAAATATAAACAGAAAATGTGCAAATTATCCTAGGATGTCCACATTACCATCAAACAAAACTAGCTCTAATAAAATCAGACAGTATTAACACACCATTTAAAATAGAACTATAACAATATTAATCATCAATCGCTACATCTACAACTCCATCACCAAGAGAAATTACAGTCAAAACCAAAAATGCTGAAATAACCCCCCAAAAAATAAAGTCCAAAAATACTGATAAATTATAGTAATCTTACCAGAAGAAAGAGAAATAACCAAATCATCGGTAACGGAAGATACAGTAAGAAAGGCAGAAGAAATCTTGAAAACCATGAAAAACATTCAGCATGAAGTAGCAAAAGGTGTGGCTAAATTAGCAGAATTTAAAGAGGAGAATGAAGATTTATTGAAAAGGATTGAGTCAGACGGACAACTCATAAGGAGTGAGCAAAAATGAACAGATACAAACCAACAACAAGAAATGTGGAATTAAAAAATGACATTCTCAAAAACGTATTCATTCTGTATCAAATATTATGAAGGCATTTATAGTGAATCTTCAAAGTGAACTACAAACTCACTAAAACAGAGAAACCGAAAATCTGAACTTGAAAATTAAATAATGGAAGTACAGAACATTAGAATAATACAGTGGAATTGCAGAAATGCTAAAAAAAATATACCAGCGTTAATGGGCATCTTTAAACAATCTAAAGTAATATTTGCCATTCAAGAGACAAATTTTAATCCGAGTCAATGTTTATACCACCCCTGAATATAAAGTCTTTCGAAATGATAGGACAGAAACTCAAAAGGGAGGAAGTGTGGAATTTCTAGTTAATAAAACATATTAATAACTGATTGGGAATAATTTAGAATAGATAATTTTGAAAGAATAACTATAACAGTATCTACTGAGTTAGAAGAAATAATAAAAAATATAAATTTGATTTTACATTTTTCGACTGCAAGCTATAAACACCTTGAACAATTATTTGTGGCTTTTTAGTGCATTAAAAGCCTGTGTTTAAAATACTTTTTTTTATTTTCTTCTTTTTATTGTTTTGTTGTTTTTAATTTTAAGTCAAATGTAATCGATCCGCTAATGACAGTATCAGTTTGCGATAAACGAGTCCAGAGCACAGGAGGCGGATTTCATTATTCAGTATATTACATGGAAAGTTAATATATTTTTTTGTTTTATTTATTTTTTTCAATTTTGATGAGTTGTAAATTAAATTTTTTTAAATGTAGTTGTCAGTTGTGTGTATGTCTGTGCACGCCGTTCGATAGTGTGTGTGTGAAAAGGGGTTGGGGGTGGGGGGGGGGTGGGGAGAAGTTTCAATATTTCTCTCAAGAGAGACAATCTTGTTGGAAAGAATACACCTAGATTATTTGCAGTTATCGCCCATTTCAGTGATGATACAATACAAACCAAAAAAAAAACAATATTCATTTTATTATTTTTACGACTGATTATTGTATTGTCATGGGGAATACACAACTATGCCAAGTTTCAGAGCTATTGCTCATCTGGAAGTGATTGAAAAATCGATTGCAAGATTTGAGAGGGACAAGAGAGTGACATACGTTGCAAGCTAAAGAAAAGCCTGTAAAAATAGTTAACCTATACAGTTCAAGAGGAAACGTAAACAAAAGAGATATCACAGACGTGAATAAAAGAATAAACAACAGAACTATCATAGTGGGATACTTCAATGTTCATCATACAGCTTGGGGAGGCAATGTAATAGACAAATCAGGAAAACTGCTGTTGGACTTCATTGAAAACAATGAACTAATTATACTGAATGATTGACCAGTAACAATAATTAACCCTTGTGCAAATCAGCAAGACACAGCTATTTATATAAGCATTGTAACACCAAATCTTGCTAATGCAAAATGGAAAGTTATTGAGGATACAAATTCAGATCATTTACCCATTGAAATAACACTAAAAGATAACTACAAACCTAACAAACTGGTAGAAAAACCAAAATTTCACTACAGTAAAGCTAACTGGGTAGCTTTCCAGGTAGAAATGGAAGAGATAAAAATGAATAAGATAGAAAATGAAAATATAGATGTATTTGCAGATAATCTCACTATGACGGTATTGCCTCCCCTGCTTTGCAGTAGTGGTCCAACAGTGGCCAAAACTCAAGAGTATCTATTATAGGCTTCAATGGAGTCTATCTTTACACAAAATTACTCTTGGCAGAAATGTAGATAGAAGAGTAATAAAGCTTCTATCACATGGGAGTCTTCACAAGATATTCAGATAAGGGAAAACAATGCTGGCTGTTGCTGAGCACGTTAATTCTGTAATCTGCCGACAACTTTTGTGAAGGATTTAAGCACTTCAGAGTTCAGCTCGTTTAAGCCCCCACCCCTGATTTACTCAGTGGAAATCTATTATTCTAGTATAGCTCTGTTTAGAGTGTGTGTAGTAATTTGACTGAGACAAACATGCAGTAACTTTAAAATGATTAAATCGAAGTTAAATTTGTAACATTACAAATAACAAAATTTAATAATCACTTTAGGTTTTAACAGTTGGAAAATAATTTGAATAGTTATGGATCGAGAAAGATATCATCACAGTCTTTAGGAAATGTGAGATATTACAAGAAGTTCAAGTGGCAGCATATATTTGAACTTAGCTGCCAATTTCGGTTCTGCTCCTTCTTATGGGTTGGTTCTTTTCACTCTGCTCGCGCTCGTCTCTGATCAAGGATGTCGGGGGTAGCTCGTTTCCAAGAAACGCCAAGGAGAGTCTACCACGTGCGTTCTTCGTCTTAAAGCTTGGGCCACGGTTCCCTACTTGTTCCAGAGACAGTACTTTCTGCTGGTACCACCAATAACTATGGTAAAGAATAAAACGAAATGCTCTTCTGAGTATGGAGTTTTCCACCCCATAGTTATGGGTTCCTATCTTCCCATACCACCATCCCAATTACTCAGACTTTACCCTCGATGAGAATTAAATTTAATCCCTCGGGATAAAACTTTCTTTACATTTAAATAGAATAGCTTTCATAGTTACTTTATATTTAAATGAAAAGGTTAATAATACAGAGAGAGTCTGTTTACATATACATCTCCACTGATTGAAAAGTTTTCACAATAAAAATTGAATATGTTTTCATTTATGTTTACACTGATTGAAAAGTTTGAAACTTCCATTACTTTAAAATGAATATTTTCACATAGACATTTACACTGGTTTAAGCTTGAAAACTTACATTAATTTTAAAGTGACTATGTTTATAGGGACATTTACACTGCTTTGAAAATGTAAGTATTATACTTAGAATGTACATCATTTCTTTCATCTTTCCCTCCCTGCTCCATAGGGAACCTGGAACTACTTTATGCTTTTAGTTCTCTTTACGAAACTATTACTAATAGCTGAATAAAAATACCTGAAAGGGCAGAGACTGACTGGCAGAAAGCAGAGGTGCTGGCCAGATACTATCATAGAGTTAGTTCTATGGAAACATTATCACAGGCTGAAAGAAGATTAACACTTCTTTAAAAAAAAAACTCGGTAAAAAAAGTACTTTAGAATACTGAAAATGTATCATATTTAAATGTAGATATTACAATGGCAGAAGTTGAAAATGCAATAAAGAAAAAAAAAAACAAATACATGACATCTTAAGCTACGAAATCTTGAAACACATACCAAAAACTACCATCGAAATAATAACATCCCTGTTTACCAAATTTTGGAATACAGGAAAAATTCCCAAGACATGGAAAACAGCAGTAATTATTATTTACTTACCTAGTCGTTCCCCTCCTACCGTGAAGTGTAGAGGTTTGGAAGAGAGAGCGCCAGACTATCCTATCGGCTGTCTTCCTCCTGGCCTGGTTCCATTCTAGTCCTCGGTCCTTCAAAGATTGTCTAATGTTGTCCTCCCAGCGGACTCTGGGTCGTCCTGCGGGTCTGGATCCCTGGCTCTTTGTTTCCCATGCTTGTCGTGGTAGCCGATCTTCTCCCATTCTGCAGACATGGCCAAACCATCTTAGTTGGGACTGTTCTACTTGGGTCTGCAGGGGATGGGATTTTAGGCCTTGACGTATATCGTCTGGTTGCGGACCATGTCTCTTCTTGTTACTTCAACCACCTTCCTCAGATACCTCATTTCTGAGGTTTGGATCTGGCTTTTGTGGGTTGTAGTCATTGCCCATGACTCGCATCCATATGTCAAGACTGGGACATAGGTGGAGCGGTATATAGCCATCTTCGTTTTCTTACCAACCTCTCTCTTGCTGAGGAATCCTCGATTTATGGCCTGAAAAAGTCTCCCAGCTGCTGCTTTTCGAGTGTCCAACTCTTCTTTGATGCCTCCCTTTCGGTCTATAATAGCTCCGAGGTATTTAAAGTTGTCGACCTGCTCCAGGACCTGTTCTCTCAGCTTAATATGATGTCTTCTTTCTTCTCGTGATATCACCATGGATTTTGTTTTAGAGCTGCTTAAGACCATCCCTCTCTTCTCCAGCTCTTCATTCCAGACTTGCAGGATGGATTGGAGATGTGCCTCTGATTTAGTAATCAGGGCAACATCATCAGCAAATGCCAGCTCTGAAATACAGACCTGTCTCATCTTCCAGTATCCAACTGAGTACTTTCTTGTTCTCTCCTTACATGCCTTGATAAGGTGACAGGATATTACCTTGTCTTACACCAGTGGTGGTCCTGAACTCTTCTGACTTATGGTTTGCTGTCCTCACATAATTTCTGCAAGACTTGTAGAAGCTCTGTATAGCATGAATCAGAGTTGCTGGAATGTTCTTCCTTGCCAAACAGTCCCAAAGTTTGCTCCAGGGGACCCTGTCAGACGCCTTTTCCAGATCTATGAAACAAAGATGGATCTCACTCTTATACTCAAGGGCCTTTTCACTCAGCTGTCTGAGTGTGAAGATTAGGTCTTGAGGACTTCGGTTTGCTCGGAATCCGCACTGGACCTCATCCAATTGTGGCTCAGCTAGGCGTCGGAGTCTCTGCTCTAGGATTCTAGAGTATATTTTACCAGGGACACTGAGAAGGGATATGCCTCTATGGTTTCCATATTGTCGATTGTCGCCCTTTTTGAAAATTGGTGTAATGATGGCAATCTCCCAATCCTTTGGTATGGTCTTGTTGCACCACGCTGCCTGTAGGACCCTTAAGAGTAATAGGTCACCTGATGCTCCCATGTACTTAACATTTCTGGTGTTATACCATCATGCCCTGCTGCTTTGTCCATCTTGATTTTATCCAGTGCTGCCTTCAGTTCTTCCATCTTTATGTCATCTTCACCATCATTGGTTTTCTCTTCTGTGCTAGTGGTTATCATTTCTGATGCTTCACCATGCTCACCATCCAGGAGTTCTGAGAAATATTCTTTCCATCTTTCCATTACTTCCTTCGGGGCAGTAAGCAATTTGCCTTGCTTGTCCTTTATAAATTTGAGAGTGCATTGTTTTTCCTTCCTCATGTTCTTTAGGGTCTTATAGAACAATTTCTGGTTTTCTTGCGCATCTTTTTCTAGCTTTTCTCCAAATTCTTCCCAAGACTTCTGTTTCGCTGCTAGCACCTTGTTCTTTGCTTCTGTTCTGAGTGTCACATATTCTTTATATTTCTCCGTTTGTCCTGTTGTGTTTTTAGCTCCTAAGTATTGTTTCCATGCCATTTTCGTGTCTCTTATTTTCTCTTTGGCTTCCTCTGTCCACCAAGGTGTCCTCTTTCTCTTGTTCCCAAGTCGGACTTCACCACATGCTTCTGCAGCAGCTGTCTTTATGATGTCCTTGAATTTAAGCCAGAGGGTTTCCAAATCATCAGGTTGTTCTTCTGTGTTGCTCACCGCTGCAGCAATAAGCCCCTGATATCTGGTCTTAATTTCTGGCTCTCTCAGCTTGTAGGTCTTAATGCTCATTTCTTCCGTTCGTTTACTTAGTTTCTTGCGTGATGTTGAGCAGTTCCTAGGCTGAGCAACTCTTTCAGTTGTTCTTTTGACTGTAAGCAGGTAGTGATCACTTCAAATCTCTGGCCCCCTCCAGACTCTAGCATCCCGGACATATTTGAATGAGCTCCTCCTAACAATGGCATAGTCGATCACTGACTTCTCATTCTTTGTTGGTTCACATCTAGCGTATGCATGTATGCGCTTATGGGGGAACTTTGTGTTTGTAATGATCCGATTCTGCTCACTGCAGAATCTAAGGAGTAGCTTTCCATTGTCATCGAGAGTATCTTCTCCATATCTTCTGATAACTCCACCCCATCTAGCATGGTCATTTCCAACTCTGTCATGGAAATCTCCGAGCATAATAATTTCATCTAGGCAGTCATCCACTGTCCTTTGAAGCAGCTCGAAGAATTCCTCCTTGTCCTCTGCTCTCTCATCCTCATTTGGCTCATACACTATGACCAGGTTGACTATGGTTTCTCCTTCTTTTAGTTTTACAACCATAATGCGCTCCGAGACAAAGTTCCATCCCTTGATACTATCTTTTTGTTTTTTTGCCACAATGCAACCCACGCCCCCTTTAGCTCTTTCAGATGTGGGTACACCACTGTAGAGCAGCGTGTTGCCATCGAGATCCATGACTCCTTGTCCTTTTTTCTTTGTTTCCGTTATAGCCAGAATTTCTAGTTTTGCTTTCCTCATCTCTTCCGCCAACTCCTCTTCTTTCCCATTTATACTTCTTGTGTTCCAAGTTCCATAAGTCGTAGTCCGTTCCAGTTCGTCGCCTTTAGAATCAGTCCGGTTTTCTCTCTTGTAGTTCTCATAATCAAAAGTTTAAAGCAAACAGGTGATTGGCCTGTTGTGCCTTTGCATGGTGGAGGGGCTGCCTCCTACGGCCTCCATGCAGGCCGCCCTCCTCCTTTTTCAGCCGGGCTTGGGACTGGCCTAGGCGGAGTCAGCAGTAATTATTCCAATATTAAAACCAGAAAAAGATACAATGATGCTAGTTCATAAAGACCCATTTCTTTAACTTCCCATCTAGGTAAAATGTTAGAAACCATAGTGTTACGCACAGATTCTTTTGTAGGCAATGAATATAGATATATATATAGAAAGATATTTATTTATCTGTTAACACTTTTTGTTGAGAAATACTTAGATTTACGTCGGCTCATCTTGAGTTGAACTCTGGGGGTCACGCGTTTCTGCGCATGTGTCGAATCGTGGTTGTCGAGAGAGATTTCCGTGATGATGGGCGGATCCTGATCGCTGTGCGGACAGAAGTTCGAAGATTTGTTCTTTGCTGTGAAATTCTGGGGGAAGGCGACCTCGTCTGTGTGACTATTAGGTCTATGTTCCTCCCCAGAATATATTCTTAGCGCCAAAGGAAGGCGGGTGCTATTTTTCTAGTGTTTTTCTAGGATGATAAGGTAAAGAGAGACAGTTACTGTACCTTTTCAAATGCCTAGATCTGCAGCCATGTTATGGTCTGCACATGTATATGATTGACTATTTTCGAGACGACATTTTGCCAGCAGCACCATTATTCGTATGATATACATTGCATTATTATGCATATAATCTACACAGCATTATTGATATGATGGACAGTGCCCTTTACTTATGCTTCATTATGCAGCTTCGGAGTGAGCGAAGCTCATCGAAGTTAGGAGCCATTTTTGGATCTCGCCTTTGCCTAAGCGGATCATCGTTCGGAGAACAGGAATGCCTTATTATCTGACGATGGTACAAAGATCTGTCTACTATGGTAACCCACTACTGTGGTTTAAGATTGTCGTCACTTAAGCCTACTGATTTACGGCTTGTAATTCCTCGACAGAAGAGGTTCTGTCAGGGAGCCATTTATAATAGACGTTTACAAACATTAACAGACGCGATCAGTCAGTTAGGCTTGAAAGTTATACAACTAGAACCCTAAGGGACTAGCTACGAATGTTCTGTTGTATCCACATTCTATATGAATGCATATTTGATGTCGTAGACCATTTTGTCGAGCATGTGATGTTTTTGCCAAACTGTTCCAGTGACTATATATGTGTCGTCAGAGTTTGCGTCCTATTAAATGTGTGAAATTATCAACAGTAGTTCCAGACATCATTGACTTTCATACATGAGTGAATGAGTGCCTTATTACTTGTCAACTTTGCAGAACAGTACCACCCATTCGCATAACGTACATTTGCACTCTCATTCTACATAAACACTGTCCCTTGTCGGGGCCTCAATACTCTATGGACAAGGTGACCTGTATGCCCAACACTGTGTCGGTTTGAGTTGACCATAATACCTGTAACCGGAATTATACCACATCAACCGATCATACCCAAACATCCAATACTCATCAATGAGTTAACATTCATCACATAGTAAATAAAAGATTACAGTTTTATTTGGAAAAGAATAATTTATATAGTCAAACTCAGTCAAGATTTAGGAAGAACAGATGCACTATGGATCAGATAATTAATTTGGAACATAAGGTAAAATCAAAATTTCAAAAGAAAGAAAAAACTGTGGTAGTATTTTTAGATATAGCTAGAGCTTACGATGAATGCTGGAGAGAATGTGCTCTCTTTAAAATGAAGAAGATGGGAGTAACATGTAACATATATAATTATTTAGAGAATTTCCAACAAGATAGATATTCCACTATTCAGGTAAACAATGATAGATCAGAACTGCATAAACAACAAAATGGAATACCCCATGGATCCTTCAATGTTTACAATAATGGCAAATGATTTAGGTGAAGAATTTAGTGATGTGAAAAATAAATTGTCACAGTTTGCTTCATGGAGAACTGGGAAAAATCTGCCAAAATTATTTAATGATCTCCAAAAACAAATAAATAAAGTATGTAAATGAATGACAAAATGGGAATTTCAGCTGAATACAAACAAAACAATGGGGATGATCTTCAGTAAAAGTAGGTTTTTAAAAAATAAAATTATAGAAATAAATATCCAAGGGCAAAACATTAATACAGTGCAAACCACTCGATATCTAGGAATGATATTGGACCAACAGCTAAACTGGAAAAAACACATAGATAAACTAGAGGTGTCTTCCAGAGGATTGACCAACTTGTTAAGATATTTAAAAGACAATGAATGGGGTGCAAGAACTAAGACTATGCTCACGTTTTATAAATCTTTTATTAGAGGAAAAATAGATTATGGAAGTATAACATTGTGACGTGTAATGGAAAAAGAGTCTACAGTATAATCTGACAGCTTATTGCAACCTAATAGCTGCCCTCTGATTTGCTAGCTAAACAGGCATATATACCAACTGTCTATTTCTGCAACGTACCATTTTTGTCCCGCCTTCTTTTCTTTTAACACGAGCTGACGAAATGTTTACAAACTGCATTACCTGTCAGTCATAACAGGGAAGCAAATCAGGCTGTGTTTACCTCATCCCCTCCCCTCACGCAAACATCTGTCAATCATAATAGTTCTCAGACAGGCAAGCACGTGGGAGAAAAAAAAACACAGACCCTTTTGAAGTTTCGTACTCAGGGGAAGTTAAAAACACCTGGGCTCTTTGATCTTCAGAAGCGGGCATTCTTAAAGATAACCCCGCTAGTCGAACAGAAAGTCTTTTGATGCCGGTCGAAAACTCCCGACGAGAAACCTCATTGACCGACCGTAAGTCTTTTATCTTAATACGCCTAGCTTCTGAATTTTGGGTCTCTCCGGGACGCGAAATCAACAACATTAGAGATCAGAGAAATTCAATGATATATATACTGTCGTTTTCTTAACCCCATCATCAGTTGTCAGTCAGAATTTTGAATAGTCTAGCGCAGTCCTAGAACCAGTCTATCTTGTTGGAGTATGGTGTACTAGTGTTCGTGGAGATTTTCATTTCTGAATTTTTTGGTAAAAAGGATAATAGTGCTAATGTGATAGCTTTTAACATTTATTCTTCACTTAGATTTTTTTTTACTCGCTAGTCAAACGAGTGAAATAAAGTAACGCGTAGCGATTTCCTGCCAGATATTCTATTAAAATGTTACATCACGCCACCCGCATACCTTAGACCGTAATGCTGTTAACAGTAGAGGCAGACGTGACACTTAATCTCTACAGGAGAAAGATAAACCCGACGGTTTAGCTGACTGGACTTATAGGCAATAAAGCGACTGATAGGGGGAGTCTAGCTTGCACGTTATATTTCATTTGTGCATATTTGTCATTATAGTGTCTATTATTTTTAATACCATACGGCGAACTAACAGACGCCGAAAATTTAAAAACTATTTAATGACAGGCGATCATTGTTTATGAAGCGCGTATGGAGAGATTAAATAATAATTAACATTGTACGCTGAACGCCGGCGCGAGCACGGGCGGGCGAATTAACATAATTCAGTCCGACCGAACTTAGCGCCAGCTGCGTCTGCTAACTTGTAGGCGTAAGGAAACACCGTGTGTCTTTTAAATTTAATCAGGACTAACGGAGTGAAGAAGAGATCGTCATGTCAACGTCTGTGTGTAGATATAGGATTAGCATATTTTTTATATAAATGTTTCTTGTATTCTTTGCAGACCTGATCACAAGGGCGGCCAGCGGTCTTTTTCTTTTTTGTATTTGTTATTTTCTCCTTTTCTTGCCTTGTGTGTCACCGATTTCATTTGTAAACGGGCACTCGCCAGAGAGTATTGGAAGACAGTGCATTTTTAACACTGGACTTACCAAACCCAGATTTATATTTTTACCAGCCACAGTAGTGAACATTATTTTATCCCGACTCCTGACAGTCGTATATCAAGGGGAGTGTACCTCTCTAAATACCTACGCTGTGCAGAATCGGCGCTTTTAACACAGAGTTGGACGATAGAAGAACCATCATCATCATCATATGAACATTATTTTTAGCAACAAGATATTTCCCAATACTGGAAGTATTTTTCCGTTAAAGAGTGAACCTCAAGAACTCTCACAGTTTTAACTATTTGTAATAACACTTCTAGGAGAAGCACCATGTTAGGCGTTTACCTCATTAACTAATTTCTGGGGTTGGACTGGGGCGAATTTGGATCTGCGACAACTGAAGTGACAGAATATTAAGTGAAAATAGATAATATATTCATGGAGTAATTCTGTTACCAAGGGATATTACAGACCTACCATACCAGGCAATTAGGTAAGAGTGTGAGAGTGGCCTTTGCTTGAAAGAGTGTGCGAGTATTTTCTTGTTTGCGGGAAAACTATCCATATATCTGATTTGTCTAAAAGTTTGTTTATTTTACCGAGTCTCATAGAGTACAATTACTGTTCATTCTGTAATATAGTGCTAACCTTTAACCTTTGGGTTAATAATTTTTAGGTTTTTTTCTCCATTTCGGGGAGGGTGCACTTTTTTCTGCTTTATTTCATTGGCAATTCTAACAATGACTAACTGTTATAGAATCTTTTATTAGGAGCAGTGGTAAGCGAAAGAAAAAATAATTTATCCCCTAGGCAAGTTCTTACCCTGGGCGATAGAGAAGTGCATTGGGCAGTTGCCAAGTTAATCGCCTTCCCATAGTTCCATACTGATTCCAGGTGTGGGTGAGCGTGGTGGAGAAAATAGGAATAATATTTTTTTCTTCTTAATTTTAAAATTTTTTCCACATTTAGTAATAGTAGATTTCAAGTTTTTAAGCCTAATCTACCATCCCTATGGATTAAGTCGACTGCGTTAGGAGCCTTTTTGCCAGTTAACAGCAGCGATAGATCAGACAACTGAGAAACAGGGAGAAGGAAACAGTAAAAAAAAATTTTTTTTATTCTCATTGGTTAGGGGGCAGTGTTGATGTCTCGATGTTTATCTTGTTTGAGCAGTGAATCCTTTTCTTCTTTTTTCTCGGGTACTTCGCAGTCAGATATATTTGCCATGGCGGAGCGAGCAAAGCTTAGGGCAATGATAATAAAGGAAGCAAAAGAAACAGGATTACAAGGAGACGAGTTGCTAGCTTTTGTGAACGACGAACTAGCCAAATATGAGACAGAGAAGAAGGAAGCAGAAGCTAGAGAGAAAGAAAGAGAAGCTAGGGAGAAAGAGAAAATAGCTAAGGAGAAAGAGAAAGAAGAGCGGCAATTGGAAAGTAAGAAAAATGAGTCGGAAATGGAAACTCGCAAGGAGAAGGAACGTGAGAAAGAGAAACAACACGGGGAAAGAGAGAACGACAAAAGACGTCGGCATGAATTGGCGCTTATGACTTTAGAGGTCCAAAGTTGTGGTGCTGCGTCTAGCTCCAGCAATGGAGTCTTCCTCACCTCAATCACCCTCAGCGGACTACTCTAATAGCCAGTCTTCCCAATTAGCTGCTATGTCCTTTGCCCTAGAAACATTCCCAAGCCCCAATGAGAAAAATGATAGCTATCTAGAAAAATTTGAAAGAATGGCAACCCTATACGGTTTGGACAGTTCGCGATGGTGCTTGAAGCTATCCCAGGTCCTCAAAGGCAATGCGTACGATGTGTATGTGAAACTGGGAAGCAGCAGTCAAGACAATTGCGACATGTTTAAGAAAGGTTTACTTGAACGCTTCGAGATGAACGCTCGCAAGTTTTTACAACTTTTCCGAAACAGCAGAAAGGAGGGAGCCGAGACGTACACCTAGTTCTCTTCTCGTCTAAAGGGATATTTGACAAAGTGTGGAGCTGTCAGAACTACCTACACTTTTGAAGGTTTAGAAGAACTTATTCTAACCGAACAGATCAAAAGCACGGTGTCAAATGAAACCAACTAACGACGTGCTTGATACCACAAAAGATGACTTCTATGAAGCACTTCTAAGTACCATCAACACAATACCCAAGCATGACATAATAGTAGTCATGGGCGATTTTAACGCCAAAGTAGGTGACAACAACGATGGAGTACAAAGATATCTCGGTACTCATGGCATAGGCTGTATAAATCAAAATGGTGAAAGACTTCTAGAACTTTGTGAAATATCAAACCTAATTGTAGCAGACACCATCTTTCCACAAAAGAATATCCACAAAATAACACGGAATTCACCTGATGGCAGAACTAAGAACCAAATAGATCACTTCTGCATAAGAACAAAATTTCGCTCATCAGTTTAAGACGTCAGAGCATACAGAGGTGCAGAGATCGGAAGCGATCATAACCTCTGCATTGCTAAACTGAGAATTAAACTGAAGAAGTTATACCAACCGAATAAAAATAGAAGAATAGATGTACACAGACTGCAATCAAATGATATAAAAGAGGAATATAATGTCAAAATGAACAACTATTTCGATGCTTTAGGCAAAATTGACAACGATATCACCACCAAGACAATCGATACTAAATGGGAACAACTGAGAACAGCAATGACAGAAGCAGCTGTAGCGACCACCGGATACCTGGTACATAAAAAGAAAAAAATGGATGAGAGAAGATACTTGGGATAAAATACAAGAAAGGAAAACAGCAAAACTTAAACTACTAGCGGCAAGTACACATAGTGCAGTTGAATCTTGCAAACTAACGTATAACTTGTTAAATAAAGAAGTGAAGACAAAAACTCGAAGAGATAAAAGACATTTCATCAATGAACTGGTCATAGAAGCTGAAAATGCTGCAAGAACTGGTAATAGTAGGTGCCTTTATCAAATTACAAAACAACTATGTCACCAGCTTACTGATATGGAAACACCTGTTAAAGACAAATTAGGGAATTCAATACCAACAGAAAAAGAACAAATGAAGAGATGGGCTGAGCACTTCATGGAGGTGCTAAACAGACCACCACCAACAGTAACACCTGATTTTAATAATGACACACCTACAACTACCTTGCCAATAACTTGCGATGAATTCACGCTGGACGAGATCAAACAAGCCGTTAAAAGATTAAAAAATTTTAAGGCTGCTGGAGTTGACGAAATTGCAGCCGAAATGATTAAAGCAGTTAATGATTATAACCTCTTGAGAATTTTAGATATTATAAATGAAGTATGGAGAGAAGAACTACCACCACAACAATGGAAAGACAGTATTATTGTAAAGTTGCCGAAGAAAGGTGATCTATCAGACTGTAATAATTAGCTTAGTATATCTCTATTATTAGTACCTGGAAAATTATTGTGTTGCATGATGTTAGAAAGACTTAAATTGCATGCTGACGAAAAGATCAGAGAAGAACAAGCGGGTTTCAGGCCGAAACGATCATGTATTGATCACATATTCACACTAAGAACAATTATAGAAGAATCAGTGGAAATGCAATCACCACTTATTATCACCTTCGTTGATTTTCAAAAAGCCTTTGATAGTCTACACCGCCCATCACTGTGGAAGATACTTGCAATCTATGGTTTTCCAACAAAATATGTGAATATAATCAAAGCGCTATATGACAATGCAAGATGTTGTGTTAGAACAAATAAAAGGAATACAGAATGGTTTACAGTAGAAACAGGGGTGAAACAAGGCTGTATTATGTCACCACTACTTTTTGGAATAGCTATTGATTGGTTTATGAAAAACTATACCCACAATGAACAATTAGGTATAAAATGGACAAATGGAAAATTCCTGGGGGACCTGGATTTTGCAGATGATTTAGCATTCTTAAGTTCAACACCCAGACAATCCCAAGAAGCAGTAAATAATCTGTGTCATCTCTCGGTTAAAATAGGTCTCTAAATAAATCCCCCTAAAACTAAAGTTATGAACTTTTCCAACGAGATCTTTGATATCACCCTGAACGGGGAAAAACTACAGAAAGTTGAAAGCTTCAATTATTTAGGCAGTAAAATGACTCAGGATGGTGACACAACAAGAGAAATTCATACTAGAATTGCTTTGGCAGCTAGCGCCTTCAATAGATTATCTAACATTTGGAAATTACGATCACTGAATATACATACCAAGCTTTGTCTGTTTAATTCAAATGTTATCTCAGTGTTAACATACGGTTGTGAAAGTTGGAAAATAATAAAATCATTGGAGAACAAGCTGAATACATTCGAGAACAAATGTCTTAGAAAACTCATGAACATCAGTTGGAAAGAATTCAAGTCTAATCGACAAATAAGAGAAGACTCTAGGCAGAAATATGTCTCCGACTATATAAGGAAAAGACGATGGTCATATATCGGTCATGTCCTACGAATGCAAAACAACAGAATACCACTGCAGGCGCTCACTTGGGTTCCTGAGGGTAGGAGGAAAAAAGGAAGACCAAAAGAAACACTTAGAAGAACAATAATAAGAGAAAGAAGAACGTTGGGATTAAATAATGTGCAAGAGCTAAGAGGAGTGGCGTCACAACGAACAATCTGGAGAGCACTGATTTCTGCCTTATGCGCCGTGTTTGTGTGGCGAGAGGTTTTATTTGGCTCTTGGATCAGTATAGTACTGACAATTACAGAAATAGAATTTCTGCAGAAAATGGTGAAGTCCCAGTGTCTGAGAGAACTACTGGTATCACAAATTAGTTACGGCTGTGAATGTTCTGATCTCGAAACAATAGTAGAGAGGAGACCGACATAAAGTGCCACCTCCGCTGTGTAACTAACTGTGATATTAAACAAAACAAGGAAACAGATTTTTACTTAACAATGATAAAATTGACAAGTCGTTCAAAATACAATTTCCTTATATTTTATTTAGTATATATACACTATCTACTCTTGTGCTGAAAGGTGAATGTTGCAAAAAATGGAATGAAATGAATTGGTAAGTTTACATATGATTTACAAATATTTATATTTATAAATATTACAACACGTTTTCCAATTATAGGAACAAAAATTATATCAGCTGTGCTGTTAATTAAGGATATAACGTTTATCAGCTATGCTGTTATTTACGTATAATTTATCCACTATGATCTTATTATTGTCTCTTGCTACGCTAATTCACGTTTTCTTCATTGACAGTTCTATGCTCACAATGCTGACAGAAATGGTACTAATGTGTACTCATCTCTCTTAAACAGTTCTGTTCTCCGTAGTTTGCTTCACACAACTCCTGCTGAGGTTCGTTACTTTAGCCCACCCAAGACTGAGGGGGACCAAAGATGTAGAGTCTGGTCAACCTCTATGCTCCTGCGGAGTTCCAGGCAGCGGGATTGACTCGAACATACGACCTCAGGTTTTTTAGGACACAATTAAACCCTCCTAAGATTTTAAACTGGCCAGGTTTTGACGCGACTTAGTGAAGTAGGTTGCAGGTCGATGCCCTCAGGTAAGTTACCATAAATCAAGGTGACAGCTTCTCCCTCTTCAGTCTGTATCTCTGGCGTCAAGTTCGGGGTTGCGTGGTTAGCATAAAATCCGCCCGATTATATAGTCAAGTAACTACTTGAGGAAAGCTTTCGGTTGGTTCCTGGCGGAGCAAGTTGATTGGTTTCCTCCGGTTTTGTACCTGGTCTCATACAGCCTAATTTTATTCAGTTTTCATCGGCCATCTTGCGTGAACAAGATGGTCGTTAATTTATTCTGTCTCAGAGACTGGTGAACGTTGATCGTTGATTGGTTGAAGCAAATCTGTATCTCGACATAGTGATTAACAAAGTAGTGGGTTACACTTCGTTTCACGACATAGCCCCCTCCTTTCCTAGCTGTGACTTGTCATAGCTGACGTGTAAACCCCTGCTGTGGTTAATCCTTTTGCGTCTGTCCTTCCAGAGTACTAGGGTGTCGACTTAAAAAATCAGCTCCTACATTGTCTCTTCCCGGAATATAATTCACGGTAAAGGAATAAGGTGCAAGAAGCAGACTCCACCTTAACAATCTCGAATTTAGCTTTTTAGATGCAGCCAAGAATGTTAAAGGTTGATGATCGCTTTGGACAATGAAGTGTGTTCCATACAGATAAGGTGAAAATTTGTTGATGGACCAAATTAGAGCTAAACATTCCTTCTCTATGGTCGAGTAGTTCAACTCAGCTGCATTCAGCTTCCTACTGGCGTAGGCGACTGGTAAAAGTTTCTCCGGCTGGGCTTTTGATTTCTGCAAGAGAGTTGCACCAATACCTATACTGCTAGCGTCCGTTCTTAATACAAATTCCTGTGTGATATCGGGTAGTGTAAGGATGGGTTTGCTGGTGAGTTTTGCTTTTAGCTCTGTGTAAGCTTTTTCACAATCAGCATTCCATTGGATTTTGTCAGGCTGTCCTTTCTTCGTTAAGTTAGTTAATGGTGCACACAGAGAGTTAAAATGGGGTATGTACTTCTGATAGAACCCACATAAAGACACGAATGATCTCACATCTTTCTTCGTTTGAGGTCTGGGTGCCTTCTTTAGCTTCTCTATATTCTTTGGGTCAAGAGACATATGACCTGTAGAAATAGTGTGACCTAAGAATTCCAACTCCTTACAACCGATATAGCACTTGGTTGGACGTGCAGTCAATCCAGTTTCTCTCAGTCTGTCAAACAACATGGAGAGCGCTACTATATGCTCTTCAAATGTGTTTGTAGCAACAAGAATGTCATCCATAAAGTTAGTGATATGGGGATTTTGTAGAGGTTCCAATAATTTCCTCATCATTCTTGAAAAGATACTTGGAGCATTTTTCAGCCCAAAGGGTAGTACATTAAACTCGTAGTGTCCGTCTGATGTACTGAATGCCAGCATTTTCCTAACTTCTGGTTTCACTGGTATTTGGTAGTATCCCTTGCTTAGATCTACCTTCGATAAATACCTAGCCTTACTCAGTGTAGAGAACAGCTGGTTGGTGTCAGGTAATGGGTCCACCTGAGATTCTGTGATCGCATTAAGCTTCCGGTAGTCAATACATAACCTGTGTTCACCACTCGGTTTTCTCAATAGCACCACACTTGAGCTATAGGGAGAGTCTGACTTCGAGATAATTTTCTCCTTCAACAGATAATCAACTTCCTCCCTTAGTGCTTGGGCTTTCGCATAGGGTATAGGGTATGTTCTCATGCATACTGGGGTAGGGTCGGTAACCTTCATGTCGTACTCTAACAGATTCGTCCGACCTGGCTTATCTGTGAGCACATCAGCATGGGTTTCCAACACTTTCTGAACCCTCTTCTTCTGCTCTGGAGTTAAATGTTCACTAATATTTACTTGAACATAATCCTCTGTAGTTGTGAGTGGATACTCCATAGAGTGAAGTGGTTCACCGTGCATTTCTGTTGCAATGGCTAGGGTCATAATATGTGCAACTTCTGATGATTCCTTGTCATAGTATTTTTTAAGAAGATTGACATGATATACCTTCTCCTTTCCTTTTTTGTCAATCTTATAATTGTGTCCTTTTGGTCAAATCTTTGTTTGTTCCTTGTGGCATGGTCCTTTTGTTCATATTTGGTATAGTTTTGTGATGATTTGAAGTTTTCACCCTGCTTCTTCTTATTTCCTAATAATTCTGCCTGAGCTGCTTGATATCTCTCAGCAACAGTTACAATATCTCCCAATCTCTCTGCTCCTTGTTCCATGATAAACTTCCTCATTTCTTGAGGCATGGACTCTTTCACTTGCTCCATCATTATCATTTCTTTCAGGTCCTGACACTTTCCTAAACTACTCCATTTTTCTAAATAGGTTTCCAATCTAGCAGAGAACTGGTGATAGTTTTCTCCTGGAAGAAGTTTAGCTGTTCGGAATTTCTTTCTATATGATTCTGAGTTCTTTTCATATCTCACAAGCAGTGCCTGTTTCAGGATTTCATAATCTTCCTGGTCATCTCTTGAGAGCTTCAAATATACATCGTAGGCAACACCTCTCAATCCCTGAGATAGTTTAAGACTCCACTTTTCTTTCACTAAGCCATAGGTAGTGGCAAGTCTTTCGTATCTATCCAGGTACGACTCAATGGCGTCTTCTTTCTCAACAAATGGGTCCAGATGAAAATTCATGGCCCCACTTGAGGTGCTCTGGCTGGAGCTACTCTCAGAGTGAGGTGAGCTCCCACCATTATTGCCAGTATTTGCCTGAATTTCAAGCTCTTTTAATCTCAACTGATGGTCTCTCTCTGCTTGTAATTTCCTTTCCTCAGCTTCAATTTTCTTTGCCTCATTTTCAGCCTCCCATTTCTTGGCTTCCATTTCTAATCTTTTGTCTTCTCTCTCAGCTTCTGCTTGCAACCGCCTTTCCTCAGCCTCAAATTTCTTTGCTTCTCTATCAGCCTCTAATTTCCTTGCTTCAGTCTCTAATTGCAACTTTCTTTCTTCCCTATCCATGTGTTTGTCCACTTCTGTTGTGACATACTGAGTAAGAGCATCACCTGTCATATTTAATTCCTTACCCATCTGCATGACCGCAGTCCTGAACTTCACTAGATCAGCCATGGCGTTACTTAGAGAGGGTATGTAAATTTACTATAACCAAATTATTGTAATTAAAATTAATTACTTTAAATGAACAAAAAATTTCCGTGCAACTTTGTGAGCATCAACTATTTACTGAGTTCTAAATGGTACTCCTCCTAAGAAAATATTGTTTTAAAAATCCTAAAATAGAACTTTTTTTCAAAAAATAAAAATTTATTTTCTTATGTTACCTATGGGTGGCACAAGATAGAGTGTAGATAGATGAATAGACTAAGTATGGCTCAAGATATACAGAAATATCCCAGGAACGAGCCCCCAGTGTGGCGAGAGGTTTTATTTGGCTCTTGGATCAGTATAGTACTGACAATTACAGAAATAGAATTTCTGCAGAAAATGGTGAAGTCCCAGTGTCTGAGAGAACTACTGGTATCACAAATTAGTTACGGCTGTGAATGTTCTGATCTCGAAACAATAGTAGAGAGGAGACCGACATAAAGTGCCACCTCCGCTGTGTAACTAACTGTGATATTAAACAAAACAAGGAAACAGATTTTTACTTAACAATGATAAAATTGACAAGTCGTTGAAAATACAATTTCCTTATATTTTATTTAGTATATATACACTATCTACTCTTGTGCTGAAAGGTGAATGTTGCAAAAAAAAATGGAATGAAATGAATTGGTAAGTTTACATATGATTTACAAATATTTATATTTATAAATATTACAACACGTTTTCCAATTATAGGAACAAAAATTATATCAGCTGTGCTGTTAATTAAGGATATAACGTTTATCAGCTATGCTGTTATTTACGTATAATTTATCCACTATGATCTTATTATTGTCTCTTGCTACGCTAATTCACGTTTTCTTCATTGACAGTTCTATGCTCACAATGCTGACAGAAATGGTACTAATGTGCACTCATCTCTCTTAAACAGTTCTGTTCTCCGTAGTTTGCTTCACACAACTCCTGCTGAGGTTCGTTACTTTAGCCCACCCAAGACTGAGGGGGACCAAAGATGTAGAGTCTGGTCAACCTCTATGCTCCTGCGGAGTTCCAGGCAGCGGGATTGACTCGAACATACGACCTCAGGTTTTTAGGACACAATTAAACCCTCCTAAGATTTTAAACTGGCCAGGTTTTGACGCGACTTAGTGAAGTAGGTTGCAGGTCGATGCCCTCAGGTAAGTTACCATAAATCAAGGTGACAGCTTCTCCCTCTTCAGTCTGTATCTCTGGCGCCAAGTTCGGGGTTGCGTGGTTAGCATAAAATCCGCCCGATTATATAGTCAAGTAACTACTTGAGGAAAGCTTTCGGTTGGTTCCTGGCGGAGCAAGTTGATTGGTTTCCTCCGGTTTTGTACCTGGTCTCATACAGCCTAATTTTATTCAGTTTTCATCGGCCATCTTGCGTGAACAAGATGGCCGTTAATTTATTCTGTCTCAGAGACTGGTGAACGTTGATCGTTGATTGGTTGAAGCAAATCTGTATCTCGACATAGTGATTAACAAAGTAGTGGGTTACACTTCGTTTCACGACAGTTTGGTGCTTAAAGAATTTATTATTATTATTAATGGGGGACCCTATCTACAACGTCATACTTGGCTGTAGATATGTATTTCTAGGGAGACCGAAAGAGCCGATTGTGGCAGCAGTAACTACAAGAGGGCAAACCCAAAAAGAACGGGAGCCTGCACCTAACATGTTACCTAAGGAACTGAAAGATGCGCAACAAAAGGACCCTACCTTGGAGCCTTGCTTTAAGAAACTTCCCATGGCCAAGGACCCCAGAAAAACCGGGGATATTTTTTCTAAGGAAGGACTGTTGTATCGAAGAACGGGCGGCCCTGAAAAGGGACATAATCAGCTCCTAGTACCGACGCAGTACCGAGAACAAATCCTAGAAATGGGGCACTCTCTTCCCTTTAGCGGACATATGGGACAAAACGCCACAATACAACGAATATCCACTCACTATTGGTGGCCAGGAATGAACATTGACATTATCAGCGGCGTGAAATCCTGCGCCAAGTGCCAACATGTGGCACCAAAGCATTGGACACCCCCAGTTCCCATGGGAGAAATGCCAATAGTGGGAACCCCATTTGAACGGGTGGCAGTCGACATTATAGGATCCCTTGAAAGGACTAAACGAAGGAACAAGTTTATCTTGACCTTAGTCGACACCTGCACTATGTGGGCCGAACCTATACCGCTAACATGCACGGATTCCAAGCATGTCGCAGAAGCCCTAGTGCAGATTTTTACACGGCTGGGATTTTCTCAACAAGTTTTGACGGATAACGGATCCCAGTTCCGTTGCCTGTTCTCAAAAAGAACTATAATCAAAACAGATGTTCTCAGTTAAGATTCAATTTAGACAAATTGAAAGATCCAGAAATCGCGGGAATCTTTGAGGCAACGGTTGGAGGAAAATTCGCAGCTCTCAACTTTTTGAAGGATGATATCAACTCAATCACAGAAAACATGAAAGACGTGCTCATTGAATCAGCAACAGAAATACTTGGTAAAAGAAAGAAAATAAACAAACCATGGGTTACAGATGAAATTCTGAAGTTATGTGATACACGGTGAGAAATGAAAAAGGTTAAGAAAGAGGTTCCTGAAGCAGCATGGCAATACAGCATGGTGAATAAAAATATTAGAAAGAAAATGAAACAGGCCAAAGAAAAATGGGTTGCTGATCAATGTGAGTCCATTAATACGGGGCTAATAAAAGGTAACAGCAAGGCAGTTTTTGACACATTAAGAAGACTATCAAAACCCCAACAGCCCAGGGTAACTGTCATAGAAGATAGCAATGGGGCTCTGCTCAATGAAAAAACAGCTGTAATGAGAAGGTGGACAGAATATTGTAAAGAATTATATATAACTGTAAACTTGACACTGACTTAGGCATATTAAACAACATTAAGTGCGAAAACAGAGAACTCGGAAATGCAGCAATACTACGGGAAGAAGTGGAAGAGGCTATATGTTCGATGAAAGGAGGGAAGTCACCGGGTGTGGATAATATACCAGCAGAGCTCTTGAAATATGGAGGACCAGATATAGTAAAAATCATGACAACAATTTGCCAGAAGATATGGAGTACAAAAAAATGGCCAAAAGAATGGACGCAGTCATTAGTAATACCGCTTCCAAAGAAAGGAAATCTAAAAATGTGCAAGAACTACAGAACTATTAGCCTTATTAGTCATCCAAGTAAGGTGATGTTAAGGATACTTTTGAACAGAATAAAACAGAAATCAGAAGAAATCTTGTCAGAGGAACAGGCTGGCTTTAGACCAAAAAGAAGTACCTCAGAACAAATCTTCAATATTAGATTACTGATCGAAAAACATCTCCAGCATCAACATGATTTATACCATAACTTCATCGATTTCACAAAAGCCTTCGATCGAGTCTGGCATGAAGGTTTATGGCAAATAATGAGAAAATTCAATTTTGATACCAACATCATAGATATCATTGAAGCACTATACAAGGACGCAAGCAGTGCTGTTTTTGCAAGCAATGACATTGGAGAATTTTTCAAAACAACTGTAGGAGTTCGCCAGGATGTATCCTGTCACCAGTGCTCTTTAACATTTATCTAGAACATATTATGCAGGAGGCTCTCTACGATTATAAATCAACCATATCGATTGGAGGCCGACCTCTGTGTAATCTACGTTTTGCTGATGATATTGATCTGATAGCTGGAACAGAATCAGAACTTCAAGACCTTACCTCTAGACTGGAGAAAGTAACAAGAACATATGGGATGGAAATTAATATAGAAAAAAGCAAGATATTGGTGAATAGCCACAAGAAACATGTTCCGACCAACATTACGTTAAATGGGCAAACGTTAGAAGAAGTTAACACCTTTAAATATCTCGGGTCCACTATATGTAGTGATGGAAGATCAAATAAAGAAATCAAGACAAGACTTGAGATGGCCTCAGCTGCCATGACAAGGTTGAATGTGATCTGGAAAAGTANCNTCNGTTTTTCCTGTGAAGATCAAATTATACAAATCACTTGTATTATCTATTCTCTTGTATGGGTGTGAGGGCTGGACACTCACTGCAGATACGGAGCGAAGGATTCAGGCTTTCGAGCATAAATGTTATAGAAGAATTTTGCGCATTTGCTATAAAGAGCACAAAACAAATGTCTATGTTAGAGAGAAGATAAACACCTATGCAGGCCATCAAGAACCACTTTTGTCAATAGTGAAACGTCGAAAGCTTGCCTGGTTTGGGCATGTAACTCGTCATGACTCCCTTTCGAAAACGATCCTCCAGGGAACAGTCGAAGGTAAACGGAGAAGAGGAAGGCAAAGAAAATCCTGGGCTGATAACATCAAAGAATGGGCAGGACACGGTTTCTCCACACTTGTACGCATTGCTGAGAATAGAGAGCAGTGGAGGACCCTGTCTGCTGATGCTTCCACCATGGCACCCCTACGACTCATGACGGGTTATGGGTTGAGATGATGATGAATGGAGGAGATTTTTAAGATCTTGAGGGACAAGCACATCTACATCAGCCCCTACCATCCGGCCGGAAGTGGGTTAGTAGACCGTGTCAACAGAAGCCTCACCATGATGTTACGTAAACTGGGAAGGGAAAAGCCAGAAGATTGGGACCTTTTCATTCCTGCAGCCTTGTTCGCCTACAGGGAAGTCCCCCAGGCCTCTACAGTACCGCCAGCTACGCTTTTGTTCGGCAGACCTATTAAGGGCCCGCTAGAAGCCTTACGACGGTCACTGACAGACCAGAAGGCCGATGAGACAGTTGTCTCAGCATTTAGGTATGTATCTGAGTTAAAGGAACGGCTAAAACTAGGATGGGACCTAGCAGCAACCAACCTTGAGCGCGCACACCTGAAGCACGCTAAAAGATACAACAAAGCAGCTAAGGAGAGAGAACTGGAGCCAGGAGAGGACGTTTTGTTGTTACTCCCTACCGAAAACAACAAACTGCGTATCGGATGGCAAGGGCCGTTTACCGTCGTTAAAAAGATTTCTAGAACCAACTACCAGATCTCTATTAAAGGTACAGAAAAGGTCTACCGTGTAAATCTGTTAAAGAAATACTTGGAAAGACCGGTGCCTTCCCCCGAACATCTTTTGACAGTCGCTATAGCAACCGAGGATGACGGAGATGACGAAAGTTGTACGGAATATCCACTGCAACAAACGGAGTCATATAAGGACGTTAAATTCGGTGACACCCTCTCGGAAGCTCAACAAACAGAAACGAAGGCGCTATTGAAACAGTATTCAGCAGTCTAACGGACATACCTGGTCTTACACATCTCGTAGAGTTTGATATGAAGCTGACAAACGAGACGCCTGTAAGAACCAGAGTTTATCCGATCCCGTATGCGAAAGCAGACACCTTACGTGGAGAAATAGACAAACTACTACAAGCTGGGAATATTAGTGAGTCCGCATCTCCTTATAGCTCAAGCGTAGTACTGTTACCGAAACCGAATAAGGAAGTTCGGCTGTGTATCGACTACCGATTACTCAACACAGTAACAGAATTTCAGCCCGAACCACTCCCAATCGCCTCAGAACTGTTTACCAAGCTAAGCATTGCAAAAATTTTCTCCAAGATTGACCTGAGTAAAGGTTATTACCAAATACCAGTCAAGGAGGAAATTAAACCCCTGTTAGTCTTTAGCACCAGCGAAGGACATTATACTTTTAATGTTATGCCTTTCGGTTTACACGACGCACCAGGAGTCTTCACCAGAATGACGAGAAAGCTTTTGGAACCATTGCAAAGTCCATATATTCACAATTTCATGGACGACATACTTATTGCAACGGATAACTACGAAGAACATATTGCTACGGTCGCTATGCTCCTCAGTAGACTAAAGGAAGCCGGGTTGACCGCCCGACCTAGCAAATGTTTAATCGACTTTGAAAAGCTTGACTTCCTAGGTCATACCATTTCTCAAGGTTGTATGTGACCAGTTGAGAAAAACATCGAGAAAATACGTGCAGCAACGAGGCCGAAAACTAAGAGAGACATTCGATCATTCCTTTCACTTTGCGCATACTACCAGAAGTTCATTAAAAACTGCAATGGTCTTACCGCGCCACTGACTGACCTCACGCGAAAAGGGAAACCCGATAAGGTCGTTTGGACCACAGAGTGCGAAAACGCTTATGTCACTCTGAAGGAACAACTGTCCAAATATCCCATTTTAAGGTTACCCGACCTTAAGAAACCTTTCGTCTTGCGCGTTGATGCCAGCGGAAACGGAATAGGATCAACATTGCTGCAGGCAGATGACAAACACCCTAACCTGTTGTTTCCAGTCGCTTACAGCAGCAGGAAACTTAACGCAGCTGAGAAAAACTACTCGACTGTTGAAAGAAAATGTCTGGCACTCGTGAACGGAATCAGGAGACACCATGAATATTTATATGGAGTTCCATTCACAGTAAAAAGTGACCATGCTCCATTGGCATTCCTAGGAGCCAATAAGGATTTTAACACAAGAATTATGCGTTGGGCTATTTTGTTAAGTGTGTACTCATTCAAAGTACAATACATACCAGGGAGAGAAAATGTTGGCGCTGACTTTATGAGTCGTCATTGGACTAACGAAGAGAATAATGCAAGTGTGGATAACCATCAACCTGTAGCTACGGATGACAGTAGCTCTGTTTCCATAAATGAGATATGAATGCGTTTCACATCTTCAAGCGCGGTCGTACTGTGACGTGTAATGGAAAAAGAGTCTACAGTATAATCTGACAGCTTATTGCAACCTAATAGCTGAACTCTGATTTGCTAACTAAACAGGCATATATATCAATTGTCTATTTCTGCAACATACCATTTTTGTCCCGCCTTCTTTTCTTTTAACACGAGCTAACGAAATGTTTACAAACTGCGTGACCTGTCAGTCATAACAGGGAAGCAAATCAGGATGTGTTTACCTCGTCCCCTACCCTCACGCGAACATCTGTCAATCATAATAGTTCTCAGACAGGCAAGCACGTGGGAGAGAAAAAAACACAGACCCTTTTGAAGTTTAGTACTCAGAGGAAGTTAGAAACCCCTGGGCTCTTTGATCTTCAGAAGCGGGCATTCTTAAAGAGAACCCCGCTAGTCGAACAGAAAGTCTTTTGATGCTGGTCGAAAACTCCCGACGAGAAACCTCATCGACCGACTGTAAGTCTTTTATCTTAATACGCCTTGCTTCTGAATTTTGGGCCTCACCGGGACGCGAAATTAACAACATTAGAGGAGCCGCGCTAGCGTAGTGGTTACAACACCGCTCTGGCGACCGGGTGATTCAGGATCAAACCCGGGCGACGGCATTTGAGGATTTTTCGTCGACCGGGAATTGGACTGGATTAACTCGAGACCTGGCGAGGACATTTGAAGGAGTGTCGTCGACCACGGATTGGCGGCTCCTGAGCCGACCCAGCTCTAATGGGTACCTCCGAAATCGGCGAGTATCTGCCTGAATGGCGAGGGACACCTGTCTCTGTACAAGAAAAGGGATACTCACGTAAAATCAATGTCAGGTTAGACATTAACAATAACCTGAGATTTCGCCTCGAGTATTAGCGGACGTACGAAAAAAAAAACAACATTAGAGATCAGAGAAACTCAATGATATATATACTGTCATTTTCTTAACCCCATCATCAGTTGTCAGTCAGAATTTTGAATAGTCTAGCGCAGTCCTAGAACCAGTCTTTCTTGTTGGAGTATGGTGTACTTGTGTTCGTGGAGATTTTCATTTCTGAATTTTTTGGTAAAAAGGATAATAGTGCTAATGTTTTAAGAAGTGATAGCTTTTAACATTTATTCTTCACTTAGATTTTTTTTTCTCGCTAGTCAAACGAGTGAAATAAGGTAACGCGTAGCGATTTCCTGCCAGCTATTCTATTAAAATGTTAAATCACGCCACCCGCATACCTTAGACCGTAATGCTGTTAACAGTAGAGGCAGACGTGACACTTAATCTCTACAGGAGAAAGATAAACCCGACGGTTTAGCTGACTGGACTTATAGGCAATAAAGCGACTGATAGGGGGAGTCTAGCTTACACGTTATATTTCATTAGTGCATATTTGTCATTATAGTGTCTAATATTTTTAATACCATACGACGAACTAACAGACGGCGAAAATTTAAAAACTATTTAATGACAGGCGAATATTGTTTAGGTAACGCGTATGGAGAGATTAAATAATAATTAACATTGTACGCTGAACGCCGGCGCGAGCAGGGGCGGGCGAATTAACATAATTCAGTCCGACCGAACTTAGCGCCAGCTAACTTGTAGGCGTAAGGAAACACCGTGTGCCTTTTAAATTTAATCAGGACTAACGGAGTGGAGAAGAGATCGTCTTGTCCCCGTCTGTGTGTAGATATAGGATTAGCATATTTTTTATATAAATGTTTCTTGTATTCTTCGCAGACCTGATCACAAGGGCGGCCAGAGGTCTTTTTCTTTTTTGTATTTGTAATTTCTCCTTTTCTTGGCTTGTGTGTCACCAATTTCATTTGTAAACGGGCACTCGCCAGAGAGTATTGGAAGACAATACATTTTAAACACTGGACTTATCTAACCCAGATTTATATTTTTACCAGCCACAGTAGTGAACATTATTTTATCCCGACTCCTGACAGTCGTAATTCAAGGGGAGTATACCTCTCTAAATACCTACGCTGTGCAGAATCGGCGCTTTTAACACAGAGTTGGACGATAGAAGAACCATCATCATCATCATATGAACATTATTTTTAGCAACCAGATGTTTCCCAATACTGGAAGTATTTTTCCGTTAAAGAGTGAACCTCAAGAACTCTCACAGTTTTAACTATTTGTAATAACACTTCTAGGAGAAGCACCATATTAGGCGTTCACCTCATTAACTAATTTCTGGGGATGGACTGGGGCCAATTTGGATCTGCGACAACTGGAGTGACAGAATATTAAGTGAAAATAGATAATATATTCATGGAGTAATTCTATTACCAAGGGATATTACAGACCTACCATAACAGGCAATTAGGTAAGAGTGGCCACTGCTTGAAAGAGTGTGCGAGTATTTTCTTGTTTGCAGGAAAACTATCCATATATCTGATTTGTCTAAAAGTTTGTTTATTTTACTGGGTCTCATAGATTACCACTACTGTTCATTCAGAAATATAGTGCTAACCTTCAACCTTTGGGTTAATAATTTTTAGGTTTTTTTCTCCATTTCGGGGAGGGTGCACTTTTTTCTGCTTTATTTCATATGCATGTAAATGACTCTTTGATCTTTTCCTTTAGATATTTTGATGTTGTCGAGTTTAAATGATAATAAACTACAAAGAAACTTACCTTTGTGTGTTGGTCAGATCCATACCCATTTATCCGTAATTTTTTTCACGTTTGTGTGTCTTGTTGTCACATAGCTGTGTGTGTGTGTAGAGAAACTTATCTATTCTTGATAGGGAGGTGAAAGCTGTCTTGCAACAAAGTACAGTCGTACGGATAGGCTGGAGGAGACAACCTAATCACTCCAGAGACATATCTTTCCTTCAATCTACCACCTGTGAAAAATCTATTTCTATACCTTCTCGCGTATCTGTCGACATCCACTCTACTCAGACGGGCCAATTAGAACAATTAACCTTCCGTACGACAAACATATGACTCTGCTGCACACAGTAACAAGATTAAATTAGACAGAATTCAGCATCGAGCTTTAAGTACAATAACAGGGGCAGATCAACATCAATGGGAGCTCTAGAGGTAGCTTTAGAAATTCTACCCTTAGAATTACGGAGAATGGAGTTAAGACTAAATTACATGAACAAAGTTATGTTACATAAGCCTCAACCAGCATATACAGCTTTTATCAAATATCAACTAACAACTCAGGTCAACCGAATGAATACCAATAGGTACCCTTCGGGATGGAAGCGTATGGAGAAAATTGCACACATGGGTACTTTAATTACACCAATTAATAACAGCTGTGAATACAAGCCGGTCGTTCCACCATGGGAGATCAAGAAACCAGACACGGTCTACCACCTAGCAAAAATACTTAAGAAAGCAAATAACATAGAAAATATTAAAAAACAGCCATAAAATATATACAACAAATATTAAAGAACATCATTACTGTATAAACAGATGGATCCAAGGGAGAGGATGGCAAATTGGGGATAGGAATATATATTCCAATATGGAAAATGACAAAATAGTATAGTATAACGTAAAATACATCCATTTAGATGGTGGCAATACAACTTTCCCAAGAAACTTACATTTTAATTGACTCTCTTTCGACAATTCAAGCACTTAGAAACTTGCGAGAATTCTGTAGACCTGATATAGCAGAAGAGATATTTCTGGCTACTGCATACTTATATTCCAGAAGATGTTCAGTCTTAATAGCTTGGATACCTTCATTTGTTGGAATAGAGGGAAATGAAAAGGCAGATAAAGAGCCAAGAAAGGTAGATCTGATAAAAATCTAATAAATGTAGGGATGAGTAAATCAGAGATTAAAAGCTTAGCCTAATTAAAGAAATAATAACAGTGGAATGGAAAGCAGAATGGGATAAAAATCTGAAAGGAAGACATGCATATAAGATGTTCAAGGCTCGAACAAGAAAATGTCAGATATCTAGGGAATTTAAAATTCCCAGTAATTAGAAACTTCTCAGACTACAGCTGAGAAAAGGCTATTTCAGAATAGAGGAACCTTGCTGTGCACAGTGTCTTCAAGACAATAATATAGAACATTTCTTGTTAAAATGTAAGTGGTATGAACAAATGAGAATACCAATATTAGATTATTTGCGGGCATCAAATTTGCCTATAAATATATAAGAGGTGTTTAGAATAGGCAGACCTAGGGAACTGCATAATATAGTCAAACAGTATTTAACAAGAACAAAAGTTAATATATAGTAATTGAGGAGGTGAAAGTCTGATGCTTACAATACATGATTTTTGACAGTTGAAAGTGAATTAAATATCTATTAAAGTCAATTATATAACTAGAAACACCAGGTTTACTATTATTATACACTTAATATTATTTTTTAAAATGTTATTGTTTGGTTTTGTTAGGTTTTATCTCATTTTTGATTGTTTAGGTTTTTTTTTAAACATACAAGCATAATTGGAAAAATCTGATTTGCCCTATTTACAATGATTTGACAGGTGTGATGTCACTTTCCAATATCGGCAGTTGTTCATATTTTTTGGAATTGAAAACAATATATATCCTAATTATAACCCATCAGAGGTTGAACGGGATATTTTTCATCGTTAAAATTAAAAAAAAACCAATGCAGAATGTCTACGGTAAACTACTAGAAAAGATAGTAGCATGGAAAATAATGAATCACCTCAAAAATGCACAGACCCTACATGATACACTTGAAAGCTATAGGCCTATGAAAGTAGTATGAAGTAACACTGGAACTTTTGCTTATGATGTGTACGAGGCGTTCTAGGGTAAACGAGATACGGTTGCTTTAGCAATAACACTAGTCAACAACCAAAATGTACCAGAAATGAAAATAGCTGATCTTAACTAATTTTGGTGTGCTGAAAACGAAAATGACATTAAAAAATGTTGATTGGCTCTAGTTTTCAAGATATATGCTACTAGTTTATTTAATTACGGTAAATTTATATATATATGACGCAACTGTTGTGGGCGATTGCATAATTTTTTCTAATGACCAATAAAAATGTTACTAGAAGTTGATGATGCAATCCTACCTATGATTACATCACCTTTGTGTATAAATACCTTATCTCTGATAAAATTTTGCCATTAGTTAGTGCATTTGTCCTTATCAAAAGTATCGTAGTTAGAAATGCCAGAAGGCGTACAGTTTGTATTTTGGCTGCAGAATAAGAGCTGGGTGCCACACATATGCTGCAATACATGTGCAGCACATCTTAAACTGTGGTTGACTGGCAAAAGGCAAGCTATGCCTTTTGCAGTCCCAATGATTTGGAGAGAGCCCACTGATCATCTCAACAACTGTTACTTTTGCATGGTCCCTCCAATTGGGAAAGGCATATCAAAGAAGAAAAAATGGACTGGAATATCCAAACATCCCCTCTGCAATACTTCCGGTACCACATGGCGATGACCTACCAGTTCCCAAAGTGCCAGAATCCTTTTCAGCTGCTTCCACTGATGAAGAGGACATTGGTGGTCCTGAACCATCAACCTCAAGTGACACAGATTTTGAGCAAACTACATCCACTAACCCAAGGTGAACTGAATGATCTTGTAAGAGATCTGAATTTACCGAAGAACAAGGCGGAGCTTTTGGGTTCCAGATTGCAACAGTGGAATCTCCTGGCAGAAGATGTTACAATTTCTGTGTATAGGAACCGCCAGAAGCCGCTTATTACATTCTTTTTCAAAGAGGGTGACCTTTCTGCGTGCCACAACATTTCTGGTTTAATGGCAGCCCTCAACATCAATTACATACCGGAAGAGTGGAGGCTTTTCATTGATTCATCCAAGACAAGTCTTAAAGCTGTTTTGTTGAATAATGGTAATGTGTTACCGTCAATTCCAGTTGGTCACGCAGTTCATATGAAAGAAACTTATGAAAACATTAAGCAGCTTTTGAAGTGTATAAACTACGATCATCATCATTGGTCACTTTGCGGTGACTTAAAAGTGGTCGCTCTTTTGCTTGGACTACAGGGTGGATACACCAAGTACTGTTGCTTTCTCTGTGAGTGGGATAGTTGTGCACGAAGTGACCATTACATCAGAAGACATTGGCCAATCAGGCAGTCATTGCAGCCTGCAGTAAGAACGTTGAGAACCCAGCAGTTGTCGACACCAGCAAGATTTTGTTGCCACCCTTGCACATTAAGCTGGGTCTCATGAAAAACTTTGTCAAGGCAATGGAGAAAACAGATGAGGCTTTCAAATACCTCATCAGAAAATTTCCAAGACTGAGTGAAGCTAAAATAAGAGAGGGAGTATTTGTTGGTCCGCAAATTCGAAAACTTCTTCATGATGACGAGTTTCTTTGCGTGTTGCATGGCAAGGAAAAAGCAGCATGGCTAGCATTTAAGTCAGTGGTGGACAATTTTCTTGGAAACAACAGATCTGATAATTACAATGAAATTGTAGAAAATCTCCTTCAGAAGTATAAGAGTCTTGGCTGCAACATGTCTTTGAAAATTCATTTTCTGGATTCTCATCTGGATTTCTTTACGTCAAACTGTGGAGCGGTCAGTGATGAGCATGGTGAACGATTTCACCAGGACATTGCTGCTATGGAGACAAGGTATCAAGGCAATTGGAGCCCTTCAATGCTTGTTGATTACTGTTGGACTGTGGCAAGAGACACCTCATCGATTGACTACAAGAAGCAAGCAAAGAGGGCTCGAACAGCGACTGAATAATGACGGAATGGGTTCAAATGTGCCTTTTTAAAGCATGATATGTGAACTTTAAATAATGTTTTTATTTTTTCTATCATTTTATGTTAAAATATCAATTAATTGAGTATGTAACCACAATTTTTATAATGCTAAAGTAGAAAGACTAGCTGTTTAGCCCAGAGAAGTAAACAAGCATACATTATTTGTATTACTGTAATGTAAATTCATCATTTAAAAAAAAACAGAGCCAATTGGTGAATTTCATTATGATATTTGAAATCAGCATGTCAAAATCAATAAGAAATGGTACATTTAATTTCTGGTACAAAAAACTTTTGAAAATTTGTTGACTAGTGTAATTCTTCTGCGTTCAGTTTGTAGTCATGCTAAATCTGCAGGCCTGTCGCCAGGACGAAGTCCACAGTCTTTACCAGGTCGGCGCGGCAGCCCCATAGCTTCTGCTGGAGCTCAGCACCCCATGGCCCGGTCGCACGTCGCGGTTCATCATGGGTTGGACAGGTCTGGAGAATGTGTTCTGGGGTCTGGATTCCTGTTCCGCATGGGCATTCATTTGTGTGGGATATCTTGAGGCGATAGAGATGTCCTAGTAATCTGCAGTGGCCGGTTCTCAGGCGGAACATTGTGGTCTGTTGGTATCTGTTTAGATGGTGTATTGGGTCATTCTGCTGTATATATCCCCTTCCTCCTTCCACTGGTTTTTGTACTTGTTGTGGATGATGGTTTTTGCTTCCCGATACGGCAATGGATGGCTGTATTGTTCCATTTTACTGCCACTTCTTGATAGAGCATCTGCTTTCTCATTACCAGCAATTCCACAATGGGAGGGTAACCACTGAAGGGCAAGGGTTGATGACCTTTGGATGATGTTAACCTCTGATCTGATCTCATTCATCATGTTATCAATTCTGGTGTTTTGTATTGACTCCAGTAATGATCTGCAGTCAGTGAAGATTACTATCTTAGCTGGTGGTTGTTGTTCGGGTCTGGTGAAGACTTTCAGGGCTTGCAGTAGTGCCATAGCTTCTGCCCTGAAATTGGAGGAGATCTTTCCAGTTGGGAAGGCCTTTCGAATGATCTTTCCATTTAGGAATCTTATAAAAATTCCCCCACCACCGTTCTTTACTGCCCCCTCAGCGGATCCATCTGTGTATGCGGGTGTCCACTCCTTCGGGTTGTACTTTTCTTCAATCATTTCTTGAGCCAAAGTTTTTAGTTGTTGAGGGGTCTGGTGGCCTTTCTTTTTTATTTCAGGGACTTCTGTGAAGATAGATATATTTCCATGGCAGTCGTCTGGCTCCTCATAATCAGTTAACATTTCAATCTCAGTAGGTAGTTTTGGGAGGAGGTCTTCATGGCATCGATGCAGATGTTTGGAGATGTTTATGAAGCTGGTTCTTTTCAGCCTGTTCTTTGTCAAACTATGCAGTTTGGCATGCACTGGATGACTTGGCATTCGTAGAAGCTTCTCACTGTGAGTGAATACCTTTTCCTCACGTCTGTCATTCAGAGAGCGGATGTTGACGTATCTCTCCATTGTCTGGATTGGAGAAGTCTTCATCCCTCCAGTGATTAGTCTAAGGCCTGAATTTTGTACTTTCCCTAGACGTTCTGTGTTTGTTTTAGATGCCGTGGCCCAGGCTGACATGCCATATTCAAGTACAGGCCTGACTGTGCCTGTATAGACTTTTTAAAGTATGTTGGTATTTGCCCCCCCAACTTGTGCCAGCCAGTTTCTTCATAATAGAGAGCTATTGCTCTCTGTTCTACTGCTTTCATGTGCTTCTTCCAGGTGAGTCTCTTATCCAACTTGACTCCCAGGTATGTTGGATTTTCCTCGATTGGAAGCTCACTTCCATTTAATTGCAGTTTGATCGTTTCTTGGCGATTTGACAGAGAGAAGCAGGTTGCTACTGTCTTGGAGAGGTTTATCTGTACTCCCCACTCTGATGCCCATTTACCGACGGTATTTAGCGCTGCTTGCATCCTGAACTTTGCAGTAGGCAAATGTTCAGCAGCACACCAGGCAGCAAAATCGTCAGCATGAAGAGCCCTGGAGATATGCCCGGACAATTGCTCTGCAATATCATTTATATATATGATAAAAAGTGTGGGGGAGATAACTCCTCCTTGTGGCACACCTTGTTGAAGAGTGACGCGATGGCTCAGATTCCCGTCAAGTTTTACTCTTGCTGTGTGGTATCGGAGAAAGTCCCGTATCCAGCTGAACATTCTCCCTTCAATTTTGTTGTTGAGCATCTTAAGGAGGAGTCCTTCTTTCCACACCTTATCAAAGGCTTTTGTCAAGTCTACAAAAACAGCCAGAACTTTCTTTTTCTCCTGAAAGGCATTTTCTATTTCCTGTGCTAGATATACCAGCTGGTCTTCGGTGCTGCGGTTTTTCCTGAATGCTGACTGTGTGTTATCAAGCATGTGGTTTTTTTCCAGATGTTTCATTAATCTTGAGTTCACCATTCTTTCCATTACCTTACCCAGACAGCTCAGAAGGCTAACTGGTCGGTAGCTGGATTTGCTTGTTTTCTCCTTTTGTTTCTTTCTGATGGGAACAATGATTGCTTCTCGCCATCGATCTGGGAATTTTCCAGTACTCCATGATTGATTGAAGATTAGGAGGAGCTTGTGCCTGGCTACAGGTCCACGGTTCTTGATCATATCATTTGTGATACCATCTTTTCCTGGAGCTTTCATGTTCTTTAGTTTTGTTATGGCAGCATTGAGTTCTCTCATAGTAAGTGATGACTTCATGCAGGTATCTGGGTTTTGGTGCTTCAGTTTTTCTTTTACCTCCTTACGTACTTCTTGGATACGTGCATGTGGAAGTGATGTGGTGCTTTCTTCCTTGTAGAAATCTGCCAGGATGTTTGCTGCCATCATTCCTGTGTGGTATTTTTCGTTTTCCTTGATGACAGTCTTGCAGTAGCTGGTTGTTGTTTCTTCATTTAGCACTCTTGTCAGATTCCACAGCTTGCTCGAGTTCTTTTCCAGGTTGAGACTGCTGGTCTTCTGGTGCTAGCTCCTTTGGATTTCAGCTTTCTTTTGTTCATTAAAAGCTTGTTTTATGCTGTTGTGTCTCTGGGTGTTCTCTAATGTGGGACTTTGCTCTATAGTTTCCCGTGCTTTATTTAAGTCACTATGGAGTTTTCCCAGATTGTCACCCCAGTATGGTTTGTAGTCTCGTCGTTTACCTCGTGGAATTGACTTCTTTGCTGCTTGGATGATTGCCTCACTGATGATGGAAATGTTTTTATTGATATTATTTGAGTGGGTAATGTTCTGACAGAGGTTATCGACTTGTTCTTTAAAAAATCCACAGTTTGCTTTTTTGAAATTCCAGCTAGGAGACATATTAATTTTTCCTGCACTTCTTACCTTAGATATCTGTAATGTGACTGGTACATGGTCACTTCCCCCCAGTTGGTTATTTACTGTTCTAGTGGTGAGTCGATGTATGTCATCTGTAGCCATAGCAAGATCTGGTGTGCTCGTTGTTTTCCATACTCTGGAATAGAAGGTGGGCTTATCCTCTGTGTCACGTAGACATTTATGATAATTAAATTGCCTATATCCTCTTCTTTTTTTTTCTTTCACCCGTATCCTCTATTTTATTATCGCTCTTTACCTTTTTCCTGTGTTTTTTCGCATTCGTTCGTTTGCGAATATATATATTACTATTTTCCCATTCTAACTTTCGCCGGGTTTAGTTTCTCATTTTGAACCGCACTAGTGAGGTTATTACGTAGATGCCAGGCTCGGGAGGTTATCGCGTTGTGGATGTAAACTGGTAATATTCGTTTTCGCCAGACATATAGGCGACAAATTTGTCTGCATTTTCACCTGCCACAACGAGTGGTGTCGGCTGAACGCTCAGAAAGGCGCGATAAATGACGTCTCCTTGGCGCAGTTTGAGACATTTTGTCTGGAAATCCCACCTGATACGACCCTCATTGTGGGCCATGGTCAGCGTGAAGTGTGAAAACTGCCGGGGCATTGGAGACTAGCCGTCTGAGATTCGCAACTGACACGCGCCCTCTCGGTCAGTAGGTGGCAGTTACGACATGCGTTTAGGTGTTAAACGTAGTGTTATAGACGGAAAGGGGGAGGCTATTGCATAGTTTATGGAAATAGTGGACATCTTTGTCTGGCGTTTCATATATACTGGAGGGAGTTAGATTTTTATTTTCATTCAGTCCTCTAAATTCGCAGTAGACAGGTTGCTCGGAACAGAATAAGCTGTTTGGCGAAGTTTCTCAGTTTGTTTCCACAATTTGTCAAACTTCTAGACTTCCATAAATATTCAGCGTATGATTCTAAGTTGTGCGACTACCTGTAGTTCTGTGTGAGGTAAAAATAGATATTATATATATTATCTAGTATTTCGTGAAGTGTTTAAAGTGTTAAATCGCTTATTTTATTTCACTAGTTAGATTTGGTGGAGAGCGCTCAATACATAAGTCTGTATTATTTTCTAGTGACGTGTTTCAGTGGAAAGCAGAATAAATTATAATTTCTAGCTTAAACAACAATGTAGCTATAATGAAGTTAATTTTACTGCTAAATAATCAGACGAGAACATATTTTTCTAAACTAACTTATAAATGCTAGAAGCCTCATGAGTGTTGACGGAATACGCACGTGTTCTTAATTCAGGAGGATTGATGATTTTTTTTTAAATATAACTTATTCCACGGGAAGAGTTAAACTATAAGACAAGCTATACGCTTGCAGTTTAAAAATGTAAGTTATATTGAGTACATAATATGTAAAATATTTCATAAATCTTTATTCAGTGAATACTGTGGTACCCAAACTTTGCCAGCGTTCTAGTACGTGAACATTATCTGTGGAACTTTTTCTTTAACAGTTCAGTGAATACTGCGCCAGAATTACCCAAACGTTTGCCCGCTGCAAGTTCTAGTACGTGAACAAATTATCTTCCTGAAAGTGAAGAACTTAAGACACTGTTTCTATTACAATTTTTATGTGACTTAACCGACTGTAAGAAACATCGTTCCCTGAGACAGAGAATTAAGTCTTTTTGAAGTAAAGTCGAGACTGCTTCGGGCGCCAGAATTATTTCTTCCAGGCAGCGATAACACGTTAGTACAGATCTGCCCGCTGTGGCAAGCAAAAGTACTTTCTATTTGCTGCATAACATTCCGACAGAGTTTTTTTTTTTAGTATTGTGGTGACCAAATAGTACTTTCCTGAAAGTAGACATCCGATCTGATCATTCCTCAATTCTGGGGAAATCCTAAGCATAGTGGGGACACTGTGCTCTGTTTTTTTTTTTTTGTGTATGCCTTTTGGTAATTTTACATGTTGTGACTTAAACCGACATAAACTTAACAATAAATTAAGAACATGTTGGTCAAGGAATCGTTCTAAATCCCTGATAATCATTTGTTATAGTTTCCCACGTCTGTGTGTCTACCTGTCGTCACTTTTGCGTGGAACTGGGGATTTCTTAGTCGAGACTGCTGATTTACGGGTCTGTGTGGATAGGTCCTAGAGAGATTTATTTCCCGTTCCCAGAGGCAGCGATTCACCAAGTGTAAGTATTTCTATCTCAAATGTGCGCACGTGGCCATGGCTGAATGAATAGGAGTGTACGCAGGTTGGTTTATTAGTGTTATTTTACCATCCAATCTTCCACCTCTTCTCCTCTCTGTTGCTTCATAGCCCCAGCTGGGTGAGTGGCTATTGAAGTCACCCATAATGAGGTGTCTTGATGCTGCAATCTTCACTTTGTGTAGCTCCAGAATTGTGGTTGGAGGGCTGTAGCAGTTTGTGATCATTAAGTCTCCACTGGGCAGCAGTAGTTGGACTGTTATGTATTCAAGTTCGTCCTCACCAGATCTGTGTATCTCTACTGCTGGGATTGAGGTTTTAATCAGCGTGAGAATTCCTCCCTTAGTTCTTTTTGCCCTGTCTTGGCGGAAGGATTCGTATCCACGTATGAAGAATCGTTGGGTATCTTTTAGGTGAGTTTCTTGGATGCAAATTATATCAATGTTATTTTCCCTGAGGAATTCTTGTAAATCCGGTTTCTTGTTCCTCACTCCTTCTGCATTCCATTGAGCCACTGTAAGATAGTGGGTTGGTTGGTCAGTTGCTCTACTTTGCCTTCCCCCGACCATTTGGTTGGCAAAGGCACCGGTTGCTTGGGTGGGCCTTTTCGAGGCTAGGGGCCCGGCTCCGCTCCTCCCCGTTTGTAGCTGATAGGAGCGACGTCATGACGTAAGTCGAGATTGTCGCATGACTCCATACTGCAAAAGCGTGTGTGTCCTAATTTTTCCCGGTGTCTGCGCCGTAGCTAACACACTCCGTCTTCGGCAGGCCGGGTTGTGTTTGTTGTTCAGGGTTGTCTCCCATAGCCTTTCCATCTCCCGGTGGTAGCTGCAAGGCAGCAGGTTGGTTTGTTTACCGAGGTTTACCTTCCCCGTGGCTAGAGCTTATAGCGGCTCTTACTCGCTTGATGCACCCGTCGTAGGACATATGGTGGATTTCAGTGGGGGTATCAGTGCCACCTGTTACCCCTCCCCGTCCTGCTGGGAGGACATCGCCGTTTGGTCCGCGACTGCTTATTCGTCCAGCAAAACTGACTTAATTCGCAGCTGACACACCATATCTGGAGGTCGTTCCACTATCCGCCACCCGTGGACGCGCCTGGTTGGGGTCGGTCGCCCCTTTGCCAGGAGCAATAATTAACTTAGAGGATGATTATAACAGTGTGAACATTGAAACATTAATAAACTGTGTAATGGCTTGGCTAATAAGATGGATAGCAGCTGCCTTAACTGAGAGATCAGTGGCATTTCGCTTGGGAACATGGACATCAGACCCAATGCGCATTTGCCAGGGACTACCCCAGGGTTCTCTACTATTACCGGTGTTGTTTAATATCCATACAGCAAACGTAGCCATCATTCAGCCAACTGGGTTGGGACAAACACTGACTTTTGCTGATGACATACTCATTTACAGAACTGGCTCTGACCGACAGGAAATGGTTAACAGCATACATGGGAAACTACAATAGGTGTTTAAATGGTGCGAGGAAACTGGCTCCAAAGTTTTTCCCAACAAAGCCTGCATGATTTGGTGCTCCATGGTGAAAACACATCTTCCAGATATTACTCTCAATGGACAGAAAATTGAACGGCAAGAAAAGCTGAAATACGTTGGAGTTACATTCGATATCGGGCTATCGTATAAGAACCATGTTCTTCTTCCTTCTTCTTCCTCGTTCGCCTTCAGACTTCCACATTTATGACTCTAATAAAGGCAGCAGTCAACTCAAGGTTCCCGACATCTCCAAACAGTTTTTCGTTGACAGAAGTGGGTTGTTGCCATATGCTACCCCGTTCATTACTGTAGGTTGGGCAGTACTGCAGCAGGTGTTCGACTGTCATCGGGCTGGTACCGCAGGTGCAGAGATCTGTTGCACCAATTTTGTATTTGTGGTACAGATGGTATCTCAATCTGTTGTGCCCAGTGCGCAGTCGAAAAATGATGACCTGTTCTTTTCAGCGGATTGAAAGATCTGATAATCTCCCTTGAAAGACTGGCCGAATGCTTCAAGAAGTGCACTATCCAGTGGATACCAGCCCATTGCAACATACCAGGAAATGAAGAGGCAGATAGACTTGCTAAAGAAGGAGGTGCCTTACAGCAAAATGATATAGAGACAACTTACGCAACGGCAAAGACCACTATAAAGGCTACATTCAAGTCCAAATGGGAAAGAGAGCACCCGGGACATTTGAAAAATGACGCATATCATCAACTATCCAGAAAAGAACAGAACCATGTTGATTACATCATAAAGAAATGCAGGAAAGGTCTGCCAGCCCTGAAAATAATGGCTGCAGTACATCTGGAGCAGAGATTACTATTTCGTCTTTATCATTAGCTAGTCATATTGGTCAATGAATATGGGCTGGGAATACTCACGCTGTTAGTAACACAACGTGAACAACTAGAATGCATTCAAAATAAAGGGATGCGTATAGTCTTGGGTTGTACGCGAGATACCCCCATTGTGACAATGAGGTACATGCTTGGAGTGCTGTCAATAAAATCCCCACGCTTCGCACTAGTTCTGCCCTATCCCCCTTTCCAACCCTAACGTGCACTCTCACCCTCCCTCCGCCCACCCCTCCCTTCACAATGCCATCAAAAATTTTAAAAATTGCCCCAACTATATACCTATCGCATTTACATACATCCCTTCGACCAATATGAAACTCCTCAGCTATATCCAGAGAGAACAAAATTAGAATCTTTAACTCAAATGTGAAGTCAGTCTTGCTGTATGGCTCAGAGACATGGCATGTCTCAAAGAGTATCACCTCCAAGCTACAGATATTTGTAAATAGACGTCTTCTTCGTCTTCCTCGTTCGCTCTGAAAAGGACGTTGGTTGCGTTGTGTCTGTTTACAGCAACGTTGCGATATCTGCACCTTTCGGCCGACACATCCGACTTCAGCACGGCATTTTTTGGGACCGGGTTTGCCTTCCCACTTCGATCCCTACTCTCTCCGCCAGACTGTAGTGATGCTACCTGTTTCCAGGACCACCACTTGGAGGTGGAGTAGGGTCTTGGTCAGCTCTAGTTCGCTGACCCTGACGCAAGCAGTCAAGCTATGGGTCACTGACTGCATTATCTATTGCTGCATCTTTTGCAAATAGATGTTGTCGTAAATTTATTTTGAGAGAAAGAGTCTTAGAAATTGTGGTCCGGTTTAGAGTGGAGAATGATGACGAAAGCTCAGTGATAGAAAATGTAGAGAGTAAATAGTTGCTTCACAGAGTGCTGGGGAGAGTAAAGACAGACTTATTTACGACAAATCGTTCCTCTCAATCTTCTCTTCAGACTCTCCTGGTCAAACAATTATTTGCCAGTCTCCAGACACACACCTGCGCTCACACCGATTTGGTGCTTCAAACACACAGACGCACGTAGATACAAACTATATTAAACAGATAGGGGAAATTGTTGGGCTTTGGGTATTCCAACACAGTACTAAATAAGTTTATAAGGTTTATTCTCATTTAAAACAATCACAAAAAACCATCATGTGTTACATAAAAAATGTCATAAGTACAGAAAATACAAATAACAAGGTGAAAAGGGGGGGGGGTGAAGAGACTAAGCCCTTCCCGCTTGTATTAGACAAAGATAAACCCAGTCCAAAGATAGATAGTTATCAGGAACATAGGTAATGTAACCCAACAGTGAATTTAATTACTCTGAAATAGGTGTTACAATATTAAGTATAGGTGGTAGACAAAAATCCTGTTATTCCCAATGGTTCTTCCCTTTACTAAGAAAATGAAAAAGGGGGAGGGGTTTTTAACAGAGTTAACAAAATATCCCACTTAAAGGAACAATGCAGGGTATACAGAAAATGTATTACCCGGTAGGCAAGTTAACAAAATGGTTTTCAAAAAATTAAATCTCCTGTCATTCATGCACGCGCGTGAGGATCCACACTCATATATTCACACACACATCAACCAAAAAACTTACGCCATTACAGAACAAACTAGCCCGCATGTGTCTGACGGTTGGCATCTTCGAAGCCAGCAGCGCTGCTTTTTGCACAGTGCTAAGCCTATAGAACGATTTCACGGAAAAAGTCTGACACGCTTTAGTTTCGTTTTCGAGAAACACTACTAATATTTAACTTTTGCCCAATCTGCTGTATACACTTTGTAGTCTAGCCTTACAATTAACTATTGGCGGAAGCATACCGCAATATAGCTATCTGAAGTAACACTTTCTGTCAACCTTGTAGCAAAATTAGTAGGAATCCTTACATTTTTGGTAGTATTACACGATACAATGCTAACTAGTAACGCAAATTCTTAAACCCGCCCCGTCTACACCCCGCTTCGATGACACAGTCTGCAACGCATATATTCACACTGCGGAAAAGCCAGCCAAGGCATAACCACGCAGACAATTTTATTTCCTCCTAGTGGTAGCATTTCTGATGTAACTACAACAAGTAGTTATTTGAAAAATACATGCTCGCAAGATGAAGGAGAGGAAAGATGGCGGACTTGTGTAAAATTTTAGTTGACGATGGACGATGACATAAATTGGAAATTTTAAACCATTATGAAGTTCCCCATAAGAATTATATGGTAGTATGACGTAGAGTTAGCTGAGTAAGAATGTACTTTAAAATATATGATAGTCCCAGTATTAGGAAAGTTATTGTAGAAATACTAATATCTAAGAACACACGACCAGACACACTGGCGTTCCTGCTTATGTTTTTTTGGTAACGTTAGGAGGACGCGAGCTTGGGAGAGGCAGGGAGGTACATTCAAATTCACTTGGGGTGAACAGAGTATTAATGGGAAAGGGGAGCGGTAGGAGAAATGTAATCCTAAACGTAATATCTTTTTGTATTGGGCATGACTAGAGCAGACGGGCCAATCGACCACCAGTTATTCAAAATTATTTTGGTTTTTCATTCAAACTGCATTTGAATTCAAGTAGTAGAACGTTACGATTGGCTAGTGCTGGTAGATATTAGCAAAAGGCTTTGATTATTCATTGCCAGTTGAACTAAAATTTGTATACAGATACGCTGAAAAAACAGCTGTTAATTTTAAACTTAAATAAAGAATAAATTCACAGTCTGTGCAGTTCGGAGGAAGCTGAGGCCATTTCTTCACAAAATCAGCGTCATTTGTTTATATATTTCTTGATTGTGGTAAGGATATTTTATGAAATTTAATATGTTTGGTCCAACTACAAAGTTAGATACTGCTATTGGGGAAAAAGTGAAGGACATGTCGGAAGCAGACATTGTTGAGTCCACACATTAAACGGTATCTGACTGATGTATGTTGTTATGATTATGTTGACATATTATTGTATTAAAATAGTTTAGCAAGCCTCTGTGTTCAATGAACACTGTTTAACATGCCTGAAGCAAATATAAGTGAAAAGAAAAGAAGAGAAGATCATATCACAGGAAATGTGGTTACTCCACATTATTGTATGGAGGAAAAGTATGTGAACGTACAGTGGCGTATCTACTATAAGGACTTGAGGTGTGGTCACAACCAGGTGGGAGTCCTGTACAATTCGGGGCGAGTGCATTTGTAAGGCACGCGAGGCTGACCCCATACCCACGTAGGAAATTAAGTGTTAGAATAAATGATCAGAGATAAAAGGCCAGGGTGTCCTTTTGTTGCAGAGGGTCTATGTTCCTGTTGCCGGCTGGTGACAGGAAACCTGCTGAGTGCTTATAAACGCCAACCAGTCTCCAACCAGACTTATATGCTGTTCGAATATCCAGTAGGAGCTTTGGCGAGTGTTGAACTTGAAATTTCTGCAACTACCCATTGAATTATCTTACAACAAGGACTCCCAGGTGAAGAGTAAAACATCTGGGGCATCTCTGACATTTTCTTGTGTTTCAAAATATTACACAGGAATTTTATGGGGGTAGGATGAACTACAGCCCTCATATACAGTGACTCTCCCGGTAGATAACTAAAGTGAACTCTGTAATATTTCATCCAGGAAGGACATTTATAAATTAGATAACTAAAGTGAACTAATTTAATATTTCATACAGGAAGGACATTTATAACTACATAATAACTTTTAGTTATTGGGCAGATTGTCCCAACATTTTTAATTGTTCTTTTCTGTAAACTATCTTGTCCTTATTTTCAAAGACCTGTCCACAAGCTATGAATGGACAGGCAAAATAAATTGTAAATATTTGTTCAAAGAAAAACTTAACTGCTAGTTATTAACTTCTTTAATAGAAACTTAAAGTGTTTGATTGTTGTGTACCATCATTCATTTCTCCCCTAGACACTAGGTACACCATACACCATACACTAGAGCCAGAAGATTGACCGTGTGAGACCTAGGGAGGTAGCGTTAGGTTCTCTGCACATAATTCATCATCATCATCTATAGAGTCAGAGACCTACATGTGCTTGACCTCACACGGTTATAGCAGACACCTTTTCATTCTTTTTAGGATACCATCATAACCTCCCCAGCAAAATCAACTTTGCTACATAAATTGGTAGGCTTGTCCGGGCATCTGAATTTCTCTTAGTACTACATACATTGGGGTCTGGGGTTTAGCTTTAACAACAGTCTAATTTTCCCAGGGAATCCCCATATAGTATTACCCAAGATTTGGGAAGTGAAGAAAGTGTCAGAGCCCAGATTTAATTAAGTAAATTTATAATTAGTTAGAGATTTTGTTAGAACATTTTGTACTTATTAGAATGGCAGAGCTGGCCACATTTCGCTCTGCGGCTGTACACACTGCTAAAGTGATGGGCATGGTTGGAACAGAATTGGTTCAATATGTAACTTCAGAATGTGGACAAATTTATTGAAAGGGAAGATAGGAAGATAGAGAAGAAAGAAGCAGAAAGAAAGTTAGAGGCTGAAAAAGAAATTAAGAGGCTGCAGATTGAGGCTGACAAGGAGGCTAGGGCATTAGAGGCTAAGAGAGGCTGAGATAAAAGAGGCTCCAATTTTGAAGAGAAAAAAAATTAGAGCAGAAAAAAAAAAAAACGACTGCCGAAAGGGAGGCAGAAGAAAAACGACTGCAAAGGGAGGCAGAAGAAAAGAGATTGACTGCCGAAAAGGAGGCAGAAGAAAAAAGATTGACTGCAGAGAGGGAAGCAGAAAAGGAGGAGGAAAGATTACAGAGGGAGCATGAGTTACGACTAAGGGAGTTAGAAATTCAAGGCCATGCTCCTGAAAATGGTGCTAGCCCCTTTGCCTCAGATGCCACTACTAGTCAGGGAGCCTCAACCTCAGCTATGGGTTTTCATGTAGACCATTTTGTTGAGAAAGACGATGACATAGAAGGATATTTAAGCAGGTTTGAACTTTTAGCTACTACTTATGGGTTAGAAAGAGAAAGATGGGGGGTAAAGTTGTCTCAGGGACTTCGGGGAACAGCTTATGAAGTGTTTTCCAAAATGAGCAGGGATGACCAAGACAACTATGACATGTTGAAGCAAGCTCTTCTGTTAAGATATGAAAAGAACGGAGAGTTTTATAGAAAGAAATTTAGGAATGCCAGGCTACTGTCGGGTGAGACCTATCACCAGTTCTCCGCCCGGTTGGAAACGTATATGGAGAAATGGGCTACTTTGGGGAAAACCCAAGATCTCAAAGAGATGATACTCATTGAACAGATGAGAGAGTCCATGGCTCCAGACATGAGAAAGTTTCTCATGGAACAGGGTGCGGAGAGGCTGGGTGAGATAATAAATGTCGCTGAGAGGTATCAGGCAGCCCAGGCAGAGGTAGCTGGCACAAAGAAGAAACAAATAGATCAAAGTAAGGCCCCTCAAAACCATAACAAATTCGATAATAGAAATAAGCAGAACTTCGATAGGCCTCGAAATGAATTTAAGAATAGACCCTCACAATTCAATGATAGAAGAAATGATGAAAGAAAACCTTTTAACCAAGGAAAGAGGTATTGTAAAAATTGTCGGATGGACAACCATAACACTGAAAATTGTAGAAAGAAAACTCCAAGTTTCGCTGCCATGAAAACTGGGAGGAAGGGAGTAAAGGTCAACTCTATTGAACAGCAGGAACCTTACCACCCCCCAGTGTGTGAAGATGTAACATGCAATGGAGTCACCATAAGGTGTTTGTATGATACGGGATTGGATTATGATTCAGTTGTGAGTTCTCACCTGGTGCAGGCAGATCAATACACCACAGAAACAGTGGAGATCCAAGCGGCAACCAAGGACGTAGCGACCATGACACTTCCCATCGCCAGGATAAATGTGTGAAGCGCGATATGTGGAAGGAGTAATCAAGACAGCAGTGTTAAATGATCCAATCTACCCTCTGATATTGGGGTGTAGATATGTCTTCTTGGGGAATCCCAAGAGACCGGTGATCATGGCATCAGTCCAGACACGATCTCAATCCCGAAAGGAAGAAGATGAACCCATAAATACTCATCCAGAGGAGATGAGAAAGGCACAGGCTGAAGATAAGTCACTGAAGCCGTGTTACAAGAAACTCCCAAAGAGCCATACTCCTCCTAATAAGGGAGAATTCTATATGAAGAATAAATTGCTATACAGGAAGGCCGGCACTGGTTCAGCTGGTCACGCACAGCTGGTCCTTCCTAGTTCATATAGGGAGAAAGTAATGGAGTTAGGTCATACTATCCCCTTCAGTGGTCACATGGGGATTAGCGCAACAGGACAGCGTATAGCTTGTCATTATTTCTGGCCAGGGATAACGGAAGACATTAAGAGATATGTGAAATCCTGTCCCGAATGCCAGAGAGTAGCTCCAAAGCATTGGACTGCTCCAGCAACTCTTGGGGAAATGCCCATAGTGGGAACCCCTTTTGAGAGAGTTGCAGTGGATATTGTGGGACCTCTCACTCGGACCAAGAGGAGGAACAGTTACATCCTTACTCTGGTAGACACTTGTTCTATGTGGGGAGAGGCGGTAGCCCTGTCATCAATCGATTCAAAACATGTGGCAGAGGCATTACTTACGATATTCACAAGGTTAGGATTCCCGCATCAAATCTTGACTGATAATGGCTCTCAGTTCAAGGGGAAGCTAACTGAAGAGGTTTTCAAGTTGTTTCAAGCCAAGCACTTTCATTGTAGTCCGTATCACCCCCAAGGGAACGGCCAGGTAGAGAGGTTCAATGGGACTCTCATTTCTATCCTGAGAAAGCTGGCACATGAGAAACCTGAGACGTGGGACCACTACTAGCCCGCCGCATTGTTTGCCTACGGGAAGTACCACATAATTCAACTGGAATGGCACCCGCACCACTCCTATTTGGGAGGCCTATAAAAGGTCCGTTGGAAGCTTTGCTAAGGACCTGGACAGATGAGAAGGCAGAGGAGACTGTTACCTCATCATACCAATATGTGAACGAACTGACCACTCGTTTAAAAACCAGTTGGAAACTGGCAAATGAAAATTTGAGACAAGCCAGGAAAAAGCATGCTGCTTATTATAATAAAAAAGCGAAGGATCGAGAACTTGCTGTAGGGGAGAAGGTACTTCTTCTATTGCCAGGCAGCAACAATAAACTTCAGATCGGATGGCAAGGGCTATATACAGTTTTGGAAAAAATATCCAGAACAAATTACAAGATAGACAAAAAGGGAAAAGAGAAAGTCTATCATGTGAACCTTTTGAAGAAATATCTGGACAGACAAATCCAGGAGGGATCACATTTAATGGCCTTGTCTATAGCAACCGAGATGAAAAATGAACCTCTCTCCTCGGTTGAATATCCACTGAAAACCAGTGAAACGTTTGCACAGGTGAAAATCAGTAATCACCTGACAAAAGGACAGAAGGAGAAGGTTCAACAGGTCCTTGAGAAACATACAGATGTGTTAACTGATAAACCGGGGCACACAAATTTGTTGTCATATGATATGAAACTACTAGACCCAGCACCCATCTGTATGAGGCCTTATTCTATTCCGTTCGCTAAGGAAAAAGCTTTGAAAGAGGAGATTGATTATCTGTTAAAAGAAGGGATTATTTCTCACAGTGAGTCTCCTTACAGTTCCTGTGGGGGTGTTGTTGCGGAAACCATCAGGAGAACATAGACTGTGCATAGATTACAGGAAACTGAATGCTGTCACAGAAGGTCAGGTGGATCCATTACCTGATACTACTCAACTTTTTGCCAGGCTGAACAAGGCAAAATATTTTTCTAAGGTGGATCTTAGCAAAGGCTATTACCAGATTCCAGTAAAGCCTGAGGTTCGACCTTATTTGGCATTTAGCACCTCGGAAGGTCATTATGAGTTCAACATGTTACCATTTGGTTTGAAAAATGCCCCGAGTGTGTTTTCTAGGATGATGCGAAAATTGCTGGATCCCCTGAAAAATCCATGTATTTCGAATTTTATGGATGATATCCTCATTGCTACGGAAACATTTGAGGAACACGTTACCTCTTTGAATATGCTGTTTGATAGACTCAGAGAGGCTAACTTAACCGCTAGGCCAACAAAATGCTGTATTGGTTGTAAAGAGTTGGAATTCTTGGGACATACAGTACATCAGGGTAGCATGACCCCTGATCCCAAGAATCTGGAAAAACTAAAAAGAGCACCTAGACCACAAACAAAAAAAAAGATGTGCGATCTTTCGTGTCTCTGTGTGGTTTTTACCAAAAGTATATCAAACATTTTAACTCTATATGTGCTCCTTTGACCGATTTAACTCGCAAAGGTCAACCTGATACTATAATTTGGACAGCACAGTGTGAATTGGCTTACCAGGAGTTAAAAGAGAAGCTTACAAGCAGGCCAGTGTTGCAATTGCCTGACTTGACTAAAGAATTTATTGTGAGAAGTGACGCAAGCAATGTAGGCCTGGGCGCTACATTATTGCAAAGGTCCTCCTCACAAGATGGGGAATTGAACCCAGTCGCTTATGCTAGCCGCAAATTGAACAAGGCGGAAAAAAAAATTACTCAACCAGTGAAAAAGAATGTCTCGCTTTAATATGGGCTATAAAGAAATTCCAGATTTATTTATATGGCCGGACATTTGTGGTCCAAACGGATCATTCTCCCCTCGTGTTCTTGTCACAGGCCAAGCATGAAAATTCTAGATTATTGAGATGGTCTCTCTTGTTGCAACCATACTCATTTTTAATAGAATACATTCCCGGCCCTTTGAACGTTGGCGCAGACTTTTTGAGCAGACATCCTTATGATGAAGATCAGAAAAACGAGTAAGACTTCATGGAGCTAAGTTATCTCGCATATTATAACCTGCAAATGAATGCATGTTTTAGGATGGGAGGTGTGTAGCAAAATATGCGAGAATAAACGCTCAATTCAGTACGATTTAGGCATAAAACGATAATAAATACATTAGCCCGCATGTGTCTGACGGTTGGCATCTTCGAAGCCAGCAGCGCTGCTTTTTGCACAGTGCTAAGCCTATAGAACGATTTCACGGAAAAAGTCTGACACGCTTTAGTTTCGTTTTCGACAAACACTACTAATATTTAACTTTTGCCCAATCTGCTGATTACACTTTGTAGTCTAGCCTTACAATTAACTATTGGCGGAAGCATGCCGCAATATAGCTATCTGAAGTAACACTTTCTGTCAACTTTGTAGCAAAATTAGTAGGAATCCTTACATTTTTGGTAGTATTACACGATACAATGCTAACTAGTAACGCAAATTCTTAAACCCGCCCCGTCTACACCCCGCTTCGATGACACAGTCTGCAACGCATATATTCACACTGCGGAAAAGCCAGCCAAGGCATAACCACGCAGACAGTTTTATTTCCTCCTAGTGGTAGCATTTCTGATATAACTAAAACAAGTAGTTATTTGAAAAAAAAAATACATGCTCGCAAGAGAGGAAAGATGGCGGACTTGTGTAAAATTTTATTTGACGATGGACGATGACATAAATTGGAAATTTTAAACCTTTAGGAAGTTCCCCATAAGAATTATATGGTAGTATGACGTAGAGTTAGCTGAGTAAGAATGTACTTTAAAATATATGATAGTCCCAGTATTAGAGAAGTTATTGAAGAAATACTAATATCTAAGAACACACGACCAGACACACTGGCGTTCCTGCTCATGTTTTTTGGTAACGTTAGGGGGACGCGAGCTGGAAAAAGAGGCAGGGAGGTACATTCAAATTCGCTTGGGGTGAACAGAGTATGAATGGGAAAGGGGAACGGTAGGAGAAATGTAATCCTAAACGTGATATCTTTTGTATTGGGCATGACTAGAGCAGACGGGCCAATCGACCACCAGTTATTCAAAATTATTTTGGGTTTTTCATTCAAACTGCATTTGAATTCAAGTAGTAGAACGTTACGATTGGCTAGTGCTGGTAGATATTAGCAAAAGGCTTTGATTATTCATTGCCAGTTGAACTAAAATTTGTATACAGATACGCTGAAAAACAGCTGTGTTAATTTTAAACTTAAATAAAGAATAAATTCACAGTCTGTGCAGTTCGGAGGAAGCTGAGGCCATTTCTTCACAAAATCAGCGTCATTTGTTTATATATTTCTTGATTGTGGTAAGGATATTTTATGAAATTTAATATGTTTGGTCCAACTACAAAGTTAGATACTGCTATTGGGGAAAAAGTGAAGGACATGTCGGAAGCAGACATTGTTGAGTCCACACATTAAACGGTATCTGACTGATGTATGTTGTTATGATTATGTTGACATATTATTGTATTAAAATAGTTTAGCAAGCCTCTGTGTTCAATGAACACTGTTTAACATGCCTGAAGCAAATATAAGTGAAAAGAAAAGAAGAGAAGATCATATCACAGGAAATGTGGTTACTCCACATTATTGTATGGAGGAAAAGTATGTGAACGTACAGTGGCGTATCTACTATAAGGACTTGAGGTGTGGTCACAACCAGGTGGGAGTCCTGTACAATTCGGGGCGAGTGCATTTGTAAGGCACGCGAGGCTGACCCCATACCCACGTAGGAAATTAAGTGTTAGAATAAATGATCAGAGATAAAAGGCCAGGGTGTCCTTTTGTTGCAGAGGGTCTATGTTCCTGTTGCCGGCTGGTGACAGGAAACCTGCTGAGTGCTTATAAACGCCAACCAGTCTCCAACCAGACTTATATGCTGTTGAATATCCAGTAGGAGCTTTGGCGAGTGTTGAACTTGAAATTTCTGCAACTACCCATTGAATTATCTTACAACAAGGACTCCCAGGTGAAGAGTAAAACATCTGGGGCATCTCTGACATTTTCTTGTGTTTCAAAAATATTACACAGGAATTTTATGGGGGTAGGATGAACTACAGCCCTCATATACAGTGACTCTCCCGGTAGATAACTAAAGTGAACTCTGTAATATTTCATCCAGGAAGGACATTTATAAATTAGATAACTAAAGTGAACTAATTTAATATTTCATACAGGAAGGACATTTATAACTACATAATAACTTTTAGTTATTGGGCAGATTGTCCCAACATTTTTAATTGTTCTATTCTGTAAACTATCTTGTCCTTATTTTCAAAGACCTGTCCACAAGCTATGAATGGACAGGCAAAATAAATTGTAAATATTTGTTCAAAGAAAAACTTAACTGCTAGTTATTAACTTCTTTAATAGAAACTTAAAGTGTTTGATTGTTGTGTACCATCATTCATTTCTCCCCTAGACACTAGGTACACCATACACCATACACTAGAGCCAGAAGATTGACCGTGTGAGACCTAGGGAGGTAGCGTTAGGTTCTCTGCACATAATTCATCATCATCATCTATAGAGTCAGAGACCTACATGTGCTTGACCTCACACGGTTATAGCAGACACCTTTTCATTCATGTAATTTTTTAGGGACCACTGATCACTTTACACAATTATATTTTACCGTTTTGCACAGAATAGAATTCACTGCAAATATATATGAAAATCCAGGGGAAAATCTAACACGATTTCAAATATAGCTAGTGCTTCTGTCAAGGTCTGGCCAACGAGTGATAACATGCATTTCTTCATGGTCTGTATATATTTAACATAGAATGTAAGATGAGTGGGACATGAGAAAATTGACACCTTTTTAGATCTCAGGAAACTTTAGAGGATCTGACCGCCAGACTAAAGAGAGATGCCGCCCCTGGTCTTCTGTATCTCCGCTCGTTGCAATCGCGACGGCTTTCCCGTGCGCTCCCACTGCGATCGTTCTGTGATTAACACCGAGAAGCGAAATACCGGCAGGAAACTTGCGTCGCGTTTCAGGGACCACTACTGCCTCTTTGATAGCGTGCCGCTAGTCTTTCCTGAGATCTCTTCCGTGTCTTTGATCGTGGTCGCTACTATCGTTTGATGTTGGCAACGCGCCCCCGCGCCCCCCCCCCCCCCCCCCCCCCCCCCCCCCCCCCCCACCCCCCCCCCCCCCCACCCCCCCTCCCCCCCCCCCCCCCCCCCCCGCCACCCCCCCCCCCCCCCCCCCCCGCCACTGGCAAAGTTAATGAAAATAACTGCATATGATTGCTCAAGAGATATTTGTGGGCGTGATTTAATCTCTCCTTAAATCAATGCGATGACCAGAATGAACGGTAGATAAACTGTCCACATATTCATCAGCAAACGTGTTGCCCATCTGCGTGGAAAGGTTGCATAGCTAATGAGTCCAGGTGAAAAAAATCCCGTTTGACGAAGAGTTACCACAATATTCGGGGGCACTGATGTTATCCGAAGGGTTCGTTACAAAGGGTCGTACCATATCATCCAACACTTCAGGGGTACCGATGTTATGAGAGGGTTCTTACCATCATTCTAACGAATTCAGGGACGGCTAAGTTGTCTGTCACAATCGTCCCCTCTTTTGAGACATGAAAACATCTTTTCATGTTTCATTTATGACAATGAAGCTGCCCTGATCGGTAGCTTTTGGGTGATTGGTATCTTCAACTTCCTCCTCTTCCTCCGTAGTCCAGTTTCTACTCAGGAAATCCGCCCCGACATTCTGTCTTCCCGGAATGTATTCCACTTTGAAAGAATAAACGCTTAAAAGAAGGGCCCAACGCATGATCCTTGCGTTAAATTCTTTATTGGCACCAAGAAAGGCTAACGGAGCGTGGTCTGTTTGCACCGTGAAAGATGTCCCATAGAGAAACTCATGATGGCGTCTGATACCGTCAATCAGAGCGAGACATTCTCTTTCAACTACGCTGTAGTTCCGTTCAGCTTTATTTAATTTCCGACTGCCATAGGCAACCGGAAATAGCATGTTCAGGTCACTGTCCTCGGCTTGAAGCACTGTTGACCCGATGCCCTGACCTGACGCGTCGACCCGCAGTACAAAAGGTTTCTTGAGGTCAGGCAACCTCAAAATGGGGAATGCAGACAACTGTCCTTTCAAAGTGCTGTATGCGTGTTCGCACTTTTGATCCCATATGACCATATCAGGACAACCTTTCTTTGTGAGGTCCGTCAGAGGTGCTGTCAGTCCGTTGAAGTTCTGGATGTATTTCTGATAGTATGCACATAGTGATAGGATGGAACGTACGTCTTTCTTCGTTCGGGGTCTTTTTGCTGCCACTATTTTCTCCACGTTCTTCTTAATAGGCCAACTGCATCCGTGAGAAACAGTATGCCCCAGGAAGTCCAACTGTTCAAACCCGATGAGACATTTGCTAGGTCTGGCAGTGAGACCAGTTTCCTGTAGTCTCCTGAGGAGCATAGCAACCGTAGCAATATGTTCTTCGTAGGTTTCCGATGCAATTAATATGTCATCCATGAAATTATGGATATGGGGACTTTGCAAAGGTTCTAGAAGCTTCCTCATCATCCTGGTGAACACTCCTGGTGCGTTATGAAATCCGAACGGCATCACATTAAATGTGTAATGTCCTTCACTAGTGCTGAAAGCTAACAAAGGTTTAATTTCCTCCTTGACTGGTATTTGATAATAACCTTTACTGAGGTCAATCTTGGAGAAAATCTTTGCTTTGCTGAGCTTGATGAACAACTCAGAAATAGTTTGGAGAGGTTCGGGCTGGGATTCCGTTACAGCGTTTAGCAGCCGGTAATCTATACACAGCCGAACTTCCTTATTGGGCTTCTGCAACAGCACTATACTGGAACTGTAAGGAGATGTAGACTCACTGATAATTCCTTCCTGACACAGCTTGTCTATTTCTCCGCGAAGTGCATCAGCTTTAGCGTACGGGATGGGATAAACTCTGGTTCGAACAGGGGTCTCGTTTGTTAATTTCATAGCAAATTCGATGAGATTTGTTCGACCAGGTACATCCGTTAAGACTGCCCTGTACTGTTTTAGTAGCGCCCTGGTTTAAAGGATTCTGTGGGTTGCAATGGGTACTCCATGCAAGCATCACCATCTTCCTCGCCTTCCGTTGCTATGGCGACAGCCAGGAGATGCTCGGAGGATGGCACCGGTCTTTCCAAATATTTCTTAAGCAGATTTATGTGGAAGACCTTCTCCTTTCCTTTGATGGAGATCTTGTAATTGGTACGTGAGATCTTTTTAAGGACGGTAAACGGCCCTTGCCATCCGATGCGAAGTTTATTGCTTCCGGTTGGAAGTAGCAACAAAACTTTCTCCCCTGGTTGTAGTGCTCTCTCTTTTGCAGCTTTGTTGTATCTTTTAGCATGTTTAGCGGGCTTTCTTAAGGTTGGTGTTAGCTAGATCCAATCCTAGCTTTAACCTTTCCTTGAGCTCAGATACATACTTGCTTGCAGAGACGACTGTCTCGTCAGCCTTTTGGTCTGTCAGGGACCAAAGTAAGGCTTCTAGTGGCCTCTTTATAGGTCTGCCAAATAAAAGTGTAGCAGGCGGGAATCCCGTAGACGCTTGGGGAACCTCTCGGTAGGCGAATAAGACAGCCGATATATATAGGTCCCAGTCTTCCGGTTTCTCCTGACCCAGCTTACGTAACATGGTGGTGAGGCTGCCATTAAAACGTTCCACGAGCACATTTCCGGCCGGATGGTAGGGACTTGTGTGGATATGTTTGGCCCTCAAGATCTTAAAGATCTCCTCCATTAACAGGCTACGGAATTGGGATCCATTGTCCGTCAAAACTTGTTGAGGGAATCCCAACCGTGTAAAAATTTGCACGAGGGCTTCTGCGACATGCTTGGAATCTATGCATGGTAGCGGTACAGCTTCGGCCCACATTGTGCAAGTGTCGACTAAGGTCAGGATGAACCTGTTCCTTCTTTTGGTCCTTTCCAGGGATCCAATGATGTCGACAGCAACCCGTTCAAATGGAGTACCCACTATTGGCATTTGCCCCATGGGTACTCGGGGTGTCAAGTGCTTGGGTGCTACCCGTTGGCACTGGGCGCAGGATTTCACATACCTGATAATGTCAGAGTTCATTCCTGGCCACCAATAGTGGTTTTTATTCGCTGAATAGTGGCGTTTTGTCCCATATGTCCGCTAAAAGTACAATACGCCATCCTTAGAAAAGATGTCTCCGTTGTGTCTTGGGTCCTTAGCCATGGGCACTTTTCTAAAGCAGAGCTCCAGAGTAGGGTCCTTTTGTTACGCCTCCTTCAGTTCATTCGGCAACAAATTTGGCGCAGGCTCCCTCACTTTCTTGGCTTGCCCTCTTGTGGTTACCGCTGCCACAATCGGCTCCTTAGGTCTCCCAATAAACACGTATCTACATCCCAGGATAACTGGGTAGATCGGATCATCCATTATGGCCGCTTTAATAACACCTCTGACAAAATCAGAGTGTATCTCTACCAGTGCGATAGGAAGCGTCCTGGGTGCATCACTCCTGAAAACTCCACTAAGTTTGACGGTTTCCTCTGTCTCCTGACCTGGTTTGACTAGGTGCCTAGCGACAATACAACTAAAGCTTAGTCCAGTGTCAAAGAGACAAGTAGTTGAGGTACCATTCAAAATTACAGTTCCTCGCGTTGAGGGTTGGTCCCCCTCAGGTTGAGAATCACTGACATTGACTCTACCTTGCGAGGCTGTATGCAAACATCCGGTGCGGTTTGGACCGGTTTGTTTGCTCTGATCAGACGTTCCTGGTGTGGGGGTCTTCCCTTTTCCTTGACCTTGGTGGCCGCGCTGCCACGTAGGCTTGGTGGGTTGATCAGAATTATTATTTGGGGAAAATCGGGTTTTGTAGAATTTCGATTTTTCCTGGGGAGGTCTCTGGGTATTATTTTCTCGTTGGTTATAATTCTGAGAGGAATTTGAGGAATAGGATGACTGCTCTAGATTTTGTTTACGAGATGGCTCATCTGTGGGTTTACGTTTAGTGCTGGGAAGTTCGGCCATTGCATTGGTATAGCGTTCTGCCTTAATGAGGATGTCCTCAAGCCTGACTGCGCCCTGTTCAGCCAAAAATCTACGGGTTTCGTTTGACAAAGTAGACTTTATCTGTTCCACAAGAACAAGTTCAAGTAGTCCCTCATATGTAAGAGGTAGGTCAAATAATTCAATGCACTTTGTCAAATAGCCCGTGAGACGTGAAGAGAACTGCGGAAAAGTTTCCGTGCTCTCTTTCCGGCTGTTTCTGAACATTTGCAGAAATTTTCGGGCGGTCATCTCAAACCATTCTAGCAAGGCCTTCTTCAGCATGTCGTAATCATGTTGGTTGGTTCCCAGCTTTGTGTACACGTCATACGCATTACCTTACAACGCAGTTGAGACTTTAAGTGCCCAACGGGAACTCTCTAACCCATACAGATTTGCGAGCCTCTCGAATTTCTCTAGGAAGGTGTCTATTTTTTCATTGGGGCTGGGAAAAGACTCTAAAGCAAATGACATCGCCGTTAATTGGGCAGATTGAGTGCTGGGGAGATCCATTGACTGAGACTGGGGCAAAGACGGCTCTCCGTTATTCGAAGTAGAGGCGCCCCGACTCTCTAAAGCTATAAGCGCCAGTTCATGCTGTCTTTCCCTCTCTATCTCTTTCCCTGCGAGCTTCTATCTGTGCCTCAATTTTCTTCTGCTCCAATTGACGATCGTCCGCTTCTTTCTTCCTAGCTTCTGCCCTCTCTTGCTCCGCGTCATACCTTTCAAGTTCCCTGTTGACAAACAGGTTCGCGGCTTCTCCTTCTAATCCTGAGTCCTTCGCCTCCTGTCTCAAAATGGATCTTATCCTAATTCTCTCTGCCATGCCAAAAAACTGGATGCTTCTAAGACTAGAGAATAGGAAGAAAAACCAAGGAGGGAAAAAAACTCAAAGCCGCTACGAGAAAAAAACACAAAGTATAAATTTACTTGTGTTACCTCCTACTATGTAGTGCTAACTTATCGCTGCTATTATTGTCACTTAAGACTCTTAACGCAAGCGACTATGCTTGCTAACAGTAGAGAAAAATTTATATTAAAACAATTTAAAGGAAAAAAAAAATTCCCTGAAATTTTAATTCTCCGTCAACAAAACTCCGCCCATTAAGTCAGTTTATGAGAAGAGACGATGTTAACTAGACTTAAAGAAGTCAGAACAAGGCGCCTTTAGCTAAGCTCAACTCTTTTTAACTTCAAAAACCTTTAGTGACTGTAAAAACAATCACGCAATCCCAGCAAATCTTATAAAGAAAAAATTTAATTTTTATCTGCCAGAGGATAATTTAGCTAACCGAATTTATGATTATCCGTACTTTCTACTGCTGTGGAAAGAAAACAACCTGTAAATATGCTGTGTGGACGACCCAAATACTAAAAGGCGTTGTCTAGGGGTGTAATTAATTATTTATTTATTTCCCTAATTCACAAAGACATATCACTCACACTCTATCTAGTTAGACCCAGACTTAATCAGACTCAAAAATATCTTTATCCCGGCGAGCCAGCCAAATATTGTCGTAAATTTATTTTGAGAGAAAGAGTCTTAGAAATGGTGGTCCGGTTTAGAGTGGAGAATGATGATGAAAGCTCAGTGATAGAAAATGTAGAGAGTAAATAGTTGCTTCACAGAGTGCTGGGGAGAGTAAAGACAGACTTATTTACGACAAATCGTTCCTCTCAATCTTCTCTTCAGACTCTCCTGGTCAAACACTTATTTGCCAGTCTCCAGACACACACCTGCGCTCACACCGATTTGGTGCTTCAAACACACAGACGCACGTAGATACAAACTATATTAAACAGATAGGGGAAATTGTTGGGCTTTGGGTATTCCAACACAGTACTAAATAAGTTTATAAGGTTTATTCTCATTTAAAACAATCACAAAAAACCATCATGTGTTACATAAAAAATATCATAAGTACAGAAAATACAAATAACAAGGTGAAAGGGGGGGGGGGGGGGGGGAAGAGACTAAGCCCTTCCCGCTTGTATTAGACAAAGATAAACCCAGTCCAAAGATAGATAGTTATCAGGAACATAGGTAATGTAAACCAAAGTGAATTTAATTACTCTGAAATAGGTGTTACAATATTAAATATAGGTGGTAGACAAAAATCCTGTTATTCCCAATGGTTCTTCCCTTTACTAAGAAAATGAAAAAGGGGGAGGGGTTTTTAACAGAGTTAACAAAATATCCCACTTAAAGGAACAATGCAGGGTATACAGAAAATGTATTACCCGGTAGGCAAGTTAACAAATTGGTTTTCAAAAAATTAAATCTCCTGTCATTCATGCACGCGCGTGAGGATCCACACTCATATACTCACATACACTTACCGATTGCAGCATCAGACAATCCATAGAATTTCATAAACAGCAATTACACTCTTGACATGTGAAAATGTCTAGTACTTCGATGTCCCGCCCCAGATGTAGCGAGGTTTGCTGATAGCAAATATTCCCACTTATCGCCGGACGTAAAGCCTAAGAGATCTTGTGTTTTATTGTATAAAAAAGAGTCTATGGGATGGCACTGACACAGTTCGATACAGGGGTGAAAATGAAGTGGTCTCTTTAATTTTCCCGCTAGTGGTAAAATTCCTTCAAGGCGTGATGATAGCAACTGACCGCTAAGTTTTAAATCCAGTGAGGAAAACCTAGGCCGAGTCACAGTTCAGGTAAATAGGTACTCTCTCACAACAGAGCAGTAAATAAAATATCGCTACTGGCAACTGTTCATCTTCCAGTTTGTCTTACAGGTTGAAATTTAATTTGATGATTTATTTAAATGTTCTTGGGTAGGCTTTCTTTCATGTAATTATGATAGCTAGGTCGCATCGGACTGCCACAAGATTAAATTTAAAAAATGTTTCATCAATATGTCTGGAAGTTTTAAGATGTATGATTTCTTTATTGCTGGGATTGCAAAGGTTACGATCACTCTGTATGAAAGAAAAAGACATGTAATATACCGAAAATCAAATAACATTCTAAAGCGCGATGAATTCCCCGTTAAGACTATTTATATATACCCTCGCGTATTTAATTATGTATTTAATAAACCACTGCACGAGTTCTAATGGTTAAAACACACATCTATATATATATATATATATATATATATATATATATATATATATATATATATATATATATATATATATATATATATATATATATATATATATATATATATATATAGGACTTAACTAAATTTATTACTTATAAATTCCTTCGCAACTTTAAAAGTTACTCTAGCATTTAAGCCTCTATTATTTTTGGAAATAATATAACAGGTATATCATTACATTTACAAATGGAACTATTGAGATGGTTTAATTTAATAGATTTAAATTAACACAAAATCCAGTAAAATAGAATGAATGAACTAGACCACTGATCACTTTACACAATTATATTTTACCGTTTTGCACAGAATAGAATTCACTGCAAATATATATGAAAATCCAGGGGAAAATCTAACACGATTTCAAATATAGCTAGTGCTTCTGTCAAGGTCTGGCCAACGAGTGATAACATGCATTTCTTCATGGTCTGTATATATTTAACATAGAATGTAAGAAGAGTGGGACATGAGAAAATTGACACCTTTTTAGATCTCAGGAAACTTTAGAGGATCTGACCGCCAGACTAAAGAGAGATGCCGCCCCTGGTCTTCTGTATCTCCGCTCGTTGCGTTCGCGACGGCTTTCCCGTGCGCTCGTTCTGTGATTAACACCGAGAAGCGAAATACCGGCAGGAAACTTGCGTCGCGTTTCAGGGACCACTACTGCCTCTTTGATAGCGTGCCGCTAGTCTTTCCTGAGATCTCTTCCGTGTCTTTGATCGTGGTCGCTACTATCGTTTGATGTTGGCAACGCCCCCCACTGGCCAAGTTAATGAAAATAACTGCATATGATTGCTCAAGAGATATTTGTGGGCGTGATTTAATCTCTCCTTAAATCAATGCGATGACCAGAATGAACGGTAGATAAACTGTCCACATATTCATCAGCAAACGTGTTGCCCATCTGCGTGGAAAGGTTGCATAGCTAATGAGTCCAGGTGAAAAAAATCCCGTTTGACGAAGAGTTACCACAATATTCGGGGGCACTGATGTTATCCGAAGGGGTCGTTACAAAGGTTGTACCATATCATCCAACACTTCAGGGGTACCGATGTTATGAGAGGGTTCTTACCATCATTCTAACAAATTCAGGGACGGCTAAGTTGTTTGTCACAGATGTCTGCGACGGATCCTCCGTATAAGATGGCCAGATGTAATAACAAATATAGAGCTAAGGAAGAGATGCGGGCAACAGCCAATACAAACAGAAATGAAGGTAAGAAAGTGGGTATGGATAGGACATACACTTAGAAGAGAAAAATCAAGCACAGCCAGAATTGCCCTTGACTGGAACCCACAGGGGAAAAGAAGAGTGGGGATGTCAAAGAGAATTTGGAGAAGAACTGTTGAAGAGGAGGCTATGGAAATTGGAATGACTTGGTCACAGCTGAAAAAGACAGCCCAGAATAGAAATAGAAGGAGAGCAACTGTTTCTGCCCTATGTTCCACAGGGAACGAAAAGGAATGATGATGATTTACATATATCATCTCGTACGTAGACAAACAATGTTTTTTTTTTTAAATTAATGAAGAAAAATATCCCGTTCAACCTCTGATGGGTTATAATTAGGATATATATTGTTTTCAATTCCAAATAATATGAACAACTGCCGATATGAGAAAGTGGCATCACATTTGTCAAATCATTGTAAATAGGGACAATCACAATTGTGCTTATACGTTAAATAAATAGAAAAAATAAAAAGATCAAGAAGAAACTCTGAACAAGAATAATATTAAAGTGGAGGGGTGTAAAGGCCTGATGGTTCCAGTTATATAACTGACTTTAACAGATATTTAATTAACTTTCATCTGTTAAAAGTCATATGCATTGTAAGAACAGCATCAGACCTTCACATTCCCAGCCACTATATATTAACATTAGTTCGTGTTAAATATTGTTTGACTATATTATGCAGTTCCCTAGGTCCGTCTATTCTTAACACCTCTTCTATATTTATAGTTAAGTTGGATGCTTGCAAATAATCTAATATTGGTATTCTTATTTGTTCATACCTCTTACATTTTAACAAGAAATGTTCTATGTTATTGTCTTGAAGACATCCTGCACAGTATGGTTCTTCTATTCTGAAATAGGCTTTTCCCAGCTGTAGTCTGAGAAGTTTCTTATTAGTAATATAATATTCTGTTATATATTAGTAATACGGTAAATTCCATTCATCTGTTATTAAATCTTTAATTAAGCTCTTAATCTCTGATTTACTCGTTCCTACATTTATTAGATTTTTATCAGATCTACCTTTCTTGGCTTCTTTATCTGCCTTTTCATTTCCTTCTATGCCAACATGTGAAGGTATCCAAGCAATTAAGACTGAACATCCTCTGGAATATAAGTATGTAGTAGCCAGAAATATCTCCTCTGCTATATCGGGTCTACTACATTCTCGTAAGTTTCTAAGTGCTTTAATTGATAAAAGAGAGTCAGTTAAAACTGTTAGTTTTTTGGGAGGGTTATTAGAGAATTTTTATAGTGCTTTTAGTATTGCCACCATCTCTGAAGTGAAAATGGATGTATACTGTTCAAAAAAAAAAAAAAAAGAAACGCATAGCTATACGAGGGCGCGTTTTTATGAGTTTGTAAGTAAAATTTGGTGCTAAGGTATATAAAAACCAACCTCAAATGTTCTTTACAGTGTCAAATGCACGTGTTGACCTGAATTGCGTTCGTTTTTGTAATCGTTACAACGCAGTGGTCAATAGTGTTTATGACGCAATTTTTGACCACAGCTCATGTTGCGCGCACGTGAAAGCAACAAAATTTGGGGTGAACACTATTCACTGACTACGCAACTGAAACCCTATAAAAGGATAACGCTACACACAAAAAATTCAGTTCATTTTCAAGCAGACATTTATGGCGTCTCTATCGATAAATTTAAGGAACATTGCTATTGGCCGACTGCATGCAGGCGAAAGTCAAAGTCAGGTTGCCAGGCATCTTAACGTGCATCAGAGTACCATCAGTCGACTTTGGCACCGGTTCCAAGCCACTGGCTCAGTTGAAGACCGGCATCGCAGTGGACGACCCAGAGTGACAACAGCAGCGGAGGATCGCTTTATTCGGCTTCGTCACCTCAGAGACAGGTTTACAACAGCTTCCTCAACTGCCCAGTCATTGCCTGCAGGACGTCATGTGTCTGATCAAACTGTCCGGAATAGACTGCATGACGCTGGACTTTGGGCACAACGACCTCACCGAGGACCTGTCCTTACGCGCCGCAATCGCCAAAATCGACTTCTTTGGGCCAACCAGCATCGTCTCTGGGCAGCTGACAATCAATGGAGACGTGTCTGTTTTAGTGACGAATCTTTCTTTTTGTTGCAGCGTCATGATAGACGGCGTAGGGTCTACCGTAGGCGAAATTAACGTTTCGCGCAAAATTGCGTTGATGAAGCTCCGCCGCACGGTGGTGGAGGTGCAATGGTGTGGGGAATGATCAGTTACAACGGAAGGAGTCAATTGGTGCACATTGAAGGAGGCTTGAATGCGCAACGATACGTCAATGAAATTCTTCGACCCCATGTCCTTCCACTTTTGGCTGCCCAAAGGTCTGTGTTTCAACAGGACAACGCCAGACCCCATTGTGCACGGTTGACCACGCAGTTCCTGACTGCCAACAACATTCTCACCCTTCCCTGGCCATCCATGTCTCCAGATATGAGTCCGATTGAGCACCTGTGGAATGAGCTGCATAGACGTGTTTGTCGCCGAGACGTTGCTCCAGCCAATCGTCGTGATCTGTTTCAGGCACTCCAGGAAGAGTGGGCAGCCATCCCACAGGCCCACATCAGACGTCTGATCGCATCCATGCCCAGGAGATGCCAGTCGCTGATCGATGCAAGAGGAGGCCACACACCATACTAACGGGAAAGCCCGTACGCCAAAAAGCTCTCGTGACCCAGATGCAAAACAACTGTCAATTGATTGGTTGAACCCTAAGGTATTCTTGTGTGCAATTTGAACAATTAACTCATTAAATTAAAAAAGTTATGCAATGTCAAAATTATGGCTATGTGTGTGCCTTCAGTAGCTATGCGTTTCTTTTTTTGAACAGTATATATTTAGATATCGAAAGTCTGATTTTATTGTCTTGATTTTCCATATTGGAATATATATTCCTAATTATCCCCAATTTGACCATGTCAGACCAAACTATTTATACATGTGGTTACAATACATCGACAAATCTATTCTATTTGGCTATATATCTAAGGATGTGACCACAGCATACAATCTATCTTATTTGATCTTAAGTATTTCAAAGCTAGTCAGTAGGCCGTACGTCTGGTGGCTTGTCTCCCAGGGGCAATCACTGGCAAATTGTATTCACACTTTATCGGTTGATGTAATCTGGTTCATTCTTTGCATTCTCAGCTAATGCATCTCAGCCTCCACCCAGAAAGTTGTTTTTTCGGCCTCTCTTTACGTTTTCCATCCTGCAGGGTATCCATAGTAGGTATTCTTGTGATGGCCATGGGTTGTTTCTGAGGCATGGCCAACCCAGCTCCAGCGTCTGCCAGCTATGATGGTGTGCATGTCATCTAACATAACTTGCTTCGAGTAAGCAGATTTGGTCTGGTAATGGTTTCGGCCAAAAGATTCTAAGGGTTTTTCTTAGGCACGTTGTGTATAGACAATTTCGACATTTCCTTCTCTGTAACTTGCACATGCTCTCTGCGCCATAGAAAGCACAGAAAGCACAATTCTGATCTAATTTAATTTTGTGCTTGTGCTGTACTGAGAGGACTTCCATATATTGTTGAGACTAAAAAAAGGCTGCTTTTGCTAATAAAAGATTTATAAAAAGTGAGCATTGTCTTAGTGCTTGCACCCCATCCATTACCTTTCAAATATCTTAATAAGTTAGTCAATCCTCCACTAGTTTATCTATGTGTTTATTCCAGTTCAGATGTTGGTCCAATATCATTCCTAGATATCGAGTGGTTTGCACTGTATTAATGTTTTGCCCTTGGATATTTATGTCGTCATAATCTTTATTTTTTACAAGCCCTACCTGCAGGCTATACGATCATTCCCAATGTCAAGACTTTGTATCAGCTGAAAAGCGGTTTTACAGCCATTTTACTTTATTTACCTTTCTTCTGTAGGATCCTTATATTTTTGGCTTGAAGATGTCTCCCAGTCGCTCTTTTCGAGTAGCCAACTCTTCTTTGATGCCCCATCTGTCTAAACTGTGACAATTTATTTGTTATATCATTAAATTCCTCACCTAAATCATTTACCATTATTGTAAAAAGTGAAGGAGACATTACTGATCCTTGTAATGTTATGATGTATGTATATAAGCATTACCTCGTCATCTACACAAGCACACACGTTTCAGAAGGCACTCAGTAAAAGCATGTTCAGTTTGTAGCCATGTTTATTTACAGAATATCGTACATGTCAAGATTCGCATATTATTACAATGTGTGGTTCGTATTATTAATGTATTATATTACATCCCCCCTTTTTTTAAAAAAAAAAATGTGTGCAAACATTTCCAACGAAATGTTTCATGTGAGAAAGGATAAGTATGTGTAATGCTCAGTGTGAGTATATATATATGTCACTGTCTGTATCGGCTGGGAGGTGTCACTGTACGGCCAGAACGAGTGGTGTAAAGTGCTGGTGGTTCTGCGGAAGTCCCTGGTTTAGCTTGAGTTGGTTGTGATTTCGGCCTTGGCGCTTGTTGGTTTTGTGGGGCACCAAGGTCTGGAGTTACTGCATTGTCTGTTGAAAACATGGGAATTCTCTGTTCTGTTGTATTCTGTGGGATTTCTCTTATGTCCACTCTGTTTCGCCTCAGGAGGTTGCTGCTGCTGTCTGGTCTTAAAGTATAGCTCCTGGGTTCAGGGTTTCTGGAAATGATTGTTGCTTTTGACCATGTGTCATTGTTGTGGTTGTAGGTAGTCACATGCTGACCAGGATATAATGGTGGTAAGTCTTTAGCACATTTGTCATAGTTGGATTTCTGAACTTGCTGACGATGCTGAAGTTGATCATATGTGCTGTCTCTATGTTGTGGACGGAAGTGGACCTTAGATGGTAGGAGGTCTTTAATTCTTCTATCAAACATAAGTTCTGCTGGACTGTCGATCTTACTGTCTACCGGTGTTGTTCTCCATCTCAAGAGTGCTAGGTGTACATCCTCTGTTCTTGTTTTCTTCATGATTGACTTGATAGTTTGTATCTGTCTCTCAATGAAACCATTAGATTTAGGGTATCTAGGTGATGATGTTGTGTGTTTGATCTTCCAGTCCTTAGTGAAGTTTCTGTATGCTTGACCTGAGAAATGTGGACCGTTGTCTGATCTAATTTCATCTGGGATGCCAAACATGCTGCAATACTTCTTTGTAATGTCTGCAATAACAGCTGATGGTGAGGGTTGTGGAAGTTTCTCAATGATGGGAAATTTGCTGTAGTAATCAGCAATAATAAGATAGTCATTATTGTCGATTGAGAAAATATCAGTTCCTATAATGCTCCAAGGGCTCAATGGTATGTCTGATGGTATGAGAGGTTCTCTGCACTGCCTATTTGCATGTTCTTGGCAAATTGAACAGTTTTTACATAGTGTTTCTATGTCCTTGTTTATCTGTGGCCAGTAAACATCTTTCTTTGCTCTCAGTTGTGTCTTCACAATACCAAGGTGACTATTATGGAGCTGTTTAAGGATGATATCGCGTTGTGTTTCTGGTACAACAATGCGATCTCCTTTAAGGATCAGACCATCTTCGATGCTTAACTCGTCCCTCATCGAGTAGTATGGACGGATGTGTGTTGGAACTTCCCTGATAGAGCTTGGCCATCCATGGTATATCAGTTCTTTGAGAGAGTTAAGGATAGGATCTCTCATTGTGTCTTCTCTGATGTGTTCAAGCCGATTATCGCTAAACTTGACAAAATCAACTTTGATGTTTGGGGTAAGATCTGCTGTCTTGTTGGGGTTTGGTAGTCTGCTGAGAGCATCTGCAAGACCTATATCCTCTCCTGGGATATACTGAATATTAAAATCATAACCTTGTGTTTCCAATAACAGAGCTTGTAGTCGTGGTGGTGCTGAAGCTATTGGTTTTTTATGAATCATCTCAAGTGGCTTGTGATCTGAGAGAATTGTAAATGGGCGGTTGAAAAGAAATGTGTGGAAGCGTTTGATTCCAAAACGTACAGCTAGCATTTCTCTTTCAATGTTTGCAAGTTTCTTTTCGCCAGAACTTAATGATTTGCTTGCGTAAGCTACAGGACGAAGTTCTTTGGCATAGTGTCCTTCAGGATTTTTGTCTGGTTGCAAAAGTGCTGCTCCTAGGCCTTTCAGACTGGAATCAACCATGAGAAAAGTGGGTGCTTGCATGTCATAGTATTTCAAGCATGCATCAGATATTATGAGGGTCTTCAAGTGGTTGAATATGTGTTGGTAGTCTTCTGACCATTCATACGGAGTTTCATTCTGTAGTAGAGATCGCAAAGGTTCTGCAGCAGCTGACAAATTTGGTATGAATTGTGCTAGGAAATTGACAGCACCTAAGAATTGTTGCAGTTCCTTCTTTGTAGCTGGTGTTGGCATGTCATGAATATCTTCAACCTTTTTAGGGTCTGGTTTTACACCATTCTGGGTGTACAGCAATCCAAAAAATTGTATCTCCGTTGCCTTAATTGTACACTTTTTGCTGTTGAATGTTAGCCCATTGGCCTGTGCTACATGCATCAAGTTAATCAAGTTACGGTCGTGTTCTTGTTCTGACCTGCCGCAGACTACAATGTCATCCGCAATAGCCACTGTACCAGAACATTGCTCAACAATGTTGTCAATCTTCTGTTGAAAGATGTCTTGTGATACATTCAAACCAAATGGGAGTCTCTTGAAACAATATCTGCCGAATGGTGTTCGAAAAGTTGTAAGGAGTTGACTTTCCTCTGCTATCTCAACACTCCAGTATCCGTGTACAGCATCTAGTTTAGAAAAATATTTGGCATTGTGGAATCTGTGAGTTATCTCTTCCACTGTATGCATTTTGTGTGGACAGCGCTTTAGACTGTTGTTTAAGTGTTTTGGGTCAAGGCAAACCCGAAGAGAACCATCCTGCTTCAGAACGGTTGTGATACTACTACACCAATCAGAATGCTCTTCAACCTTTCTAATAACATCATTCTGCACCATCTTTTCTAGTTCTGTGGCAAGTTTCTGTTTAACATGTATAGGATACTTTCTAGGTGGGTCTATCTTTGGCTCAGCGTTGTCTTTTAAAAAGAATCTTGCCTTTCCTGGAAGTTTGCCTATTCTGTCGAACTGTTCTGGGAATCGCTGTTTAAGGTCATCTACTCCAGTGACGTGTAGAGTAAGATGTTCTTTTTTGTCAGCTTTAATGTTGTTAATAGTTACCACACTCAGCTTTTCGCACATTGGTAAACCCAAAATTGCAGGTCCTTCAACATCTACCAAGTAAAATGTGACGATGTCCATTCAGAGTCTCTGTATAAACATTCAAGTGTTACTGCTCCGAAACAGTCTATACTTGTTCCATTGTAAGCTCTTAGCTTTGTCCTGCCACTCCTACTTTTTATATCCCTTATGGGAAATCCTTGCTCATCCACCTTGTCAGGCATGATCTGTCTGAATATTCTTAAGGGTAGAGTGTTACCTTGGGCACCTGTGTCTATCTTGAACCGAATATATCTTTCTTTGTGCCTTTTAATTCCTGGTATTCGGAATTGTACCTTGCAGAAAGCCTGCGTTCTCTTTGGTTCATTACTGAAAGTTAGTATCTTCACAGTATCAAATGTGGAAGGATCACTTTCTTCACTGGAGTCCAGGTCCTCAGTCATCATAAAGTGTGTTTGTTTTGATGACTCTCTGCTATGAAGGTTGTGTTGAGCACTATCTTGTTTCCTCTTGAAACATAATTTTATCCAGTGGCCCCTCTTTCTGCAGTAATGACATGTAGAGTCTTTAGCTGGACAGTGGTTTTGTATGTGGTTTAGGCCACAACATTTACACATAGCACCTCTGCTTGTGTTGTGTTTTTCTTGTTGCTTCGAACCGGTTGCTTTGTTTTGTTTGGGTTTATAGCTTTTTACTGCATCCACCTGGGCTGTTACTGTACCTTGCTGAATTTGTTTAATGTTTAGTGCTTGTGCCTCGTGTTTCCCGCCTTCATCCAGAAGTTGTTGTAAAGTTAGTGTATCACTCTGGCTCAGTATCCATTTCTGGAACTCTGGCATTGGTGTGCTGAGAAGGATCTGTTCGATAATTCGCTCTTTTTCTTCTTCTTTGTTAAATTTGCATACACTTGTTTTCTCCTTGATGCGAGTGAAAAAATCATCTAGACTTTCACCAGGTTTCTGTCGCAGGTGGTGAAGTTCTAATCTTGCCGCTCTAAAGTTCGTGTGCTTTATTATCAGACGTTTTTCAAATTCGTCCAATATGGCTGCGGGGTCTGTCGCCGACTCCACAGGCATGGCGGTAGCAAAACTGTTGTAAATTTTTAAACCTTCATCGTCCAATGCTTCTAGGATATATGGAGTTAGGGTTTGTCCTTCCAGACCAGTGGTCTTGGAATATAGATCTATGCGTTGGCGCCATAACAAGAAAGCTTCACTCTTATCATCTTTACCGGCGAATCTCATTTGCGGTGCGTTGCGATATTGTTTCGCCGCCATGGCTGACCTCGATGACGAAAATTAGCCGAATACTGTACTCACGTGTTATCGTGTAGCTGTTTTTTGCGTCAGTCCGGTATCGACCGCTGCCACCATGTAATGTTATGATGTATGTATATAAGCATTACCTCGTCATCTACACAAGCACACACGTTTCAGAAGGCACTCAGTAAAAGCATGTTCAGTTTGTAGCCATGTTTATTTACAGAATATCGTACATGTCAAGATTCGCATATTATTACAATGTGTGGTTCGTATTATTAATGTATTATATTACAATCCTTGGGGTATTCCATTTTGTTGTTCAACAGTTCTGATCTATCATTTTTTACCTCAACAGTGAAATATCTATCTTGCAGGAAATTCTCTAAATGATATATTTTACCGGTTACTCCTATCTTCTTCATTTTAAAGAGAGCACCCTCTCTCCAGCATTCATCATAAGCCCTAGCTATATCTAAAAATACTACCACAGTTTTTTCTTTCTTTTGAAATCCAGATTTTACTTCATGTTCCAATTTAATTATCTGATCCATAGTGCATCTGTTCTTCCTAAATCCTGACTGAGTTTGATTATATAAATTATTCTTTTCCAGATAAAACTTTAATCTTTTATTTACTATGGTTTCTAATATTTTACCTAGATGGGAAGTTAAAGAAATTGGTCTGTATGAACTGGCATCATGGGCATCTTTTTCTGGTTTTAGTATTGGAATAATTACTGCTGTTTTTCATGTTTTGGGAATTTTTCCTGTATTCCAAATTTTGTTAAGAAGGGATGTTATAATTTCTATGGTACTTTTTGGTATGTGTTTCAAGATTTCATAGCTCAAGATGTCATGCCCTGCTGATGTATTTGTTTGGTCCATTATTGTATTTTCAACTTCTTCCATTGTAATATCTGCATTTAAATATGATAAATTTTCAGTATTATAAGGTACCGGTACTTCTTTACTGAGTTTTTTAAGAAGTGTTGCTTTTCTGTTGACTTCAGCCTGTCCTAGATTTTCCTTAGAACTAACTCTATGGTAGTACCTGGCCAGCACCTCTGCTTTCTGCCAGTCAGTCTCTGCCCTTTCAGGTCTTTTTATATTAGGTATTATCATATGTTTAGTCTGCCTGTAATGGCTTTTAACTTATTCCACACATCTGTTGTAGAGTTAGTTGTAGGGTTCAGTGTTTGGCAGAAATTTCTCCAATGATTTTCTTTTGCCTTAAGTATTATTCTGTTTGATTCATTTCTATGTTCTTATAAATATCTAAATTATCTTCAGATCTATGCTTTTTATATTCTTGTAGAGCTTGTTTTCTTTGTTTTTGAATTTCTGTACATCTAACTGTCCACCATGGTACTGGGTTTTTGTTCCAATGTTCATTCTTTTTTGTTTCCTTAATGCAGTGTGGAATTATGTGTTCTGGCATATATGCATTTGGGATATGTTTAACAGCTGTTAGTAATATTTCTTTTGTGAGATTATCTGCAAATACATCTATATTTTCATTTTCTATATTATTCATTTTTATCTCTTCCATTTCTATATTATTAGTTCATTGTTTTCAATGAAGTCCAACAGTAGTTTTCCTGATTTGTCTATTACATTGCCTCCCCAAGCTGTATGATGAGCATTGAAATCTCCTACTATGATAGTTCTGTTGTTTATTCTTTTATTCATGTCTGAGATATCTCTTTCGTTTATGTTTCCACTTGAACAGTAAAGGTTAACTATTTTTATTTCTTCTAACTCAGTAGACACTGTTTAGTTAATCCTTCAAAATGTTCTGTTCTAAATCATTCACAGTCAGTTATTATATATGTTTTATTAACTAGAAATGCCACACCTCCTCCTTTTTGAGTTTCTATCCTATCATTTCGAAAGACTTTATATTCAGGGATGGTAAAACGTTGACTCGGATTAAGATTAGTCTCTTGAATGGCAAATATTACTTTAGATTGTTTAAACATGCCTATTAATGCTGGTATTTTTTTTTGGCACTTCTGCAATTCCACTGCATTATTCTAATGTTCTGTACGTCCATTATTTAGTTATTAAGTTTATTATAAATAGTGTTGTACTCTTTTACTCTGAGAAGTGTATAATGTATTTATTTATTTGTTAACAACAAAGTCTTCTAGATTTTCGGTTTCTCTGTTAAAGTGAGTTTGTAGATTGTGACATGAAAATTGAGCAACCCTGATCGAGCTACTTTGATCGCATCGGCACCCCTCACTCTTGTTCAATATAATCGCTCAACGTGGGTTCTCACAGACTTCCTAATTAGCATGCAAGGGTTATCGCGCATACAGCCATGCATTTCGCCATCTGTCTTATTTTCTAGTTTAGCCACGCCTACCTGTCTTTGTTTCAAGCACTATTGATACAACTATTCATATCTCTTACTGTCTTTCTTTCAAAAAGGGGAAGGGCAAGGGGGTTTGTTGGCTGTCAGGTACGTAATTTTGTCAGCGCTTTGTCCCTGAAAATGGGGGGGGGGGGGGGGGGGAGGAGGGGTGTGCAAGGCAACGGGGTTTGTAGTCACTAAGATAGAACGAGTCGTAAGCACAGAAGGCAGAAAAGGCGTTAACCATTTTACCGACTTTATTCCTTTGTTTGTGTTCCAGGGGACGTAAATGCTCACCGAGAAGACGGGATCTAAAGGCGCCACTCGTCCGAGAACGGAATCTGCGGTCGGCGAAGGCGTGAGAAATAGCCTTCATTCAGGATTCGACCACAGAAATCCCCAAGAAATGGGCAGACGTGTAAAATCTAGCATGTAGTTAACGATTTTACCCATTTTCATATGTATATCGCATCTCTTAAAATTAAGTTATCAGTAGCGCCAGAGATTTTGAAGAAAGTAAGTAGCTCGCATATGAGAGCCATACTACAATTTTGGATTTACTTATATACGTGGAGATTAATTCATATTTCTGTGCTGCGGTAATAATATATTAGAGTTTTGAGTGATCTAATTGTTAAAGTGTTTCCATTATATTTCACTGGGTTTTTTGGTCTGTGTTAATTAAATAACGTATAGAAAAGTTTACCAGCTATTAACGTAAAATTAACTACTCGCTATTTCCTCAGTAAGAGATGCTTTAAATTAATTAATAGACGCTAGGCGGTGGATAATTTAGAGAACGTGATTTAATTTCTATTTCCATCTGGTGTAAAATTTTAAGTGACTAGTGTTCATATCTCATGTTAGGAGCGACAAGATTAGCTAGACACTTGTGGGGTTTAATTTTAATTTAATAACGGAGTGCTTAACAAGTCATACCTAAATGTGTGTTAGATTAGGATATCGATAATATTGTTAAATCGTTTATATTTTTCTTCCTATATAATCCAGGCTGATCAAACCTTGTGATCCAGCGTTTTTTTAATGATCTGATGTTCCTATCAGCATCCAAATAATTATTGTTATGACCATCTTCATGTTGTGACCCCTGTGCAGTCCACCTTCTATATTTATGACGAGAAGCCAAATCAAGAAAACCAACAATAATAGAAAAATTTTAACTGGCACGGAACATTCCCAGAATACAATTTTTCATATCATAATATATTATCAGTCTGCTGAAGCAGAAAGTCAGTACTTTTCATCTGACCCTTGACAGGAGTTTTTTCATCGGATTTATTCAAGAGAACTCACTGTTCATACTCGGCTCCCACCTCAACGAACAGCAGATTATTATCATTTAACATTTTTTTCCCATCACGTCACAGAGTGGTTATAGCCACTTGAGACTAGACCACATCGGAACAATATTTTACCATATTAATTCCCAGGACAGTGTCACCTCAATAGACCCACTTATCCAAAGCAAATACCTGCAGTGAAAAGGAATATTCAGGCAAAAATACTAACGCATCAATTGCAGGGACTCCCCGAACAATAGAAGTCAGCTCATCGGATAGTCTGGGGCTGCACTTGACCCTGAATATGACTGATTAGTTTTAATAACTGCTAGTGTTTAAATTCTGGGGAATGTATGCAGCATCAACATTTGGTAAGCATATCTGAGAGTGGGCCACTGTATTGTCTGTGTGAGTGAACGGATAGAAAGATACTAATTTCTTATGTTACTACTAACCTAACAACCTTCTTTTATTTATCTCTCACTAACCTGAGTGTTTTTTATTTCTTCTTCTCGGGATAGGTTAAATTAAGGACTTAGTCTTACCCGTCCTGACTATTCCCTACTCCCATTGTTAATTAATTTGATCTTTTTTTTGGGGTTAATTACCTCTGTTGGGATCTTTCTTAGTTTTCCTGTACAAGAGGGAGGCCTATTAGACTATATTTTCATTTCTTGTCTGTAAACTATAATTCATGATAATGCTTTTCTTGATGTTGTGATATTTCTAGCGATAATAAACATAATAAACCTTAAGCTATAGTGTTGGTCAAACCCCTGTCCTTTTATATGTTATTCATAGTTTGTTTTCACGTCTGTACATAGTGTTATATGTCACAGAATTTTGTGTACTTAAGTGTTGTGTAACTTGTACGTTGTACAAGGAGAGTAAGGGCGTCTGAAAGTTAAATAGGGTCGTAAAAGATAGGCTGGATTAGAGCAATTACTCAATCCAAGACTGCTTTTTCTCTCTACACTATCACCCTCCTCGTGAAACAGACACTACTTCTTACACCTTCCTTTCACATAGCTGTCATCATCACCTTTACTAGAAAGGGACCATAATTAACTCAGTCCTATCATCTCGAATTTACGACATAGTTCACTTTGAAGATTCAGCATAAAGGCTTTCACAATGTTTGATACAGAATGAATAAGTCTTTAACAATCTGTCATTTTTTCATTCCACATTTCTTCTTGTTGTTTTTTATCTGTTCGTTTTTGCTCACTCCTTATGAGTTGTCTTTCTGGCTCAATCCTTTTCAGTAAATCTTCATTCTCTTCTTTGAGTTCTGCTAATTTAGCCACATCTTTAGCTACTTCATGCTGTATTTTTCTCATCAATCAATACCCTTTAGCTCCCCAAGGAGCATAGGCCTTCAACAAACACATGCCAAGCCTTCCTGTCCTGTGCCATCCGCTCAAGTTCTTTCCATGTTTTCCTCATCATTTTCACCTGTTTCCAGTTCTCTTCTCCATGTGTTTTTTGGTCTACCTCTGCCTCTCTTTCCCTGTGGATTCCAGAACAAGGACTGCCTTGTAATGCTATCAACAGGTTTCCTCATTGTGTGTCCTATCCATCGCCAGCGTCTTCTTCTCAACTCGTTCCACTGGCACTTGTCTGGTTCTTGTCATCAATTCCACATTTGTGACTTTGTCATACCATTTCGGTCCTTCTATTCTATGCAAGCACCCATTTATAAAAGTCTGTAGCTTTTTGGTTGTTGTTTTTGTTGTTCTCCATGTCTCAGAGCCATACAATAGGACTGACTTGACATTTGAGTTGAAGATTCTTATTTTTGTGTTGGACTTGATTTCTCTTGTTCTCCATATGTTTCCCAATGCAATGAAAGCTCCTCTTGCTTTTTGTATTCTTATTTTGATATCACTGTCTGTCCCTCCAACTTTGTCTATATTACTTCCAAGATATGTGTACGATTCTACATCTTTTAGTGGTGTTTCTTCAAGTTCAACCGTGTTATCATTTCTTGCATTTATTCTCATAATCTTTGTCTTTTCCCTGTGTATTTTCAGGCCCACTTGTTGTGACCTCTTATCGAGAATTTTCATCTGATTTTGGTTATGGGACAGAAGAGCCAAGTCATCTGCAAAATCCAGATCATCAAGCTGTTTAGTCAGATTCCACTTCTGTTATGTGATGTCAATGTTTTCATAACCCAATCTATTGTGGCACCATAATGACCTTGTATTCTCATAATAGCACTCTATGTAAACCTTCCAAAATGTCCAATACCCTTATACTTTTTCCTATCTTCTTTATACTGCTTGCCTTTACATTCTGCAACTTTATCAAGGAGACGTCATCCCATTCGTTTCTGAACATGGCCGCAGCATTCTAATTTTTCGATTTGAAATCCTGCATACGGATTTAAATCTTTTTGACTCCCCATCTCCAAGATATTTTACATATTTCAAACCATGTTTTTCCTCAAATCTTCTAAAAATATTAATCATTCCATCAGACCAGAGACACCCTCATGATTTTTTTGGCATGATTTGTGACCTGTCATCCACACTGCAAATTCTTCATCTGTTTTATATTTCTTTCTAGCCTTACTGCAAGCATCACAGTAATTCGACAAAATTTCTACATCAACAACTTTTGCTGCTTTCACTGGGTTCACAGACAAAATTGTTGCTATACCATTTTTACTTGAAAAGCCTCTGCATTGCCAGGTGCCATCACATAACACAGTAACTTCATTTGTCTTAAGATCTGATTTTAATTCTCTGACAGCAGACTCCATACTTTCTTCTGCACATTTTTTTGTAACATTCACAATTTTTCTTTTCAACTCAGTCTTTGTTGCTGATGCTAATGGTGGAGGCATATTCATGTTTGTCAGAAAACGTTTACTCTTTTCTTTGTTTATTCCTATGCTAAACATTGACATCTGGAACCTTAAATTTATATTTATGGTTTTCAAGATTTCTTCTGCCTTTCTCACTGTATCTTCTGTTATCGATGATTTGATTATTTCACTCTCTTCTGGTAGATTGCTATCTTTTGTCAGTATTTTTTGGACTTTACTTTTCTTATGGGTTAATTTCTGGTTCTGACTGTGATTTCTCTTGGTGACGGAGTTGTAGATGTAGCTACTGATGATTGATGTTGTTGTAGTGCTACTTTAAATGGTATGTTAGTACTGACTGATTTTATTAGAGCTAGTTTTGTTTGTTGGTAATGTGGACATCCTAGGAAATGTGCACTGTGGTTTCCTAGACAATTTGCACATTTTCTGTTTATATTTCTTGTTCTGTAATCTTTATCATCTTCTACTAATTTGCAGTGATCATAGGTGTGGTCCCCTGCACAATATCGACATTTAGGCTTACTTCTACATGTTCTTTTGGTGTGGCAAAATTTCTGGCAGTTTGAACATTGAATGACTGGTGGTATGTAAGCTTCTGTTTTGATTTTAGTACTGCCACTGAAGAAATGTGATGGGATTTCTTGCCCTTCTAATGTAACTATTATTACAGTTGAAGTTCCTAATTGCTGTGATATCCTTTCCAGTTTAAGAATCCTATATTTTGGATTTTTTGTTTGTAGTCTAGTTCTTATTTCTTCCTCTGGAACTGTTACAGGTATTCCTTTAATTACACATTTCCTGGTTTCTTTGACTAATTCTAGCCTAGCTTTAATGCTGTGTGCCAATTCTACTTGAACAGGACTTACTTCAATTTGTTTTATTAAAGCTTTTGACTTTTCAGTCATGTTCATTGTGAGTATTATGCCAAAATTTGTTCTTTTTATGTGTTATTGACCCTTTATCTTTCTAGTACATTGATGATGTTTCTTGTGATTCTAATCTATCGTGCATAAGCTTACTGCAGGGAAGTTAATTTGTCTGTTAAAATTTATTAAGAATTATTATTCTTTTTGTCGTTCAAAAGAATATTGAATAATTAAGATTGGTTAACACTTAGTTTTAATTGTATAATTACTTTTGCATCCGTGACTTTCCATGTTTTTAAAGTCAAAGGCGCCATTTTTGAATTTGAAATTTTCGTTACTTACAAAACTACTAAATATTGTACTTTATATTTAAATTAAAGGACAATTATTCTAAAAGACATGCCGGCTCTTACAAGATTGAAAACAGGTAGTATCTCCAGAAAATCATGGGCTGAAATAGTACAAGCTGACTCACAGAATGATGATCAAGGGGAAATCAGGAATACAAATAGAGAAAAGGAAGGACAGAAGATACAAGCTTCAAAGGAAACAATTAAGAAAAAAGGAAGATGTCAGAGTAAAACGTTAGAGAAAACCAATAATCTGAACATCGATTCAAAGAAGTGTTGAGAACCATATGAAAGACCAACACATCAATAGGCCTACTCATAAAGTTGAACAAAACCTCCCAAGGTTAAGGATCTTTCATACAAATAATGTAAATAATTCTCCAAGCATAGCACTGTTCAATTTTCATGATCAAAGATGGATATACACAACTAGTGTTGCCACTCCTTGATGGATTCACCTAGATCTAGGTTTTATTTTTTTTTGGGTCCTGTCTAGGTGTCATTTCCTTCAATAGTTGACAAATGCCATCTATATTTCTCCACAAATCGCCCAAAGTAACCCACAAATCGCCCAAAATAGCCCAAGTCACCGAGATCTAGGTATTTTTGTTTAAAATTCAGAGTGGCAACGCTGTACACAACACATGAAATGATGACGATACGGAAGTGCAAAGATTCTTTTGGTTATTGATTCTTCCTCGCAGCCAAACACTATTCTCTTGCAAAAGTAAACTTGTTATGTGGCGTTCCTGTTTCGGTAAGTTTTACATTTACTTGCTGTAAAATCATTTTCAATCTCTGATGGGTTATAATTAGAACATGTTGTTTAAGTTTAAATCATGCATCTATTTTCAGTGCAGGGGTAGTGGAAATACTAAAAGCGTTCATCTTGGTAGAATGCAAGCAAATACAATCTTACCTAAAAAGGAGTTTACGAAAAATCAAATTTGGATGAAAAAAAAGAGCAAATAACACCCTAGGGCAATTTCCTATTACTCGTGCTTTTTTGCTCCGCACAGAATATGTTTAGTTATAAGTTGTTTCGTAGCATTTACAGTTAGGATTAGGGTTGGGGTTAGGGTTAACATTAACCCTAACTCTAATCCTGACTCTAATCGTACGAAACAACACATAACTACAGATATTCTGTGCGGAGCAAAAAAGCAAGAGTAATAGGAAATTACCCACTCCAGAATATAAAACAATAAACAAAGAAATGCGTTGGCTACTATGTGTAGACAAACAAAAGAATGATGGATAGAAACAAAATGCAAGGAAATAGAAGACATGGAAGCTAATCACATGGCAATGAATATGCATGAAGAAATTATATAAAAAAACCAAGAAAGAGTAGATACTGACAATCAAAAAGCCAATGTACTGACCAGATACTACCATAATGTTAGTTCCATGAAAAAGCTAGGTCAGTATGAGAGCACTAGAAGAAAAAAAAAAACTAGTAAAAAAGTAACTGAGAATGCAGATGAGTTATTATATTTAAATGCATATATTACAATAATGCAATACTACGGAAAGAAGTGGAAGAGGCTATATGTTCGATGAAAGGAGGGATGTCACCGGGTGTGGATAATATACCAGCAGAGCTCTTGAAATATGGAGGACCAGATATAGTAAAAATCATGACAACAATTTGCCAGAAGATATGGAGTACAAAAAAAATGGCCAAAAGAATGGACGCAGTCATTAGTAATACCGCTTCCAAAGAAAGGAAATCTAAAAATGTGCAAGAACTACAGAACCATTAGCCTTATTAGTCATCCAAGTAAGGTGATGTTAAGGATACTTTTGAACAGAATAAAACAGAAATCAGAAGAAATCTTGTCAGAAGAACAGGCTGGCTTTAGACCAAAAAGAAGTACCTCAGAACAAATCTTCAATATTAGATTACTGATCGAAAAACATCTCCAGCATCAACATGATTTATACCATAACTTCATCGATTTCACAAAAGCCTTCGATCGAGTCTGGCATGAAGGTTTATGGCAAATAATGAGAAAATTCAATTTTGATACCAACATCATAGATATCATTGAAGCACTATACAAGGACGCAAGCAGTGCTGTTTTTGCAAGCAATGACATTGGAGAATTTTTCAAAACAACTGTAGGAGTTCGCCAGGGATGTATCCTGTCACCAGTGCTCTTTAACATTTATCTAGAACATATTATGCAGGAGGCTCTCTACGATTATAAATCAACCATATCGATTGGAGGCCGACCTCTGTGTAATCTACGTTTTGCTGATGATATTGATCTGATAGCTGGAACAGAATCAGAACTTCAAGACCTTACCTCTAGACTGGAGAAAGTAACAAGAACATATGGGATGGAAATTAATATAGAAAAAAGCAAGATATTGGTGAATAGCCATAAGAAACATGTTCCGACCAACATTACGTTAAATGGGCAAACGTTAGAAGAAGTTAACACCTTTAAATATCTCGGGTCCACTATATGTAGTGATGGAAGATCAAATAAAGAAATCAAGACAAGACTTGAGATGGCCTCAGCTGCCATGACAAGGTTGAATGTGATCTGGAAAAGTAACATCAGTTTTCCTGTGAAGATCAAATTATACAAATCACTTGTATTATCAATTCTCTTGTATGGGTGTGAGGGCTGGACACTCACTGCAGATACGGAGCGAAGGATTCAGGCTTTCGAGCATAAATGTTATAGAAGAATTTTGCGCATTTGCTATAAAGAGCACAAAACAAATGTCTATGTTAGAGAGAAGATAAACACCTATGCAGGCCATCAAGAACCACTTTTGTCAATAGTGAAACGTCGAAAGCTTGCCTGGTTTGGGCATGTAACTCGTCATGACTCCCTTTCGAAAACGATCCTCCAGGGAACAGTCAAAGGTAAACGGAGAAGAGGAAGGCAAAGAAAATCCTGGGCCGATAACATCAAAGAATGGGCAGGACACGGTTTCTCCACACTTGTACGCATTGCTGAGAATAGAGAGCAGTGGAGGACCCTGTCTGCTGATGCTTCCATCATGGCACCCCTACGACCCATGACGGGTTATGGGTTGAGATGATGATGATGATGATGTTGATGATATTACAATGGAGGAAAGGTAAAATGTAATAAAGGAAAAAACAAACACAACACCAGGACATGATATCTTGAGCTATGAAATACTGAAACATATACCAGAGAGTACCTTAGGAATTGTAACATCTCGATTTAATAAAATTTAGAATTTGGGGAAAATTCCCAAGACATGGAAAGTGGCAGTAGTTATTCCAGTACTAAAACCAGAAAAAGATGAACATAATGCTAGTTCATACAGATCAATTTCCTTAACTTCCCATCTAGGTAAAATATTAGAAACCATAGTAAATAACAGATTAAAGTTTTATTTGGAAAAAAATAAAATATACAGCCAGACTCATTCAGTATTTAGAAGGGAAAGATGCACTATGGATCAGATAATCAAAATGGAACATGAAATCAAATTAGGATTTCAAAAGAAAGAAAAAAACAGTGACAGTGTTCCTAGATATAGCTAGGGCCTGTGATGAATGCTGGAGAAAAATTGCTCTGTTTAAAATTTAAAAAAATAGGAATTACAGCTACAATGTATAGATACTTAAGGGGAGGTTTAACCCCCAAACATGAAGAATTTCATTGAAAATATCAAATTTTAGATACATATTGCACTGGAAAGTACATTCATTTGCCCACATTTCTGTATGTTTATTTTCACTAAAACCTTTGTGGCTGATTTTATATAAATTTTTAAATTATGTCAGGTAAGTGTATTTTTACCTAATTATATATGTAAAATATACAAATTGGTATATTTGTGATGCTATATTGCTTCTAATGCATGGATTTTAATTTTCGGTTCCGTATTCATTTCCCTGAAGCAAACAGAATTCAAGTTTTTCAAACATAGTTTCATGTATAAAAAGAATTTTGACGCTGATTTTTATTAACCATGGGGTCCTTTGATGGGTCATCGAAATAAAAACGTAGCTAGAGGTATTCCAGTAGAGTGGTAGGGTACCTCCTTATACGCAAATAAAGCTGCAGGTAAGAACGAATCACGGGATTCTGGTTCCTCCTGTGCGAGCTTACGTAAAACTGTAAGTAGAGTCCCGTTATATCTTTCCACTTGTCCAAACGATTGTGGATGGTAAAATGTGCGGACGAGAATATTTTGAAAAAATCCTAAAAACTTCCTCCATCAGTTTCCCTCTGAACTGTGAACCATAGTCAGTTAATATCTGATAAGGGTATCCTAATCTTTAAAATATTGAGAGCAAAGCCTCTCCTACATGTACTGAGGGTAGAGCAATCGCTTCCCCCCGCATAGTACATGTCTACCAGAGAAAGGATGTATTTTTTCTGAAACTGACGAAAAGCGCATACAGTCTGCTGAAATGAAGAATTTAATGAAAAGTAAGCTGCAAAGTATGACACAGAACATGGAATCAATAAAGGAAAATACCAGAGATGATTCCTACATAGCAGGGGGATATTGAGGTGAGTAAATTTTGTGTAAAAGTGTAATTCTTCCCTTTTTTCTTCATTTTCTCAAAACCTCATTTTTCACACAAATGTGCGCACGTTGCCCATGATTTTTCAAAAACTATTAGTGATACAGCAGTAAATTTTGGGCCACATGCTGTAAGCATAGTGCAAATTAAAATAAACTAAACTAAAGGATATATGTTAACAAACTACAAAACTGTTAAGAAATAGCTAAGATACCCCCCTTAAAAATTTCAACTATTTATCGATTGGTATGTTAAAATCCAAAAAAACTCAGATATCAAACCAATCAAAATTATTTTAGTGTACAATCATTATCATATATTAACAAATGAAACAGCCAAATTTCATAACTCAAGTTGTACTCACATTTGAGATATCTTGGGCAATAAAATACCCAAAAAAGCTAAAATTTGCCTTTTTTTTCACTGTTTTCCCGCCATAGATTGCAAGTTTTTAGTATATACCTCAATGTTTTTTTTTTTTTTTCAGTCATTTTGCTTGTATAAATGACCAGATATAGATATTAACTTATAATTCTGTGTTTTTCATTTTGGGGGTTTAACCTCCCTTTAAAGAACTTTCCTCAAGATAGATATTTTACAGTACAAATGAACAATGACAGGTCAGAACTGTATGAACAGTAGAATGGCTTTCCTCAAGGATCAGTTTTATCCCCTTCAATTTTTACAATAATGGTAAATGATTTGAATGAAGAATTTTAAATAATTTGACACATAATCTTCAAAAACAAATAAATAAAGTATATAAATGAATGAATAAATGGGGATTTCACTTAAATGCAAATAAGACAGTAGAAATGATCTCCAGTAAATTGTTATCCAGTGGATTGTTAAAAATAAGATAATTGACATAAACTTACAGGGGCAACAAAATTAGTACAGTCCAAACCTAGAAATGACAGTAGGCCAACAACTGAACTGAAACAAACACATAGATAGACTGGTAGAGTCTTGTAGAGAACTAAATAACATCCTAAGATATTTGAAAGGTCATGGATGATGTGCAGCCACTAAGACAATGATCGTGTTCTATAAATCTTTCATTAGAGACAAAATTGATTATTGAAGCATAGTATATGACTCTGCAGCTCATAGTCACAAGATTAAATTAGACATAATTCAGCACCAAACTTTATGTACAATTGCAGGTGCAATCAGATCAACTATGAGGGGTACTCTGGAGGTGGCCTTTGGAGTCCTCCATTTGGAACATCGGAGAAAGGAACAAAGACTAAATTATGTGAACAAAATTATGTTGGACAAGACTCATCCAGCTTTTCCAGCATTTGCTAGTTATCAATTAACAACTCAGAACATGGTTCATGAATACCAGTAGATACCCACCCAACAGGTTGGAAATGCATGGAGGAACTAGTACACTTGGATGCCCTAAATGCATCAGTTAATAATAGTAGTTTATACTAACTGGTGGTACCACCCTGAGAGCTGAAGAAACCGCATACAGACTGCTACCTGGGAGGTATAATTAATAAAACAACTGATATGGCAACTATAAAAAAACAAAGCCAAGAAATATATTCAACAAATATCAGGACAGTATTACAGTGTACACAGATGGATCTAAGGGAGACAATAACAAATTGGGGATAGGAATTTATTTTCCCATGTGGCAAATGGTGAAAGGATATAGTATAACAGATAATACATCTATTTTCACAGCAGAGATGGTTGCAATTCCAAAAGCTCTGGAAATCTTCTCTAACAACCATCCTAATAAATTGACAGTATTAACAGACTCAGTTTCAGCTATTCTTCTTCTTCTTCTTCCTCGTTCGTCCTGAAAAGGATGTTGGTTGCGTTGTGTCCATTTACAGCAAAGCTGCAATATTTGCACCTTTCGGCCGACACATTCGACTTCAGCACGGCATTTTTTGGGACCGGGTTTGCCTTCCCACCTCGATCCCTACTCTCTCAGCCAGACTGCAGTGATGCAGCCTGTTTCCAGGACCACCACTTGGAGGTGGAGTAGGGTCTAGGTCAGCTCTGGTTCGCTGACCCTGACGCAAGCAGTCAAGCTATGAGTCGCTGACTGCATCCATCTCTCTAGCTGCGTCTTCGGTCCCAGTTTCAGCTATTCAAGATATAAAAAACTTACGAGAATGCAGTAGACCTGATATAGCAGAAGAAATATTACTGGAAAAATGCTTGCCTATGTTCCAGAGGATGCTCCATTCTAATAGCTTTGGTACATTCACATGTTGTGTAGAAGGAAAGAAAAAGGCAGATAAAGAAGCTAAGAAAAGTAAAAATAATAGAACCCAAATAAATGTGGGAATGAGTAAAACAGAGATCAAAAGTTTAATTAAAAGAATAATAACTGTGGAATGGACAGTGAGTGGGATGGAAGTCTGAAGGGTAGATATGCTTATAAATTGTTCAAGACTCCAACAAGAACGTGTCAGGTATCTAGAGAACTAAAAATTCCTAGCAATAAGAAACTTCTTAGACTGCAACTAGGAATGAGCTTTTTTAAGAATAGAAAAACCTTACTGTGCAAAGTGTCTATAAAAAAATAATATAGAGCATTTCCTACTAAAATGTAGGAAGTATGAAAAACAGAGAAAACCAATATTAGATTATTTATAGTTATTCATCCATAACTGTGGAACAGGTGTTGAGAATAGATAGACCTAGAGAATTGCACAATATAGTAAAACAGTATATAACAAGAACTAAAATTAATATAATAGCCCCTTCAGTCATAACTGACTATGGGAATGCGCCCCTGAGGTGGCAGCCCTCAGCTGCTTATTTTCCTGGTGCTCCTTTCGACGTTTTCTCCTCACCTCTGCTTCTTGTGTGAGCCTCTCTTCGCCCAATCAGAGGTGGTGCCGTAAATAGCATCGCCACTTAGTGCGATCGGCAGCTTCATCCTCCCATGTTGCTGGATCCATGTCCAGTGCCCTCATATCTCTCTTGCACACATCTTTGAACCTCAGCTGTGGTCGCCCAACTGTTCTCTTGCCATCTGCTAATTGTCCGTAGAAGATATCTTTTGGGATGCGACCATCTTCCATGCGGCGAACATGGCCAAGCCAGCAAAGTCTGCGCTGTCTAAGCAGCGTATACATACTTTGAAGGCCAGCACGTGACAACACCTCGACATTTGTCACTTTATCTTTCCACGAGATGCCGAGGATGCGGCGTAGACACCGCAAATGGAAGGTATTGAGCCTTCTTTCTTTCTTAGCATAGGTCGTCCAGGTCTCGCTGCCATATAGGAGTGTGCTGGTGACGCAGGCATTATATACCGCAGCTTTGGTCTTCATTGTGAGTTTAGAGTTTCCCCAAACACGCAATGTGAGGCGGGCAAAGGTAGCTGCAGCTTTGCCAATGCGGCTGTCGATTTCTGTATCCAGTGAGAGTTTGTCATTAATGGTAGACCCTAGGTATGTGAAGTGGTGCACCACTGCCAATTCATAGTTATCGATAGTGATAACTGGTGCAGCACCCACGTCCTGACTCAGCACATTCGTTTTCTTTAGACTTATTGTGAGGCCAAAGTCCTTGCATGCTTTAGTGAAGCGATTCATCAAGCTCTGAAGCTCCTGTTGGCTTTGAGTGATGACTGCAGCATCATCAGCGAACAACAAGTCTCTTATAGTGACCCTTCTGATTTTTGTTTTTGCCTTCAGCCTTGAAAGATTAAACAGACGGCCATCTGACCTAGTGTGAAGGCATATTCCTTCAGTTGCATCTCTGAATGCATGTTTCAAGAGTAAGGCAAAGAAGATTCCGAAGAGGGTCGGAGCCAGAACACAGCCTTGTTTAACGCCACTTTGTATATCAAAGGGCTGTGACGTGCTTTAAAAAAATTAATATATAAGGATCAATGATGGTATAAGGATAAGGGGTAGTCTGATAGGGTGCTCGTGTGGATGATGGCAGATAATTGGTGGATTTGGTGAATCTCAGACACCCCCTGGCCTTCTCACCCTTATTCACCTTGTTAACAATGGGGCAGTTATGAGAGATGTTACTTTGTTTTTGTGTTTTTTCTTTCATTTTTTTAAAGTATTTTTTTCATTTTTTTATTGTTTGTTTGTTTCTTGGAAAGTGGAGGTGACACACATATACATTCACCTAATTTTGGTTTTGATTTACTCTATTTAAACTGAGCGGAAGAGGGAAGAAGATACTATATTTGGATATTGGAAATCAGATTTTATTGTCTTGAATTTATTACATTATGCATCTTAATTATAACCCATCAGAGGTTGAATGGCTTACTTTGTTTAAAAAAAATAAAAAAAAGAAATTATTAAATAAGTTGAGGCTTGTCAAAGCAGGAGGCTTATCAAGAATAAGAATGGTATAATCTTACTTGATGAGAAAGACATATCAAACAGATGGGCAGAATATGTAAAAGAACTATTCGAGGACAACAGAGGTTAAAAAAACCATCACCAGATTCTAACGAAGGCCCAAAATTCTCAGATCAGAAGTAGAGAATGCAATACAATGCACAAAATGGAAAATTAGCAGGCATTAGTAGAAAGGATAGAAGCCCTAGAGAGCTTTGGTATGGATACAATCACAGATCTGGGCAACGATGTATGCAATACAGGATATTGACCACATGACATGAAGACATCAGTCTTTAAAATGCTGGCCAAAAAACCTAATACAGACTTTAGAACAATCAGTCTGAATCACACAACTTAAAATACTGCTCAAAACCATACAGGAGAGAATAAAAAGTAAAGTAGACAACTAAGTCCAAGAAGAACAGTTTGGATTTTGACGGAACAAGGGAAGCAATATTTTGCATAAGAATATTAGCAGAAAAATATATTCTTAGGTCCTTGGCCACTGACAGACAAAGCAATCATTGACCAACACGCTTGGTGGTGTCTTGTAGGGCAGCAACAAACTGCTTCCGCTTTGCTCGGTCGACAGCCATCCTTTGTATGGTGTGCCAGCACTGGTTCATGCTTAGCATCTATGCCTCCACAGTTCTCTGCCAGATGACTTTTGGCTTCCACTTTCCTTCTGGAGTCCATAGCATGGCAGTTCTGGTGATGTTGTTAGGGTCTCTTCTGAGGATATGGCCAACCCAATTCCAGCGTCTACCCACTAGGATGGTGCGCATGTCTTCTTGGTGGCTTCATGTTAGCAGATTCTTGGTTGGTGATAATGTTTGGCCAGAAAATTCAAATAATTTTCCTTAGGCAGGTTGTGTGGAAAGAGGACAATTTGGACATTTTCTTTTCTGTTACTCTCCAGCATTCTGCATTGTACAGACATAAAGAAATTATGCAGCCTCTCATATATTTTTAACTCTTTGACTCCTGACCAATGCTCACAGCGTTGCAAAATGCCCACGTGTCGTACATTTTTAGATAGGTTAGAGATATATTTGGTTCCGTCTGAGTAGAGCAGAAGGTGGGGGTATATGAGAAAGAAAGGTATTAGAATAGATTCCACGAGTGAATAGATTAAGGTGAAGATCTGTCTCTGGAATGAGTGGTTTCTCTAGTCCAGCCCATCTATACGACTATCTTTAGTATTAGACGATCTGTCAAACCTCCCTATAAGTATAATTATAAGTTTACTACTCACACACACACAATTATGTGACAACAAGACACATAAACGTGAAAACTATGGTAAATGGATATGGGTCTGACCAACACACTAAATTAAGTTTTGTTTAGTTTATTATCACTTAAACTTTACAACATCAAACATATAGAAATCAATATAATCATGTTTACAGACATAGGAAAATAACCCAATAAGTGTCCTCCCCCCTGTTGAGAAAAAGATCCCAAAAGAAAGTTAATAACCCAAAAGGTCAAAGATTAACACTAGGGTATAGAATTGACAGTAAAGGAAAGAACAAAGTTCCTACTTAAGCTATCCAGTAAAATATAACAGTATTTGCAAAGAAATTAAATGATGGTACAGTTTCCGTAACTGGAAAATATTCACTCTCACTCTGTCATTCGTGGCCACATCAATCACGCCTTACCTAAACTTGGTATAACAATCTCTTGAACGTAAATATCCATTTACCATAGTTTTCACATTTGTGTGTCTTGTTGTCACATAATTGTGTGTGTGAGTAGTAAACTTATAATTATACTTATAGGGAGGTTTGACAGATCGTCTAATACTAAAGATAGTCGTATAGATAGGCTGGACTAGAGAAACCACTCATTCCAGAGACAGATCTTCACCTTAATCTATTCACTCGTGGAATCTATTCTAACACCTTTCTTTTTCATATACCCCCACCTTCTGCTCTACTCAGACGGGGCCAAATATATCTCTAACCTATCTAAAAAATGTACGACACCACGCAACGGTCAGAGCGTTGTTTTTAGTTTATCACGAATAAACCCCAAAAATTGACCGTTTAATGCAGTTCATACTTTAAAACTCGTAGAATGATTTCCGCTACTATTTAAACAACTAATGTGAGTGTAGTTAAGCAGCACGTTTGCGTGTTTTGATGTTATTATCACAATTTGTGTGAGGATTCGCGTGTTTGTGTATTTTGTTGTTATTGCTAGAGAAAAATGTCATGCTTTCTATTTACATTTTCTAAGTCAGGTAACCTTAGAATTGGGTATTTGGACAGCTGTTCCTTGAGAGTGACGTAAGCATGTTCACACTCTGCATTCCAAATAACTTTGTCAAGTTTTCCCTTCTTTGTGAGGTCAGTAAGAGGTGCTGTCAGGCCATTGAAGTTTTTAATGAACTTTTGGTAGTACGCACACAGTGATAGGAACGAACGTGTGTCTCTCTTCGTTTTAGGCCTCTTTGCTGCACGTATTTTCTCTACGTTTTTGGCAACTGGCCACATACACCCTTGGGAAATGGTATGCCCCAGGAAGTCAAGCTTTTCAAAGCCGATTAAACATTTGCTAGGACGGGCGGTAAGGCCAGCTTCCTTTAGTCTCCTGAGGAGCATAGCGACCGTAGCAATATGTTCTTCGTAGTTGTCCATTGCGATCAGTATATCGTCCATGAAATTGTGGATATGTGGATTTTGCAAGGGTTCTAAAAGCTTACTCATCATTCTGGTGAAGACTCCTGGTGCATTGTGCAAACCGAAAGGCATAACGTTGAAAGTATAGTGTCCTTCACTGGTGCTAAAAGCTAGCAGGGGTTTAATTTCCTCCTTGACTGGTATATGGTAATAGCCTTTACTCAGGTCAATCTTGGAGAAAATTCTTGCCTTGCTAAGCTTGGTGAACAGTTCAGAAGCGTTTTGCAGGGGCTCAGGCTGTAATTCTGTTACTGTGTTAAGTAAACGGTAGTCAATACACAGCCGAACTTCCTTATTAGGTTTCTGCAACAGTACGACGCTCGAGCTATAGGGCGATGTAGACTCACTAATAATCCCAGCTTGACATAGTTTGTCTCTCCGAATAACGTGTCTGCTTTCGCATACGGAATCGGGTAAACTCTGGTTTGCACAGGTGTCTCGTTTGTCAGCTTCATATCGAAATCTGTGAGATGCGTTCGACCAAGTATGTCCGTTAAGACTGCAGAGTACTGTTTCAAAAACGCCTTCGTTTCTGTCTGTTGTGCTTCTGAGAGAGTTTCGCCAAATTTAACATCATTGAATGATTCCGTTTGTTGCAGAGGATATTCCATGCAACTATCGTCATCTTCCTCATCTTCAGTTGCTATAGCGACCGCCAAGAGATGTTCGGGAGAAGGCACAGGTCTTTCCAAATATTTCTTAAACAGATTTATATGGTAGACTTTTTCCTTTCCTTTAATAGAGATCTTGTAGTTAGTTCTCGAGATCTTTTTAAGGACAGTAAACAGCCCTTGCCATCCGATACGTAGTTTGTTGCTTCCGGTAGGAAGTAACAAATAAACTTTCTCTCCTGGTTGCAATTCTCTCTCTTTTGCTGCTCTATGGTATCGTTTAGCGTGCTTCACGCGTCCTCACTTAAGGTTTGTTGTTGCTAGATCCCATCCTAGTTGTAACTTTTCCTTAAGTTCCGATACAAATTTACTTGCTGAGACGACTGTCTCATCAGCCTTCTGGTCTGTCAGTGACCGGAGTAAGGCTTCAAGCGGGCCCTTAATAGGTCTGCAGAATAAGAGTGTAGCTGGTGGTAAACCTGTAGATGCCTGTGGGACTTCCCTGTAGGCGAATAAGGCTGCAGGAATAAAAAAGTCCCAATCTTCAGGTTTCTCTTGTCCCAGCTTACGTAACATCAGGTGAGGCTTCCGTTGACACGATCTACTAACCCACTTCCGGCCAGATTATAGTGGCTGGTGTAGATGTGCTGGTCCCTCAAGATCTTAAAGATCTCCTCCATTAACAGGCTACGGTTTTGGGATCCGTTATCCGTCAAAACTTGTTGAGGGAATCCCAACCATGTAAAAAATCTGCACTAGGGCTTCTGCGACATGCTTGGAATCCGTGCATGTTAGCGGTATAGCTTTGGCCCACATAGTGCATGTGTCGACTAAGGTCAGGATAAACCTGTTCCTTCTTTTAATCCTCTCTAGGGGTCCTATAATGTCGACTGCAACCGTATCAAATGGTGTCTTCACTATTGGCATTTCTCCCATGGGAACTGGGGGTGTCCAATGCTTGGGTGCCACACGTTGGTACTTGGCGCAGGATTTCACATATCTGATAATATCAGTGTTCATTTCTGGCCACCAATAGTGAGTCGATATTCGCTGAATAGTGACGTTTTGTCCCATATGTCCGCTAAAGGGAAGAGAGTGCCCCATTTCTAAGATTTGGTCTCTGTACTGCGTCGGTACTAGGAGCTGGTTATGTCCTTGTTCAGGGTCGCCCGTTCTTCGACACAGCACTCCATCCTTAGAAAAGATGTCTCCGTTGTGTCTGGGGTCCTTGTCCATGGGCAGTTTCCTAAAGCAGGGCTCCAAGGTAGGGTCCTTTTGTTGTGCCTCTTTTAGTTCCTTAGGTAACATGTTAGGTGCAGGCTCCCGTTCCTTCTTGGTTTGCCCTCTTGTGGTTACTGCTGCCACAATCGGCTCTTTCGGTCTCCCTATAAACACATATCTACAACCAAGTATGACTGGGTAGATCGTATCATCCATTATAGCTGCTTTGATAACACCTCTGACGAAATCAGAGTGTATCTCCACCAGTGCGATGGGAAGCGTTATGGGTGCGTCACCTTTCAAATTCCACATAATTTGACGGTTTCTTCTGTCTCTTGACCAGGTTTGACCAAATGCCTTGCGACAATACAGTCAAAACTCAAACCTGTATCAATCAGACAATAAGTTGAAGTCCCGTTCAAACATAACAGTTCCTCGCATTGAAGGCCTCTCAACTTCATGTTGAGAATCACTGACATTCATACTTCTTTGCGAGTCTGTCTGCAAGCATCCGATGCGGTTAGGCCCGGTATGTTTACCCAGATCAGATGTCCCTTGCGCAGGGGTTTTCCCTTTGTCTTGCTCTTTTGGCTGCGTTGCCATGCAGGACGGTTGGGCTGATCATGGTTGTTGGTGGGGTACCTGTTTTTGTAGAAATTCGATTTTTCATGAGGAGGATTGTGGGGTAAAGTTTCTCTTTGGTTTTGAGAAGAAAGGGAAGACTGCTCTAGATTATTTTTTCGAGAAGGCTCATCTGTCGGTTTGCGTTTTGAGCCTGGCAGCTCGGCTAAGGCATTTACGTAACGCTCAGACTTACTTAAAATGTCTTCCAGCGTTATCGCTCCCTGTTCAGCCAGAAATCTACGGGTTTCATTTGACAATGTGCTTTTTATTTGTTCGGTTAGAATAAACTCTTCCAACCCTTCGTAAGTGCATGGGAGCTCAGAAAGCTCTAAACACTTAGTCAAATACCCCTTCAGATGAGAAGAGAACTGGTGAAATATCACAGTTCCTTCCTTCCTGCTGTTTCGGAACAATTGCAAAAATTTGTGTGCGTTCATTTCGAAACGCTCAAGTAAAGCTTTCTTCAACATGTCGTAATTGTCTTGATGGCTGCTTCCCAGTTTCACGTACGCATCATACGCATTGTCTTTTAAAGCCTGGGAAAGCTTCAAACACCATCTCAAACTTTCTAAACCATACAGTGTTGCCATTCTCTCAAATTTCTCTAGATAAGTGTCAATTTTCTCATTGGGGCTTGGGAAGGATTCCAGGGCAAAAGACATAGCTGCTAGTTGAGGAGATTGAGTACTGGACTGATCAGTTATGAGTGATTGAGGTGAGGAAGACTCTCCGTTGCTGACGCTAGACGCTGCACCACGACTTTGGACCTCTAAGGTCTTAAGCGCCAATTCGTGTCGACGTTGTTGCTCATTCTCTCTTTCCTCATGTTGTCTCTCCTTCTCTCGTTTGATGTCATTGCGAGTTTCTATTTCCGCCTCAATTTTCTTCTGCTCCAATTGACGCTCTTCTCTTGCTTTCTCAATCTCTCTAGCTTCTGCTTCCTTCTTCTCCATGTCATATCTGTCGAGTTCTTCGTTGACAAAAGCTAGCACTTCTTCTCCTTGTAATCCTGTTTCCCTTCCTTCCTCTCTTAGTTATGCTCTAAGTTTTGCACGCTCAGCCATAGCAAATAACTGACTGTGACTTACCCGAGAAAGAAAGAAGAAAAGGATACACTGCTCCCTAACCAATTACGAGAAAATCCCCCCAAAAAATGTTCTGTTTATTTAACTGTGTTACCTCTTCCGTTATCAGTTATCCAATCTATCGCCATTGTTAACTGGCTAAGGCTCCTAACGCAGACGACTTAAACCATAAAAATGGTAGATCAGGCTAACAACTGAAAAACTACTATTACTACTGTGGAAATTTTTTATTTTTTTTTTAAATATTACGGGGGGAAAACAAATTTTCCTTATATATCCACTACACTCTCCCACCACTGAAGTCAGTTTATTGGAGTTAGGGAAGGCTATCAACTTGGCGATAGCCAGAATGCTCTTCCTTTGCTACGCTCACCCTCCACTGCTCCAAAAAAATGTGTGATTGATAAACAGTCACGCATACCAGCGGTCTTCTTGTACAAAATTATTATATAACATATCTCCAACAAGGATCACCATCAAAATCTAACTGTATGTAACTCTAATATGCTGTGGAAAGAAACATTTCTAATTTGTGTGGTCAGAACCCAGTAAAAGAACGTTGTCTAGGGGATACATTATTAATATTCCTTAACTCACAAAACAAACACACACAGCGCACTCTATACAGACTAAGAAAGATCAAAATTAGGAACTGAGAACCCAATCTGTCGTAATTAGATAAAATCCCAGGAGCCAATACCCTTCCTGTGGTGCTGGTTCCAGATTTAGACAAAATCCCGCAGACGAGCGACCATTCTGTGGCGCTTGCTCCAGATCTAGATCAGATCCCGCGACGAGCAACCATTCTGTCGTACATTTTTACATAGGTTAGAGATATATTTGGTCCCGTCTGAGTAGAGCAGAAGGTGGGTGATACGCCGATTTATTTATATGTTTGGTTAACACGGCGTGTCTTTATACGAGACTGTCAATATGTCTACTGACTTAAAATGTTGTCAGTCTTGGTCGGGCTTACAAGGATTGCTGACTAATGTAGAACGCGAATAATAAAACATCGTGGGCCGAAAGATGGGCCAAGGTTAATACATAATTTGACCAACTGGTAATCAATGTTGATTGGAGTCATGGCTTGACATCAGACACACGTTTATTTGGTGGGCGCAATACAGAAGATCAATCATTGTAGTAGTAGGCATCATATCAATAGTTTAGGTTATAACATCGAGACATCATAGTTCATTGCATTCTCATATAACTTTGATCATGGACTTGATCGACATTCTATAACGGCCGACCATTCAAGGACGGCGATGAACTTTACGGCAAATAGTTCTACCATGGCTTTCATTATGGAGCTTGTATAAAATGACAGGGGTTTTACTGAATAACCCTCTAAATATATTGAAGAATAATCCTGATAATATTTGGTAAGGATCTGGAACCCACTAGCGACACGACATGGCGTATGTGTGTCGAAGTTCAGCCAGATCTTGGCAATGACGAAAATAGCATAATATATAATATGCAAACGAGCCCTGTACTGGCTAACGTAGATACTCCATACAAGGAGGTTTATAATATCTTCATGAATGCTTCCCACAATTTGGGCAAGACTTACAATCAGCTCCGTCCAAAGATGACCGTCTGCAGGTCATAGACATTAGGCATCTCCCTTATAACGTAATTGTTCTTTGGCAACAAACCCGAGCGCACTGCGTTGCGCTTTTGTGTTCAACATAGTGTATGATAGCGCGTAAATAATTAATCATATATATATTTTCTTAGATGTGCTCAACATTTAAATTACACGCGCAAAAAGGACTTAACAGTGGGGTTATATGAGAAAGAAAGGTGTTAGAATAAATTCCATGAGTGAATAGATTAAGGTGAAGATCTGTCTCTGGAATGAGTGGTTTCTCTTGTCCAGCCTATCTATACGACTATCTTTAGTATTAGACGATCTGTCAAACCTCCCTATAAGTATAATTATAAGTTTACTACTCACACACACACAATTATGTGACAACAAGACACACAAACGTGAAAACTATGGTAAATGGATATGGGTCTGACCAACACACTAAATTAAGTTTTGTTTAGTTTATTATCACTTAAACTTTACAACATCAAACATATAGAAATCAATATAATCATGTTTACAGACATAGGAAAATAACCCAATAAGTGTCCTCCCCCCTGTTGAGAAAAAGATCCCTAAAGAAATTAATAACCCAAAAGGTCAAAGATTAACACTAGCGTATAGAATAGACAGTAAAGGAAAGAACAAAATTCCTACTTAAGCTATCCAGTAAAGTATAACAGTATTTGCAAAGAAATTAAATGATGGTACAGTTTCCGTAACTGGAAAATATTCACTCTCACTCTGTCATTCGTGGCCACACCAATCACGCCTTACCTAAACTTGGTATAACAATCTCTTGAACGTAAACATCCATGCACATGTATCATGATCCAGTAGTTCTATCCTCCGAATTGAGTCCCAGTCCCTCCACTAATAATTAATTTTTATACGGGGGATGCTTAATTTGGTGGTTGAGTCTTGGTCAGTACTTCCAATAGCTAAAGAAAACTCCGGTTGCTAAAAACTGTTAATTATGATGATGATGAATCCTATCGGCTTGTGCTGGGGTGAGTGCAGATTATGAAACAGTGTATTCTCCTGGATAAAATCCACTTGGGAAAACGACTGTCGGAAGTCAGGAAAAATGTTATGTATATTGCCACATCGGGCAGATAAAATTGAATGAAACAATCTGGGTATTTTGTAAGTCCCGTTAACTCAAATTTACAGTTAAAATGTTAGTTTGTCGCCTTGGCAATTCCTGTTCACACCTGTACTGGGGACGAACGCCAAGGAAACGACAACCGTTACTCCTTCAGTAACTGAGAAAAGGACCACAATAAAAAAACCACTGATATTGATCAAGCACTATCATCATCTCATCTCAACCCGTAACCCATCATGGGTCGTAGGGGTGCCATGGTGGAAGCATCAGCAGACAGGGTCCTCCACTGCTCTCTATCCTCAGCAATGCGTACAAATGTGGAAAAACCGTGCCCTGCCCATTCTTTGATGCTATCAGCCCAGGATTTTCTTTGCCTTCCTCTTCTCCGTTTACCTTCGACTGTTCCCTGGAGGATCGTTTTCGAAAGGGAGTCATGACGAGTTACATGCCCAAACCAGGCAAGCTTTCGACGTTTCACTACTGACAAAAGTGGTTCTTGATGGCCTGCATAGGTGTTTATTTTATCTCTAACATAGACATTTGTTTTGTGCTCTTTATAGCAAATGCACAAAATTCTTCTATAACATTTATACTCGAAAGCCTGAATCCTTCGCTTCGTATCTGCAGTGAGTGTATAGTATATACACTATAGTAGGAAGAAAACAAAACATTTAACCAAAATGACAATATCCTATGCTATCAAGCGTAAGGTATGATCTCTTATCCTCTCCGTCACCTAATTAAATTAAAAGGTACACGGTGTCTTAGCCTATCTTATCGCGCTTCGCTTAGCGAGTACAGGTTGGGTTTTAGGCATGCAGCCTTTCCATCTCCGACCCGGTAAAACAATCAGCGCACAATGTCAGTTATAATTTAATTATGACTATGCGCCCTTAACAAATATCGCCTGTCATTACTAGCTAGTTGATTATCTGCGTCTATTGTTTTGACACATGATATTAACACTAGTCATTTAAAAATTTACACACAATGGAATATAATGCACAATCTACTCTGTCACTTTATCCGTCACTCATAGCATTATACTTAGTCAGCTAAACCGTATCTTCTGGTGTAAAAAAATGGTTGATGGATTTTACATTACTGAACCACTGGTAAGAAAATATCTACGCGTTTGCTATTTCGCTAGTCTTGACGCCAGGGAATCACAGTGAATAAAATGGTAAAACTTTAACACATTTAACCCTTAAGCGCAACTTATATTATTACCAGAAAACAGAATAATCCCCACGAAGGCTATTAATGCACTATTTCACAAAGGTTCTAGCGTAAGCGTTTAGATTATCCTAAATTTCCTGAGAGACTTGATAACTGACTTGGAGTGAATGCAGTATATATATACAGATTTAGGGTAATTATCTCTAAAGGATGTGACAATTCACACCTTCGGCATAGCAGGGGAAATCAACGAGCATCGTTTCAGAGATAAAGGATTTTCCTGTTTGCTCTACTCGCGATGCCGAACGACATCAAAAGACATGGGCCGTGCGAACGGGCCCCCTTTAGATTTCCGTCCATTTCCGCAGATCAAAGCTTTTGCACGGACAACAAAGGTGGTCGGGAAGTATTATTATTGCCCTTGTATTTGCTACTGAGGTCTGATCTTTTTTCCCCCACATGCTTTCTGTCACTATCTGATGATTGACATTATCAGCTTGTGTGAGAACTCAGGTAAACAAACCAGGTTCGCTCCCCTTGTTGACTGCCGGGTGCGAAAGTTTGTAAACACTCATTAGCGCATGTAAGACAGGAAAAATAGGCGTGGCTTCAAAAGTGAGTCAACAGACAGCGAATTGCGTGGTTTTGCCTTCGCAAAACATAAACACTAACTGAGGAAGCAAAGGTGGTCGGATTTCTGTGGCTATATTTACATTATACGTCACAGTTCGTCTGGGCTTGAAGATATGAAACCCTTTCATGTCTCATTTATGGAAATAGAGCTACTGTCATCCATAGCTTCAGAGTGGTTGCTATCTTCAATTGCATCCTCCTCCTCCATGCTCCAATTTCGACTCATAAGTTCCACTCCTACATTTTCTTTTCCTGGTATGTATTGTACTTTGAACGAGTACACGCTTAGCAGCAGAGCCCAAAGCTTAATCTTCGCGTTAAATTCCTTATTGCCACCTAGGAATGCCAACGGAGCATGGTCCGTTTGCATTGTGAACGAAACTCCATACAGATATTCATGGTGTCTCCTGATTCCATTCACAAGTGCTAAACATTCCCTCTCCATGGTCGAATAATTCCTTTCTGCTGTATTCAGTTTGCGGCTGCCGTATGCAACTGGAAATAACAGGTTCGGATTCTTGTCATCTGCCTGAAGCAGTGTTGACCCGATTCCCTGTCCAGAGGCATCTACACGCAAAATAAAAGGTTTCTTAAGGTCAGGTAACCTTAGAATTGGGTATTTGGACAGCTGTTCCTTGAGAGTGACGTAAGCGTGTTAACACTCTGCACTTCAAATAACTTTGTCAGGTTTTCCCTTCTTTGTGAGGTCAGTAAGAGGTGCTGTCAGGCCATTAAGTTTTTAATGAACTTTTGGTAGTACGCACACAGTGATAGGAACGAACGTATGTCTCTCTTCGTTTTAGGCCTCTGTGCTGCTCGTATTTTCTCTATGTTTTTGGCAACTGGCCACATACACCCTTGGGAAATGGTATGCCCCAGGAAGTCAAGCTTTTCAAAGCCGATTAAATATTTGCTAGGACGGGCGGTAAGTCCTTTCTATGGGTCCTATAATGTCGACTGCAACCCGTTCAAATGGTGTCCCCACTATTGGCATTTCTCCCATGGGAACTGGGGGTGTCCAATGCTTGGGTGCCACACGTTGGCACTTGGCGCAGGATTTCACATATCTGATGATATCAGTGTTCATTCTTGGCCACCAATAGTGAGTCGATATTCGCTGAATAGTGGCGTTTTGTCCCATATGTCCGCTAAAGGGAAGAGAGTGCCCCATTTCTAAGATTTGGTCTCTGTACTGCGTCGGTACTAGGAGCTGGTTATGTCCCTGTTCAGGGTCGCCCGTTCTTCGATACAGCACTCCATCCTTAGAAAAGATGTCTCTGTTGTGTCTGGGGTCCTTGTCCATGGGCAGTTTCCTAAAGCAGGGCTCCAATGTAGGGTCTTTTTGTTGTGCCTCTTTTAGTTCCTTAGGTAACATGTTAGACGCAGGCTCCCGTTCCTTCTTGGTTTGCCCTCTTGTGGTTACTGCTGCCACAATCGGCTCTTTCGGTCTCCCTATAAACACATATCTACAACCAAGTATGACTGGGTAGATCGGATCATCCATTATAGCCGCTTTGATAACACCTCTGATGAAATCAGAGTGTATCCACCAGTGCGATGGGAAACGTTATGGGTACATTACCTTTCAAAACTCCACATAATTTGACGGTTTCTTCTGTCTCTTGACCAGGTTTGACCAAATGCCTTGCGACAATACAGTCAAAACTCAAACCTATATCAATCAGACAATAAGTTGAAGTCCCGTTCAAAATAACAGCTCCTCGCGTTGAAGTCCTCTCAACCTCATGTTGAGAATCACTGACATTAATACTTCTTTGTGAGTCTTTCTGCAAGCATCCGATATGGTTAGGCCTGGTATGTTTGCCCTGATCAGATGTCCCTTGCGCAGGGGTTTTCCCTTTGTCTTGCTCTTTCTGGCTGCGTTGCCATGCAGGACGGTTGGGCTGATCATGGTTGTTGGTGGGGTACCTGTTTTTGTAGAAATTCGATTTTTCATGAGGAGGATTGTGGGGTTAAGTTTCTCTTTGGTTTTGGTGATGAGAAGAAAGGGAAGACTGCTCTAGATTATTTTTTCGAGAAAGCTCATCTGTCGGTTTGCGTTTTGAGCCTGGCAGCTCGGTTAAGGCATTTACATAACACTCAGACTTACTTAAAATGTCTTCCAGCTTTATTGCTTCCTGTTCTGCTGTTAATATCTCCAGCAATAAAATGTCAAGCATCTAGGGAATAAAAATATTCCCAGTTATTATAACTCTTAGTATACGAGCGGCCTTCTAGAGAGGCCGATGATCGATCCCCGTCAATAGCGAAAATTTATAGCTGAATGCATGTTTAAAACCACTGAACAATAGCCAGGAAAGAACACAGACCGATGATGTTGACCAGAGATTCAACACCATCTCAACAATATACAAGGAAAGCAGCAAGTCATGCTTGGGATTCCAGGAAAGAAAGAGCCAAGACTGGATAACACCAGATACGCTAAACACCATAGCGAAGAGAAAGGAAATGAAAAGAAAGAAAACAGAAGCTAAGTCTCCCAGGTTAAAGGCAATATATAGTGAACAGTACAGTCAGCTGGACAAGGAAGTTAAACGTCAAACCCTTGCTAACAAAAGGACATTTCTGGATGACCTTGCAAGACAGGCAGAAGAGGCAGCACTGAGAAATGAACAAAGCACAGTATACAAAATAACTAAAATCATCAGTGGAAAACGAGGTGCAAACAATATTACATTAGTAAGAGATAAGCACGGAAATCTCATCATGACAGTAGAGGGACAGGAAACATGATGGGCGGAGCATTTCAGAGAAACTCTGAATAAGGAACCACCAGAGACACAATTGAATGTTCCTGAGGCTGAAAATGATCTAGATGTTAATACAGACATCCCACGAAAAGAAGAAATCATCACAGCAATCAAAGGGTTAAAGAACGGCAAAGCTCCGGGCCACGATAACTTAAATGCAGAGCTATTTAAGACAGACCCTGAGCTAGCAGCAGAACTATTAGAACCACTATTTGCACAAGTCTGGAAAACGGGGACAACACCGTCAGAGTGGAACAAAGGAATAATTGTCAAATTGCCCAAAAAGGGAGATCTTGCAGACTGCAATAATTGGAGAGGAATCACTCTTCTCTCAGTTCCCAGCAAAATACTAGGCAGGATAATTATACAGAGAATCTCAAAAGCAGTAGACCACAAACTGAGGAAAGAACAAGCAGGATTTAGAAAGAACAGAAGATGTGTAGATCATATATTTATCCTCAGGAACATTATAGAGGCCACAATTGGATGAGGTCCAGTGCGGATTCCGAGCGAACCGAAGTACTCAAGACCTAATCTTCACACTCAGACAGCTGAGTGAAAAGGCCTTTGAGTATAAGAGTGAGATCCATCTTTATTTCATAGATCTGGAAAAGGCGTTTGACAGGGTCCCCTGGAGCAAACTTTGGGATTGTTTGGCAAGGAAGAACATTCCAGCACCTCTGATTCATGCTATACAGAGCTTCTACAAGTCTTGCAGAAATTATGTGAGGACAGCAAACCATAAGTCAGAAGAGTTCAGGACCACCACTGGTGTAAGACAAGGTGATATCCTGTCACCTTACCTTTTCATACTCCTCATGGACGATGTCATTAAGGCATGTAAGGAGAGAACAAGAAAGTATTCAGTGGGGTACTGGAAGATGAGACAGGTCTGTATTTCAGAGCTGGCATTTGCTGATGATGTTGCCCTGATTGCTAAATCAGAGTCACATCTCCAATTCAACCTGCAAATCTGGAAGGAAGAGCTGGAGAAGAGAGGGATGGTCATAAGCAGCTCTAAAACAAAATCCATGGTGATATCACGAGAAGTAAGAAGACATCAGATTAAGCTGGGAGAACAGGTCCTGGAGCAAGTAGACCACTTTAAATACCTCGGAGCTATTATTGACCGAAAGGGAGGCATCAAAGAAGAGTTGGCCACTCGAAAAGCAGCAGCTGGGGACTTTTTCAGGCCATAAATCGAGGATTCCTCAGCAAGAGAGAGGTTGGTAAGAAAACGAAGATGGCTGTATACCGCTCCACCTATGTCCCAGTCTTGACATATGGATGCGAGTCATGGGCAATGACTACAACCCACAAAAGCCAGATCCAAACCTCAGAAATGAGGTATCTGATGAAGGTGGTTGAAGTAACAAGAAGAGACATGGTACGCAACCAGACGATACGTCAAGGCCTTAAATCCCACCCCCTGCAGACCCAAGTAGAACAGTCCCAACTAAGATGGTTTGGCCATGTCTGCAGAATGGGAGAAGATCGGCTACCACGACAAGCATGGGAAACAAAGAGCCAAGGATCCAGACCCCCAGGACAACCCAGAGTCCGCTGGGAGGACAACATTAGACAATCTTTGAAGGACCGAGGACTAGAATGGAACCAGGCCAGGAGGAAGACAGCCGATAGGATAGTCTGGCGCTCTCTCTTCCCTAACTCTACACCTCACGGTAGAAGGGGAACGACTAAGTAAGTAAGTAAGTAACATTATAGAGCAGTGCTCAGAATGGCAAAAGACAGCTGTACATTAATTTCGTTGATTTTGAAAAGGCTTTTGACAGTATATATAGGGACAGTTTATGGAAAATACTGAGGGCTTATGGAATTCCAAGCTGCATAGTGTCAATCATAAAAAGCCTTTATGCCAACTTTATGTGTAGCATTGGGCAGAGCAACCTAACCTTTGAAGTGAAGACAGGAGTACGACAGGGATGCCCCTTATCAGCCACTCTATTTTTAACAGTCATAGACTGTGTGATGCACCAGACAACAGATTGCAATCCAAGAGGAATAAGATGGACTACATTTTCTACATTGGAAGATCTGGAATATGCAGATGACATTGCACTGCTAGCACATTCACATCAACACATCCAGAAAAAAATGGATAGACTTAATAAGTATAGCCAGCAGGTGGGCTTGAACATCAACCTAAAGAAGACAGAGGTCATGACGCTCAATGTGAGCAACCCTGAGCCCATATCAGTAAAGAATCAGCTACTGGAACAGACAGATGCCGTCACATACCTAGGATGCATAGTAACACCAGACGGCGGAGCAAGCAAAGACATCAACAACAGAATGAACAAAGCAAGAACAGCCTTTTTTAGTCTAAACAACATCTGGAAGTCCTCTCAGTACAGCACAAGCTCAAAATTAGGATTATATCAGAGCTGTGTGCTTTCTGTGCTTCTCTATGGCACGGAGAGCTGGAGAGTTACAGAGAAGGAAATGTCGAAATTGTCCTCTTTTCACACAACATGCCTAAGAAACATTCTTCGAATCTTTTGGCCGAATACCATCACCAACCAAGATCTGCTTACTCGGAGCAAGCAAGAGAACATGCACACCATCATAGCTGGCAGACGCTGGAGCTGGGTTGGCCATGTCCTCAGAAGAGACCCCGATGCCATCACAAGAACAGCTATGTTATGGACCCCTGAAGGAAAACGAAAGAGAGGCCGACCAAAAACAACTTGGCGGAGGACTGAGGAGGCTGAGATGCAAAGAATGAACCAGAGTTGGGGCACTGTACGAAGGATGGCCGCCGACCGAGCAAAGTGGAATCAATTTGTTGTTGCCCTACAAGACGCCACCAGGCGTAATGGCCACTGACTGCTTTGACTGTCGGCGGCTAAGGATCAAAGAAGAAGAAGGATACAAGAAGATGAAAGGAATAAACATACCCACTTAATCTAAGAAAAAGAAATAAACAGAGGTCGAATGCATATGTTTAGATCAGAGCACAAAAGAAATATCATCACCAGAATGAAAGAAACACTATTCAAGCTAAAGCTGAGGTACATAGAGAGCTGGAAATTTGGTTATATTTTCACCAAGAAAGAAGAGGTGGACACCTTATATGAATATCATATTAGATATAAAGAAAAGACATTCTGAGGGTTATGACGACGCTTTCAAATAGTGAAGAAGTATTTGAAAATGCTCAGATTACTCAGAATGAATGTGATATGCCCATGTTTAAGCGCAAGCAGCATCCACAATACAGAGAAGATAAATTGAATGCAGAGGCAAGGTTTTGTTGACCCCTGAAATAATTACACAGAGCACTTCAGATGCTATCAGTGAAATGATGAAACATTGTGCTTACTGCTAATAAGATGCAAGACAAAGAAATGTTAGTGTAGGAGAGTGCTGAGTCTCTGAGGTGTTGGCACATGTAGAAAGAAACATTTATCAAACGTAACTCTCACCCTGTTAAAAAGAGTTGAAAGAGATCATGAAAATTTAAGAGAGATGAGGGAGTATAAATAATCAAACCAAATAAAGTAAATACAGTATTAGAGTACCCATTGTTAAGGTTCATTGTAAAGAATGGATAAAAATAATACTGCACCTGTCATAATGATGTATGCATTCTGTTGTTGTTTAGCGAGGGCTGCTGAGCTTGTTGCTCTTTCACAGCCAATGCCAAATTGAAGAATTTGCATGTTTTCAGTAGCTGTTGAGCGTTGGCGTATAGTGTGTTTATGAATGTTGGTTGAATTGCACATCTGCAGAGTAACACCTTTTGTATTCCCTTGATGTATTAACCTATGTATCGCTGTTTTGTTTTGAAGATACTTGATTGGGTTCTGATTAAAGGGCATGTAAAAGTGAACTATTATTGTTGTACAACTCACTTGTTCATCATCATGTGACGTATTCTTTCCAGAACGTTGTCTCCATTACAGCTGCTCTGAACACATCACGATTCTGGGCAAGTCGACCTGTATCAGCCAAAGACAAGTTCAGACTCTCTGTGATGTACTGGGTCCACCGTCGTCTAGGTCGACTCCTTCCCCTTTTTCCAGGGACCATGCCTTCCATCACTGTTTTTTCCAGACTATTATGTCTTTTTATATGACCGAAAAATTTCAGCTTCCTTATTGCGATGGTATTTAGGAGCCAATGTTCCTGTACGTTTAGTGAGTGCAGTACTTCTCTGTTGGTCTTTTTTTCTGTCCAGGGTATTCTCAACATCCTTCTGTAGCATTTCATTTCGAATGATGTAATCTTTTTTGCAACTGTTTTATTGAGTGTCCAAGTCTCGCAGCCATATGTTGCTACTGGGAATATACATGCTCTGATCAGTTGTAACTTTGTTTCTTTGCTTGTGCCTTGCCATAGATTTTTCATCTGTATTAGTTTATGTGAAGCAATTGCAAGTCTTCTTTTAATTTCTACTGCACAGTCGCCAGAGCTGTTGATGATTGATCCTAAGTATTCGAATTCATTAACACTTTCCAGTTCTTCGTTATCAATTTCAATTTTACTTGTTATATGGTATTCATGAAGCTAACAAAAGTCTATTAGGTTTATAATTACCATAACTCTGGAAAGAACAAGGAGAGATAATGAAAAAAAGAACAATAAGCAACTGTGTCAGATTTCTCCATAAGGCTCTGTCGTGGATAGGTAGAGAAGGGGTTGACTGAAGATAACTGAATGTGTTCAGTTAGAAATCAATTTAAGACTTTAGTATAGAGGAGGAAAGACAGGTTCAGCCGTTTGTTCCCGATAGACTAATGAAGAGACATGAGGACACTATTGTGTTGTTGAGGAGTGTAAAAAAAAAAAAACTGCTGATTTTTTCGTTTCTCAGTTTTGAAAAGCAACCGTTGGCATACTATCCACTACACCTGCAATATCGTTGGTCTGTCAAAGGGCGAATCAGCACTTCTGCGTCGAGGTCCAAAGGCGTTTGAGGGAAGGCATGAGACGGAAACGTCTGGACAGATGGCGCACACAGGACTGGTTCCTGCATCACAACAGTCATGCTGCCATCGCTCAGTGTGCGCAGCAGTTTTTGGCCACATTGCAGTGGTCCCTCATCTATCCTCGCCGCTCTCGTAAATTAGCTCCCTGCGACTCCTTCCTGTTCCATGAAGTGAAGATTCAATTAAAGGGAAAATGATTAAAGAATGTCGAGGAAATTCATGTGGAATCACATTAGGTGATGAACAGTATCATAAAATCCGAGTTCCAGTGACGTTTCCAGCAATGGGAAAGGCGCCGCAATCGTTGTGTCAACTCCCAAGGGTTCTGCTGTATTTTGAAGGTGACGGCAACGATTAGGCCTAAGCATTTTTCATAGGCAGCTTTGAATTCGATTACGGAGCTCGGCAAATCATTTTGAAACTCTACTCTTAACTCTTCGTTCACTGATGTTAATAGTGTTTTAACGTTAAGCAAAATTGTAATTATACTTCACGTATCGCTGTACGTCTCATTATACTGTCACTTGGTTTTCTAATATTACAGAAAAAGTGTTTGTTTTTTCTTGAACGTCACCGTTTTCGCGTACGTAGATAAACCTGTTGTTGTTCGTCCATCACGGGTGATTTTCTTCTTCTTCTTCTTTCGTTCGCTTGAAATATATTTATATCTGCAATGTTGTTTCTTGTATAAACTTCACTGTCTTTTGTAGTTCATACAGAGGTCCGTATAGTTTTGCTTCCAGTGTTGTTTCTTTGGGCCAGTGGGTTTGCCTCAATATATCATATTTGGGGCAATCTTGAAGTACGTGCTCCGCAGTCTGGGCTGCCTGATCACATGTACACATGGCTGAATTGCCAATCTTGAATTTTGTATACATGTGGCTGTGGAGTCGGTTGTGTCCTGTTCTGAGGCGCAGAATGACGATTTGTTCTGATCTGTTCATGGCTTGGTAGTCATCCTGCTTTGGTGTTGGTGGCTTTCTGATTGATTTGATCGTCTTTTTCTTCTGATGGTACGTAACTGGTACATCCGGTTGCTCGTCTGCAGCACCTTCTTTAGCCAGTTGGTCTGCTCTCTTGTTTCCTGGTATTCCACAATGAGACGGTATCCATTGCATGGCGACCCTGCACTGGTTGTTCAGAAAGTAGGGTGCCCTGCTGGTAAACTTTACTAAGTATTTTCCTGCTGGCTCCCCATGTGGTTCCACTTAGTTTTCTCAGGATGGCTAACTTCCTCCTGGCCTTTGTTGCTGCCTTGTTGATGTGCTGCTTCCATGTCAGCCTATCATCGAATGTAACTCCGAGATAGGTGGGTTGTTTATCTTCTCTCAGGAGCTCTTCATTTATCTTGATGGCACCAGCTTTTTGTTTGGGAGAGAGGGTGAAGAGCGTAGTGCTGCACTTGTCTGTGTTGATGCTGACACACCATCTATTTGCCCACGAGGTTAAGGCATCTATAACTCTTTGTAGCAGTTTGGTGGCCACAGTTGCATGCTCATCTGTGCACCATATTACCAGGTCATCAGCGTACATTGCCACTTTCATTCCATGTGGTAGTTCAGCAACCAGGTCATTGATGTAGACTAGGAAAAGTGTGGGGGACAGAACCCCTCCCTGAGGGACGCCATGGTGCAGTAGAATTTTCTTACTCTTGAGGCCATCTAGTTGTACTCGAGCTCTTCTGTTATGCAAGTATGCTTTCACCCATTTGTACATCCTACATCCTACCATTCACTCTACAGTTTCTCAGTTTCTTCAGAAGCCCTTCTTTCCAAACCTTGTCAAACGCTTTCCTTAGATCTATCCATGCTGCTAGTACCAGTTTCTTATCTTGGAAAGCATCCTCAATCTCTTGGGAAAGGTAAGTTGCCTGATCTTCGGTAGAGTAACTCTGCCTAAAGCCCGCCTGCTGTGGTACAAGAAGGTTTTCACTTTCAAGGTACCACTGTAGCCTGAGGTTGATGATACGTTCCATAGTTTTGCAGAGACAGCTTGTAAGGCTGATTGGTCTGTAGCTGGAGGCAGTGGAACTATCTTTTCCTGGTTTTAGGAGTGGTATCATGGTTGCTTCCCTCCAGGTCTGTGGAACTCTGCCTGAGTTCCAACAGATATTGAAGATCTGCAGCAGCTTTTTTTTTTGCTGTGGTTCCCAAGTTCTTAATCATTCCATTGGACACTCCATCAACGCCTGGTGACTTTCTCATTTTCAATTTGGATATTGCAAGCTCCAGTTCTCTGAATGTGATTGGTGCCTCCATAACTTCAGGTATGGTTCCTGCCTGTTTTCCCATGAGGATGTTTCCATCTTTGTACAGTGCAATCTTTGAGTTTCTCCCTGTACCCTCATCATTAAGTTGTTTTACCAGCTTCCACAGTTTCCTTGTATCTCTTTCGAAGTTCAAGGACTCTGTTTTCTCTTTCCAGCTTCTCCGCCTGGCCTGCAACTTGGCCCTTTGGAATTTGGCCTTAGCTTGCTGGTAGTTATTGTGGTGTTCTTGGCATGGACTGGTCTCTGCCTGCTTTCGGATGTTTCCACGTCGTTGTACAGTTGCTCTAGTTCACTATTCCAATATGGTTTGTAGTGCTTACGAGCCCCTCTAGGTATTGTTTCACGAGCAGCCTGTAATATGCATCTGCTGAATTCATCGACTAACTTAATTGATGTCTTTGTCTACAGACAGATCTCTAGCCAGTATACTAGTACGATGCTGGTACATTGTCCAGTCTGCCTTCTTGTAGTTCCACCTAGAGAGAGTGATGCTCTCCTTGACAAGTTCATTTTCCACAATTAGGAAGACTGGCCAGTGGTCGCTGCCTCCAAGTTGTTTCCCTACAACACGTGTGGTGTTCCACTCCAGGCCTGGTGAGTGGAATGCCAGGTCTGGTGTAGAGGTGGTGTGCCATGATCTCGAGTAGAAGGTTGGTGGGTCGATTGGCTGGTTAATCAGGATAAACCCATTGTCATCCTGCCAGTTTTCAAGCTCATCACCTCTCCTGTCCATGTGATCATAGCCCCAGCTCTGTGAGTGGCTGTTGAAGTCTCCGCACACTATCAGTCTTTCTTTTGCTGGGATTGTGTCTAGTGCCAGTGGGCGGTCACTCGGATAGTAGTAGTTGAGCAGGTGGAATTCTGTACTTTCTGTCCTGAGATGAAGCATCTGGTATTCCGCCCCCTCCATATATGTTTCAAACTGACATGCACTGATGTTATTCCTCACGAGTGTCAGTATTCCACCCTTTCGCCTGTCTATTCGGTCTGATCGGTAGCACTGGTAGCCTCTGATTTTGAAGGCTATGTCTTTGTTGAGGTGGGTTTCTTGCAAGCAGCATACATTTACTTGCTCTTCATTCAAGATATTTTCGAGCTCTAGTTTTTTGCTGTAGCCATCTTTTTTACTTTTGACGCCTTTAGCATTCCAGGGCATTATTTTAAGTTGTCTTTGCTTTGCTTGGCCAGTAGCTCTATTCTCATGCCTCCTGGCTCCATGGGGCAATTGAGAAGGACCCCCAGTAGTAGGGGTTGGGCCCTTTTTGAGGCAGAGGGCCCGGCACTGCATCTGCCTGGGTGTCTGTCACAGGGCGAGTGCCATAACGTTTTGTAGATTTAGACATATTTGCATTGCGTGTGTGCGTGGCATCCTGATTGCTGTGGTGCGCCCCTTGGCTGGTTGCCTCCGTCTTCAGCACCTTGACTTGCTAGGGCAGACTGTGGTCTTGCTCGAGTGTAGGAGGGCCTGGCCAGTCTTGGTTTTTCGGCCACTGATGGCTGTACTTGAACCCCATCTCCACGTCAAGGAGCTGGCCTCGATGGGGATCATGGGTGAGGAAGACCACTCTGTTCATCCAATTATTAGGAATGTGTTAGGATAGTCTATGAGTACGAAGGTGACTGATGAGCCCGATGTGGGCCTGGAAAGATCTCAGACAGTGTGGGCAGGGAATGTTTGCATCATGTGAAGGTTTTATTACACGGTCTTTTCTAGCTTGTCTCCGCTGTTCCGCTGCTGCTCTTCTGGATGATTCGCATGCCGCTGCACCTTTACAAAGAGATGTGCGCCAGGCAGTTCGGTCTTGCACGGCAGCTTCCCATGTGTTAGGGCTTATGTCAAAGGTTTTTAATGAAGTCTTAAGCGTGTCTTTGAAGCGCTTTTTTTGGCCACCATGTTTACCCTTCTGCATCTCACCATAAAAGAGTATCTTTGGCAGTTGATGGTCTGGCATGCGGACTACATGACCTGCCCAGCGAATCTGTGACTGCATCAGAATAGTATCGATGCTAGGGATACCAGCTCTGTCAAGAACGGCGGTATCCGGGATCTTGTCTTGCCATTTGATGTTCATTACCTTCCTGAGACAGACTGTATGGAAGTGGTTTAACTTCTTTACGTGGCGCCTGTATACAGTCCATATTTCACATGCATAAAGCAGCACTGGAAGCACCGCAGATATGTACACCTTCAGCTTTGTGTGTAGACTAATGCCACTTCAATGCCAAACGTTGGTGTATAGTCTGCCAAATGTGCTGCTGGCTTTGGATATCCTGGTGTTCACCTCATCATCAATGCCGATGTTCTGGGATAGTGTGCTACCAAGGTATGTGAATCTGTTCACAACATTCAGTTTCTCACCATTTACCTTGATGATTGGCTCAGTATAAATTGTGCCAGGAGCTGGTTGGGATATGATTTCTGTTTTCTCCGTGTTGATGGTAAGCCCAAAGTTGGAACAGGCTTCGGAGAATCTATCCACGCTATGCTGCAGATCAGCCTCTGAGCCAGCACTGAGGGCACAATCGTCAGCAAACAGAAGATCTCTGATGGTGTGTGATTTGACCTTGGTTTTTGCTTGAAGCCTCCTAAGGTTAAACAATTTTCCATCAATACGATATCTGATGTTGATTCCTGTGTCCCCGTCTCTGAAAGCATCAGTCAGCATAGCAGAAAACATGATACTGAACAGAGTCGGTGCAAGTACACACCCTTGTTTAACTCCATTTGAGACTGGGAAAGGCTCAGATAGCTCACCGTTTTCCTGAACTCTAGCCTGCATTCCATCATGCAGTTGCTGCACTATTGAGATACATTTCTTTGGGTAGCCGTATTTTGCCATGATCTTCCATAGACCCTCTCTACTGACCGTGTCGAACGCCTTTGTCAAGTCGATGAAAGCTGTGTACAGGTCACAGTGCTGTTCTTGGCATTTTTCTTGTAGCTGTCTTGCAGCGAACACCATATCGGTGGTTCCACGTTCTTTCCAGAATCCACACTGACTTTCAGGTAGAAGACCTTTGTCAAGCCGTAAGGCGATTAAGAAGGATTTTGGTGAATATCTTCCCAGCGATTGATAATAGGGAGATGCCTCGATGATTTTTACAGTCTTGGCGATTACCTTTACGTTTATAAAGATGTATAATTGACGCATCTTTGAGATTGTGTGGGATGGTTTCACTCTGCCACATTTGCTGGAAGATCATGTGAAGTTTCTCTATCGATTACCTTTACGTTTATAAAGATGTATAATTGACGCATCTTTGAGATTGTGTGGGATGGTTTCACTCTGCCACATTTGCTGGAAGATCATGTGAAGTTTCTCTATCAGAACTGTACCGCCATCTTTATAGACCTCAACAGGAATTGAATCGGAGCCGGGGGCCTTTCCACTAGAAAGTTGACGAATCGCTTTTTGAGTTTCCTCCAGAGTCGGTATATCATCTAGTGCTTCATTTATAGGAATTTGGGGCAGTCGGTTGATGGCTTCGTCGTTAATAGATCTTCAAATGTCTTCGCCCGGGTTTGATCCTGGGTCACCCGGTCGCCAGCGCAGTTTGGTAACCACTACACCAGCGCGGCTCCCATCCTTATATATGAATTTTAGCTCTTGTTATATACTGTTTCACTATATTGTGCAATTCTCTAGGTTTATCTACCGAATCCAGTCTTCGCATGCATGGGTAGGCAGACCCTAACTCACCGAAGGTTTATAACCAGTCGGCTACCCTCACCTAGTTTAGCCGGCCTGTCAAAGCCATTTCCCGGGGGGTGGCTCACCCCTTTTCACCATGTTAACAATAGGCTGCTTTTTTAAAATTTGTTTTTTTTTATTTTAATTGTTTTGTTTAAGTTTAAGTTTGTGTTTCTTTTTGGGAAAGGGGAGGGCACATACACACATGCATTCACACAATTTTACAGTTTTGAATCACTATGAATTTTTAGCTCTTGTTATATACTGTTTCACTATATTGTGCAATTCTCTAGGTTTATCTACGGGGGGGGGGGGGGGGGGGGGAGGAGGGGGGGGGGGGAGGGGGGGAGGGAGAGGGGGGGAGGGGAAGGGGGGGGGGGGGGGGGGGGGGGGGGGGGGGGGGGGGGGGGGGGGTGGGGGGGGGTGGGGGGGGGGGGGTGGGGGGGGGGGGGGGGGGGGGGGGGGGGGGGGGGGGGTGGGTGGAGGGGTGTTGTGGGGGGTGGGGGGGGGGGGGGGGGGGGGGGGGGGGGGGGGGGGGTTGTTGGGATGTCAGGTATTGGTAGTACCTCTGGTGAAGGAGCTGTCATGCCCTTTTCAGGGCAGCTCGGCCGCCTGTGGTCCAAACCTGGCATCCAGCTCTCACCTGTGGCTCCTCGTAGCTGTCAGCATGCAACAGCGGCCACCCCCCCGGGAAACGGCTTTGACAGGCCGGCTAAACTAGGTGAGGGTAGCCGACTGGTTATAAACCTTCGGTGAGTTAGGGTCTGCCTACCCATGCATGCGAAGACTGGATTCGGTAGACTGCGCGGAAGAAACCACCTGTTGGTTCAACGGGCATGACGGCGATTACCAGCAACGCGCTGTGGAGTGTAAAGAGCATGGCGAAGCACGTACAAAGCCCTGGTCATCCACTGCACCTGACTTCATCTCCAGCCGTCTTGACTTGTCTAGCCACTGGATTAAGATGGACCCAGGCGAGAGAGTGAGGTCGACGAATTGCGCAACTCTTCCTCACTTTAAACCAAATCACTGCGCAAGTCACTCTTTCATCCACTCATCCATCCACTCACAACAAGTCCTATGGCGATGGGTGAGCGGTGAAGCGGCAGGCGTGGGTGCACTGGCAGTCGTAGTCGCAGACCTACACACAGGCGGCTCAGGCCATATGGTCGTCTTCCACTGATCGGAGCAGCAGTGGGATTCGGCAGCCCCCTGAGTGACTGAGCAGCCCTCTTTAGGAAAGCACTGCTCACCTCCATGGCATGAGGAAGGGGCTAGAAAAGGTGCCCTAAACATTGCCTGCTCCACCATTACCGAACCAACTTACCGCAGTTGGTGGGTACCCTACTTCGGCGGGCAACACATAAGAAAAAGAAAGGACAGATTTTTCCCCCTCATTCTAGGTGCATGGAATGTGCGCACTCTACTTGACAAAGACTTTAACGCAAACAGACCCGAGAGGCGAACTGCCCTGATTGGGAGAGAACTGGCCAGATACAACATTGACATAGCAGCACTGAGTGAAACTCGACTTGCAGGCGAGGGCCAACTTTGCGAAAAGAGTGCAGGTTATACATTCTATTGGAGCGGAAGAGGAACTGAAGAAAGACGAGAAGCAGGGGTTCGATTTGCAATCAAAACAGCAATTGTCGGCAAGTTAGCGGAGCCCCCAAAGGGAATAAATGACCGACTCATGACGGTCAAGATCCCGCTGCTTTATGGAAGGAAACATGCCACCATCATTAGCACGTGTGCACCAACTATGACAAACCAAGATGACGTCAAGGATAAGTTTTACGAAGAACTACATACAGTCATTGTTTCAGTTCCTAAAGCAGAAAAGCTTATCATTCTTGGTGACTTTAATGCAAGAGTAGGCTCAGATAACATCTCCTGGAATGGCACTATCGGAAAGTACGGCATGGGTCGATGTAACAGTAATGGACTTCTTCTCCTCCAGACTTGCGCAGAACATGACCTCCTTGTCACCAACACCATTTTTCGACTTCCTATCTGCAGCAGGACCTCCTGCACCCTCGCTCAAAGCATTGGCACCTAATTGACTATGTAATTGTTAGGAAGAAGGACAGGCAAGATGTCTGGGTGACCCAAGTCCATGTGTGGTGCCGAATGCTGGACTGATCATCGCCTCATTGTGTCTAAACTTAAAATTCGTATCCAACCAGCCAGGCGCCCTCAGGGGAAGAAAACTCAAAAGAGGCTGGATGTCACCAAACTAAAGAAGACAAAAATCAAACAGTCATTTACTGACACCTTAGAAGACCGTCTCAAATCTATCTCGCTAGACGGCCAAAGTGTGGAAACAAATTGGGCAGCCCTAAGTGAGCAGATCTACAACACTGCTACAGAGGTCCTGGGTCCTTCCATCAAGAAACAAAATGACTGGTTTGATGAGAACTCAGATGATATAAAGCAGATGTTGGCTGAGAAACACCATCTCCATAAAGCATATTTAAATGATCCAAAATCTACATCCAAGAAAGACGCTTTCAACAACATGCGTAGAATCGTCCAACATAAACTACGCCAGATGCGGGATTCATGGCTGAGTAATAAAGCAGATGAGCTCCAAGGCTTTGCTGACAGCCATGACTTGAAAAACTTTTACCATGCACTCAAAGCGGTCTATGGTCCAACATCATCAGGATCATTTCCCCTCCTTAAATGCAGATGGAAAAACACTAATTACAGACAAGGAAAAAATTCTCCAACGCTGGGTCGAACATTTTAATAATATTCTGAACGAATTTTAAGTTTAGATACAATGAGGCGATGATCAGTCCAGCATTCGGCACCACACATGGACTTGGTCACCCGGACATCTTGCCTGTCCTTCTTCCTAACAATTACATAGTCAATTAGGTGCCAATGCTTTGAGCGAGGGTGCATCCAGGAGGTCCTGTTGCGGGTAGGAAGTCGAAAAATGGTGTTGGTGACAAGGAGGTCATGTTCTGCGCAAGTCTGGAGGAGAAGAAGTCCATTGCTGTTACAGCGACCCACGCCGTACTTTCCGATAGTGCCATTCCAGGAGATGTTATCTGAGCCTACTCTTGCATTAAAGTCACCAAGAATGATAAGCTTACCTGCTTTAGGAACTGATGCAATGACTGTATGTAGTTCTTCGTAAAACTTATCCTTGACGTCATCTTGGTTTGTCATAGTTGGTGCATACGCGCTAATGATGGTGGCATGTTTCCTTCCATAAAGCAGGGGGATCTTGACCGTCATGAGTCGGTCATTTATTCCCTTTGGGGGCCCCGCTAACTTGCCGACAATTGCTGTTTTGATTGCAAATCGAACCCCTGCTTCTCGTCTTTCTTCAATTCCTCTTCCGCTCCAATAGAATGTATAACCTGCACTCTTTTCGCAAAGTTGGCCCTCGCCTGCAAGTCGAGTTTCACTCAGTGCTGCTATGTCAATGTTGTATCTGGCCAGTTCTCTCCCAATCAGGGCAGTTCGCCTCTCGGGTCTGTTTGCGTTAAAGTCTTTGTCAAGTAGAGTGCGCACATTCCATGCGCCTAGAATGAGGGGGAAAAATCTGTCCTTTCTTTTTCTTATGTGTCGCCCGCCGAAGTAGGGTACCCACCAACCGCGGTAAGCTGGTTAGGTAATGGTGGAGCAGGCAATGTTTAGGGCACCTTTTCTAGCCCCTTCCTCATGCCATGGAGGTGAGCAGTGCTTTCCTAAAGAGGGCTGCTCAGTCACTCAGGGGGCTGCCGAATCCCACTGCTGCTCCGATCATGGAAGACGACCATATGGCCTGAGCCGCCTGTGTGTAGGTCTGCGACTATGACTGCCAGCGCACCCACGCCTGCCGCTTCACTGCTCGCCCATCGCCACAGGACTTGTTGTGAGTGGATGGATGAGTGGATGAAAGAGTGACTTGCGCAGTGATTTGGTTTAAAGTGAGGAAGAGTTGCGCAATTCGTCGACCTCACTCTCTCGCCTGGGTCCATCTTAATCCAGTGGCAAGACAAGTCAAGACGGCTGGAGATGAAGTCAGGTGCAGTGGATGACCAGGGCTTTGTACGTGCCTCGCCATGCTCCTTACGCTCCACAGCGCGTTGCTGGTAATCACCGTCATGCCTGTTGAACCAACAGGTGGTTTCTTCCGCGCAGTCTACCGAATCCAGTCTTCGCATGCATGGGTAGGCAGACCCTAACTCACCGAAGGTTTATAACCAGTCGGCTACCCTCACCTAGTTTAGCCGACCTGTCAAAGCCGTTTCCCGGGGGGTGGCCGCTGTCGCATGCTGACAGCTATGAGGAGCCACAGGTGAAAGCTGGATGCCAGGTTTGGACCAAAGGTGGCCGAGCTGCCCTGAAAAGGGTATGACAGCTCCTTCACCAGAGGTACTACCAATACCTGACATCCCAACCCCAACCCCCCCCCCCCCCCCCCCCCCCCCCGTAGATAAACCTAGAGAATTGCACAATATAGTGAAACAGTATATAACAAGAGCTAAAAAATTCATAGTGATTCAAAACTGTAAAATTGTGTGAATGCATGTGTGTATGTGCCCTCCCCCCCCCCCCCCCCCCCCCCCCCCCCCCCACAACAAAAAAAAAAAAATTAAACTTAAACAAAACAATTAAAATAAAAAAAAAAAATTTTTTTTAAAGCAGCCTATTGTTAACATGGTGAAAAGGGGTGAGCCACCCCCTGGGAAACGGCTTTGACAGGCCGGCTAAACTTGGTGAGGGTAGCCGACTGGTTATAAACCTTCGGTGAGTTAGGGTCTGCCTACCCATGCATGCGAAGACTGGATTCGGTAGATAAACCTAGAGAATTGCACAATATAACCGGGATTTGGACTGGATTAACTCCAGTTAGCCCCGGCGAGAACATTTGAAGAAGTATCGTCGACCAGGGACTGGCGGCTCCTGAGCCGACCCAGCTCTAATGGGTACCTCCGAAATCGGCGAGTCTGTACAAGAAAAAAAAGGGATACTCACGTAAAAATCATTGTCAGGTTAGACATACTAAGGCGAGATTTCGCCTCGAGTAATAGCGGGCGTACGCAAAAAAAATATATATATATATATATATATATATATATATATATATATATATATATATATATATATATATATATATATATATATATATATATATATATATATAAGGATCAATGATGGTGTAAGGATAAGGGGTAGTCTGATGGTGCGCATGCGGATGATTGCAGATAATTGGTTGATTGGGTGTCATCCCGGACACCCCCGGGCTTTCTCACCCCTTTTCACCCTGTTAACAATAGGCTGCTTTTTTAAAATTTGTTTTATTTATTTTAATTGTTTTGTTTAAGTTTAAGTTTTTTTTTTTTTTTTTTGGTTATGAAAGAGGAGGGCACATACACACATGCATTCACACAATTTTACAGTTTTGAATCACTATACAGTATTTGTACTGAGTAAAGCGGGGGGGGGGGGGAAGAGAAGATACTATATTTAGATATCGTAAATCAGATTTTATTATCTTGAATTTGCTACACTATATATCCTAATTATAATCCATTGGGGGTTGAACGGGATACTTTGTGTTAAGAAAAAAAAAAGCGTACGATTTAGGCTGGTTGGGGTAAGCCTAGTTAATTGTGGGCTGTATGCTGGTCAGTACCTTTGCACTGGCCAACCGAACAATGGACTCCTAGCTAACTAGTAGACGTAGACATACCATGCCAGTCACAACGCTTTAGCAGTTGTCACGCTAAATAGGACTAAACACACACGTGCGCAATTGTTAGAATTGTTCACGCATTTTATTATGCGTTAGAATTATCGATGGCATATTAGAAATTTATTTCTAGACATTTAAAGATGCAGAGACATGCATATAAATAATACACATACCGTAGTTCTGAAAATGAGCATTAATACTTTTCCATTGGTAGGGGAATAAGCACTCAAGCTTTGGCATATTGCCAACTGGTTCATTTAGAGTACTCTGCTACAATTGATGAAACATGTGTTGCATGGCGTTATGTTTGTTTGCATATGGATCATTTATACGCTAGTGTGTTCTGTACATTATCAAGTAAGATACCATGTAGTAAATTTCCCCGCTAACCGTTTGCGGCAATGGGTTAAATAATAATTGAAGACTCACTTGAAAAAAAAACCAGGTCACAAAAATGAAGTCCGAGAAAATTGAATTTTTAAATTTGAAACGCTGTGACATAATGAATGATGGTATGTTTGTATGCTTCATTTTCTTGGAGAAGAATGCGTTTTCAAATGTAAGTTTAGCTTCTACACCTTCTTTGAAGTTTGCTTAACGTGCTGATATCAGTAATTCAATTTTTATAAAAATGTGACATGTCTGGTTTTTCCAATGGAGTCTTCAATTGTTTTTTCTTGATTGCCATGCTTGTACATTATTTGTTCCTTATGAAAATAGCTGTAATGTGGGAAGGTCTTAAAAAAAAGCTAAAAGCAATTTACCAAAACCAGGAGTTTAAGAAAAAGGGCAAAAAACACTCTGAAATATAAAACAATAAACAAAGAGATACTTACTAAGTGTGTACAGGCAAAAGAACAGTGGGTAGAGAATAGATGCAAGGAAATAGAAGACATGGAAGCTAAGCACATGTCAAGGAATATGCATGAAGCTATAAAGAAATTATCAAATAAGTCAAGGATTGCTCAAGGAGGAAGCTGTATCAAATATAAAAATGGAACTATTTTACTTTATGAGAAAGACATAAAAAAGATGGGCAGAATATGTAAAAGAACTATTTAAGGACAACAGAGGCAATAAACCATTGTCAGATTCTAATGAAAGCCCACATATTTTCAAATCAGAAGTAGAGAAAGCAATAAATATGATACAAACAGGAAAAGCAGCAGGCATGGACAACATAAAAATAGAAATGATAGATGCCCTGGAAAGCAGGTACAATCACAGACCTATGCAATGATATATACAATACATGATACATACCACACCAACTGAAAACATCAGTCTTTATAACATTGCCCAAAAAAACCGAATGCAACAGAATGTTCAGACTTCAGAACAATCAGCCTGATGAGTCACACTGACATAATTAAAATATTGCTCAAGATCACAGAGGAGAGAATAAAAAAATGAGGTCAAGGATGAATAGTTTGACTTTCGAAGGAACAGAGGAGCAAGAGAAGCAATATTTTGTATAAGAATATTAGCAGAAAAATATATCAATCAATCAATACCCTTTAGCTTCCCAAGGAGCATAGGCCTTCAACAAACACATGCCAAGTCCTCCTGTCCTGTGCCATCCGCTTAAGTTCCTTCCATGTTTTTCTCATCATTTTCACCTCTGTATCCAGTTCTCTTCTCCGTGTGTTTTTTGGTTTACCTCTGCCTCTCTTTCCCTGTGGATTCCAGAACAAGGACTGCCTTGTAATGTTATCAACAGGTTTCCTCAATGTGTGTCCTATCCATCGCCAGCATCTTCTTCTCAACTCTTGTTCCACTGGCACTTGTCTGGTTCTTGTCATCAATTCCACATTTGTGACTTTGTCATACCATTTCAGTCCTTCTATTCTATGCAAGCACCCATTTATAAAAGTCTGCAGCTTTTTGGTTGTTGTTTTTGTTGCTCTCCATGTCTCAGAGCCATACAACAGGACTGACTTGACATTTGAGTTGAAGATTCTTATTTTCGTCTTGGACTTGATTTCTCTTGTTCTCCATATATTTCCATATATGCAATGAAAGCTCCTCTTGCTTTTTGTATTCTTATTTTGATATCACTGTCTGTCCCTCTGTCCCTCCAACTTTGTCTATATTACTGCCAAGATATGTGTACAATTCTACATCTTAGTGGTGTTTCTTCAAGTTCAACCTTATCATCATTTCTTGCATTTATTCTCATCTTATTATTTTCCCTATGTATTTTCAGGCCCACTTGTGACCTCTCATCAAGAATTTTCATTTTCTCTTGCATCTGATTATGGTTATGGGACAGAAGAGCCAAGTCATCTGCAAAATCCAGATCATCAAGCTGTTTAGTCAGAGTCCACTGGATTCCATTTCTGTTGTGTGATGTTGATGTTTTCATAACCCAATCTACTGCTTGTAAGAAAAGAAATGGAGACAAGAGGCATCCCTGTCTCACTCCCTTTCTAATCCTAAACGGTTCTGTAAGTTGTCCTTCATGAAGAACTCTGCATGTCATGTCTTCATAGGTCTTCTTTATTAAGTTAATGATCTTCATGGGAACTCCATAATGCCTCATCAATTTCCAAAGTGACTCTCTATCTACACTGTAAAATGCCCTATCATAGTCCACGAATCCGATGTATAGTGGTGAATTCCATTCCAGACTTTGTTCAACTATTATTCTCTTACTTACTTACTTAGTCGTTCCTCTTCTACTGTGAGGTGTAGAGGTTTGTAAAAGAGAGCGCCATACTATTCTATCGGCTGTCTTCTTGGCTTGGTTCCATTCTAGTCCTCGGTCCTTCAAAGATTGTCTAATGTTGTTCTCCCAGCGGATTTTGGGTCATCCTGGAGGTCTGGATCCCTGGCTCTTAGTTTCCCATGCTTGCCATGGTACCCGATCTTCTCCCATTCTGCAGACATGGCCAAACCATCTCAGTTGGGACTGTTCTACTTGGGTCTGCAGGGGTTGGGTTTTTAGGCCTTGATGTGGTTGTGGACCATGTCTTTTCTTGTTACTTCAACCACCTTCCTCAGATACCTCTTTTCTGAGGTTTGGATCTGGCTTTTGTGGGTTGTAGTCATTGCCCATGACTCGCACCCATACGTTAAGACTGGGACATAGGTGGAGCGGTAAACGGCCATCTTCGTCTTCTTACCAACTTCTCTTTCGATTTATGGCCTGAAAAAGTCTTCCAGCTGCTGCTCTTCGGGTAACCAACTCTTCTTTGATGCCTCCCTTTCGGTCTATGACAGCTCCAAGGTATTTAAAGTGGTCGACCTGCTCCAGGACCTGTTCTCCCAGCGTAATCTGATGTCTTCTTTCCTCTCATGATATAACCATGGTTTTTATTTTCGAGCTGCTTATGATCATCCCTCTCTTCTCCAGCTCTTCCTTCCAGACTTACAGGTTGGATTGAAGATTTGCCTCTGATTTAGCAATCAGGGCAACACCATCAGCAAATGCGAGCTCTGAAATACAGACCTGTCTCATCTTCCAGTAATAATATAATAGCCCCTTCAGTCATAACTGACTATGGGAATGCGCCCCTGAGGTGACAGCCCTCAGCTGCTTATTTTCCTGGTGCTCCTTTCGACGTTTTCTCCCCTCCTCTGCTTGTTGTGTGAGCCTCTCTTCGCCCAATCTGAGGTGGCGCCGTAAATAGCATCGCCACTTAGTGCGATCGGCAGCTTCATCCTCCCATGTTGCTGGATCCATGTCCAGTGCCCTCATATCTCTCTTGCACACATCTTTGAACCTCAGCTGTGGTCGCCCAACTGTTCTCTTGCCATCTGCTATTTATCCTTAGAAGATATCTTTTGGGATGCGACCATCTTCCATGCGGCGAACATGGCCAAGCCAGCGAAGTCTGCGCTGTCTAAGCAGTGTATACATACTTTGAAGGCCAGCACATGACAACTCCTCGACATTTGTCACTTTATCTTTCCACGATATGCCGAGGATGCGGCGTAGACACCGTAAATGGAAGGTATTGAGCCTTCTTTCTTGCTTAGCATAGGTCGTCCAGGTCTCGCTGCCATATAGGAGTGTGCTGGTGACACGGGCATTATATACCGCAGCTTTGGTCTTCATTGTGAGTTTGGAGTTTCCCCAAACACGTGATGTGAGACGGGCAAAGGTAACTGCAGCTTTGCCAATGCGGCTGTCGATTTCTGTATCCAGTGAGAGTTTGTCATTGATGGTAGACCCTAGGTATGTGAAGTGGTGCACCACTGCCAATTCATAGTTATCGATAGTGATAACTGGTGCAGCACCCACATCCTGACTCAGCACATTCGTTTTCTTTAGACTTATTGTGAGGCCAAAGTCCTTGCATGCTTTAGTGAAGCGATTCATCAAGTTCTGAAGCTCCTGTTGGCTTTGAGTGACGACTGCAGCATCATCAGCGAACAACAAGTCTCTTATAGTGACCCTTCTGATTTTTGTTTTTGCCTTCAGCCTTGAAAGATTAAACAGACGGCCATCTGACCTAGTGTGAAGGCATATTCCTTCAGTTGCATCTCTGAATGCATGTTTCAAGAGTAAGGCAAAGAAGATCCCGAAGAGGGTCAGAGCCAGAACACGGCCTTGTTTAACGCCACTTCGTATGTCAAAGGGCTGTGACGTGCTTCTAGCATATTGGACTGTTCCCTTCATGTCGTCATGGAATGACTTTATCATTTCTAGCATTTTAGAAGGGCAGCCTATTTTCAGGAGGATTTTGAAGAGTCCATCCCTACTAACCAGGTCAAATGCTTTTGTGAGGTCTATAAAGGCGATATATAAAGGCCTTTTCTGCTCTCTTGATTTTTCCTGAAGCTGGCGGACAGAGAAGATCATGTCTGTTGTTGATCTACCAGCTCGGAATCCACACTGTGACTCTGGATATATGCGCTCAGCTAACTTGTGTAGTCGCATTAAAACGACTTTGGCAAAAACCTTACCAACAATACTAAGAAGAGAGATGCCTCTGTAGTTATTGCAATCACTTCTGTCTCCTTTATTTTTGTACAGTGTTACAATCTTGGCATCTTGCATGTCTTGAGGAATAGTTGTCTCTTCCCAGCACTGGCACAGCATCCTATGCAGGGGATGTAATAGCGTGCTCTTACAGCATTTGATTAAATCAGGAGGAATCCCATCACTGCCTGGTGCTTTGCCAGAGGCCAAGCTATCAATGGCCTTGCTGAGTTCCTCTAATGTTGGTTCGGCATCCAGCTCCTCCATAGTTGGCAGACATTTGACAGCATCAAGGGCTGCAGGCGTAATGATATTTTTTCTAGCATAAAGCTCAGAGTAGTGCTCGACCCACCTCTCCATCTGCTTACCCTTATCGGTTAGCTTCTCTCCGCTGATGGTTTTTAGCGGTGCCGTCTTACTTCTTTGGGGGCCAAGTGCTTTCTTTATACCGTCATACATTTGTTTGACGTTGCCTGTTTGCGCTGAGGAGCTGGAGCCAATAGCCATTTGCACAGCCTCGAGCAGTTTGTTGAACTTTGCTTCTCGTAGCCTTCAGGATCTGTAGGGTTCTAGCACTCGGTGAACGTTTGTATTCATTCATAGCACTGCGCTTAGCTTCAATGACAGGTGCCATCACATCTGATGAAGCATCAAACCAGTCATTTGACTTTGCCGTTTTCTTACCAAAGGTGGCAAGTGCAGTACTTTGAATGGTGTTCTGTAGATGCTCCCAGTTCTCTGTAATAGTATCACCATGCTGAGGGCTGCTGAGCACTTTCTTGAAGGTCGCAGTAAATTGAGCGATCATGACAGGGTCTGACATCTTGCTGGTATCAATGCGTGGTTTCCCTTCATGTCTGACACGATAGAGTTTTCTTGGTTGTGCTCTGATTTTGCAGCAAACCAAGGAGTGATCTGTATCACAGTCTGCACTATGGTACGAGCGCGCGGAGAGCACAGACCTGAGAAGTGGCCTTCTGACGAGAATCAGGTCCAGTTGGTGCCAGTGCTTGGATCGTGGGTGTCTCCATGACACCTTATGCTGGGGTTTTGTCTGAAAATAGGTGTTGGTCACGCAGAGGTCATGGTGGACACACAGCTCTAAGAGCCGTTGTCCATTTTTATTCATCTTGCCAATACCAAACCTGCCCAGACATGAAGGCCATGAAACATTATCGGCACACACTCTAGCGTTAAAGTCACCAAGGAGAACAAGCTGTTCTTGCTTAGGTATGCTTTTGATGACTGCTGCTAGATTCTCGTAGAACTCATCTTTAGCTTCTGAGGCAGAGTACAGAGTAGGAGCGTACACACTGACAAGGGTGATGGGACCTGTGCTAGTTTGCAGGCGGAGCGTTAACAGGCGTTCTGATCCATTCTCGCCTGGTTCAACCATTTTAGTTAGCGATTTTTTGACCGCAAAACCTACTCCGTGTTCTCTAGTTTTATTAAGATCTTTCCCTTGCCAATAAAATGTGTAGTCCTTCTCGCTCACCGTTCCAGAGTCCGCCAGGCGCGTTTCCTGAAGTGCAACTATATCCACCTGAAGTCGTTTAAGCTCATCATTAATTATGGCTGTCTTCCTTACATCGTTTATGTCCTGTAGGTTTTCGGATAGTCCAGTCAACATAGTCCGGACGTTCCAGCATCCCAATCTGAGAGTTTGCTTATTTCTATTATTCTGATAATTGCTTGGTGCAAAATTTTCTGTCCACAGTTCCGGTTTGACCCTAATCCCCATGCACCCAATGGGGAAAGCAGACAGTGGCGGGACAACACCTTATTGACTGGGGGCTGCCCAGCTTGAAGCGGGCGGTAGCTGTCCAGTGAGATCCTAGAACCTCTCCCACTGTCGGAAGTAGCCCCTGGCACCATGCCCTATGCCAATTGGGCAAAATGCTTATAACCGGTAACTGCTACTTCCCGTGTTTTGCCGACACCTATAGGGTGAAGCTGGAGTGTCCTCTCCAGGGCGCGAGCTTGGGCACAGTTGTATGGAGATCAAGCTGTTGCCCATGCAGCATGTTCCCCCTCTCCACACAGCTGGTAGATCCAAAGGAATGGCAGTAGCCGATACAGTTTGGTACCAGCCACGTCGCAGGAGTTGCCAGAATAATGTCGAATCGACATTAGACTGCCTTAGGGACTCCGACTCCGGATTTATCCTCAGGGTTTACTCCCGAAGCCAGTTCCATTAATGGATATTCCCGCAAGGCAGCGGTGATTTGAATTCAGAGTTCCTTCTCTTAGATAAGCTACCAACCAAGGATCATGAGCCCTATCTGCCCGAAGCTGCTGGTATCCCACTGAATACTTGTCCTCTCCTTACATGCCTTGATGACATCGTCTATGAGGAGTATGAAAAGATAAGGTGACAGGATATCATCTTGTCTTACACCAGTGGTGGTTCTGAATTCTTCTGACTTATGGTTTGCCGCCCTCACATAATTTCTGCAAGACTTGTAGAAGCTCTGTATTGCATGAATCAGAGATGATGGGATGTTCTTCCTTGCCAAACAGTCCCAGAGTTTGTTCCAGGGGACCTTGTCAAATTCCATTCCAGACTTTGTTAAACTATTATTCACAATGTGGCTATCTGGTCTGTAAAGGATCTGTTTTGTCAAAAACCTGCTTGTTCATCTCTCAGTTGCTTGTCTATGGACTCTTTTAATCTCAAGAATGATTCTGTTTAATACTGCTCCGATAGTAACACCATTCCTCTACAATTTGTGCACTCTTGTAAATTTCCCTTCTTAGGCAACTTGACCAGATAACCTTCCTTCCATTTTGCTGGCATTTCCTCTCTCTCCCAGACCCCGCCAAGTAGTTTGCACAATATCTCTGTAGAGGTATCAATATCTGTTTTGATGGCCTCTGCTGGAATGCAATCTGGACCAGCTGCTTTTCCATCTTTCAGAAGCTTTATGGCTTTCCCTATTTCTTCTCTACTTGATCATTCACAGCTGATTTGTAGCTCCTCTTCTGCTGGCTGGATGTCTGGGGGATTAGTTGGAGTTGGTCTATTGAGAAGTTCCTCAAAATGTTCTGTCCATCTCTTCATTTGTTCTTGTATATTACTAAGCAATTTTCCATTCTTATCTTTTATGAGGCCATTTGCTTGCTTATATTTCCCTGTTAGCTTCTTTGTGTTGTTGTACAGGTCCCTCATATTTCCTTTGGCTGCAGCTTCCTCTGCTTCCCTTGCCATCTCTTCAAAATACTTCCTCTTGTCTCTTTTGATGTTTCTTCTTACTTTTTTGTTTGCTTCTGTGTACACTTCATGAGCCTTGGCTTTGGAGCTTCTGGTTTTGCTTCTGTTTAAATCTGCTTTCATGTTTTTCCTGTCTTCTATCTTGCTAATGGTTTCTGTTGTTATCCATGCTTTGTGCTGACGTTCTCTTTTTCTCAGTACTTCTTCACATGTCTCGTTCCATATATTTTTTACTTGTTGCCAGTGATCTTCCATATCTGTTTCATCTTCCAGATGTTGGAGTACTTGGTATTTGTTGGATACTGTGATTGAAAATTTTTCTCTTATTTCCTGATTTCTTAGATATCCCACATTATACTGTTGTCTATAGTTATATGCTGTTGTAAATTTCTTGAGTTTTAATTTTGTTTTAGCCAACAGAAGATGGTCATCTGATACCACGACTGCTCCTCTACATACTTTTACATCATGCAATGATGACCTAAACTTCTTACTTATGCATATGTGATCAATCTGATTCTCATTTCTGTGGTCTGGTGATATCCATGTTGCTTTATGTATTCTTTTATGTGGCTATGTATTCTTTTATGTGGAAATATGCTTCCTCCTATAGCTAGTTGATTTGAAGCACAGAAGTTAGCTAATCGTTCCCCATTCTCGTTCAAAGCCGGTGTTGTCTGTTCCTATTTTCGCGTTTAGGTCCCCCATCAAAATTGTGATGTCCTTTCTTTTCTTTTTGTCCAAGACATTTTGTAGTCTGGTGTAAAAGTCTTCTTTCACAGATTCTTCTTTATCGTTTGTTGGTGCATAACACTGGATGCTGTTTATATTTACTTTCTTTTTGGCTAATTTAAACCTTGCTATTATAATTCAGGGTCCCATTGCTTCCAATTCTATAAGTGCCTTCTCTGCTTCCGTAGACATCATTAGAGCCACCCCTTCACTGTGGTGGGCTCTTTCCTCCTCATGTCCTGAGGACAACACCATTGTGATCAATCTCCTTCTCTCTATGCCCTTCCACCATGTCTCGCAGAGACCAAGGATATCAATCCTGTAATTTGTCGTTTCTGCTGCTACCTGTGCAGTTTTCCCTTGCTCACACAGAGTGCGAACATTCCAGGTGCCAATCCTGGAGATTTTCCTAGACTAAAAAAGGTTAGTCGGCAACCCAGACTCCTTTCGGCTTTCACTGGGTTGCTTCATGCGCCTCCTTTCCAGGGGACCTTCTTCTGTCTTCGGCGGCTGAGTTGATTTATATTCTGTATTTGACTTGTCCATGTTTGTTGAAGTTTTTTGGTAAAAGTTTTTTACAGGATGGGGTAACTAGCCCCATGCACAACCCTCCTTAGTCGCTTTTTACGACATGCATGGTAGAGTACAGTGTTACTATTCTTTGCTCCCCTTTCGGGCCCCAGTAACACATGGGTGAGAAAAATATATAGAAGTCCAAAAAAGGATGGGGTAACTAGCCCCATGCACAACCCTCCTTAGTCGCTTCTTACGACATGCATGGTAGGGTACAGTGTTACTATTCTTTGCTCCCCTTTCGGGCCCTGGTAACACATGGGTGAGAAAAATATATAGAAGTCCAAAAAAGTATTTACATGTGCTTTATTGACTAAGAAATCTTTTGACAGTTCATCATGAGAAAATAATTTAATGCCTCAATGACATAGGTATTGATGGAAAATAATGCGCAGTAACCTTTATTGGGAAAAAACTGCGACAGTAAAATCTGGCAAGAATTACTCACGATATATATAAACATAAAAAGAGGCATAACATAAGGTTGCGTATTGTCCCCTGGCCCGTTTAATATCTACATAGAGAACATTTTCAGACAGATACAGGAACTGCCAGAACCGAACATCGGTTGAAGATAAATAAACAACCTTAGATATGCAGATATATTTTCTTGCTTCACAAGCTATATTCAGCAATATGAGACAGATTATAACATCTAAACTAGCTCACAAATTCAAACAGAAAATCATCAAATGCTATATATATGTGTGTGTGCGCGTGCGTGCGTGTGTGTGTGTTTTCTTTATAATGATGTATAAACATGGACAATGGACAAGCAATTGGAAGGAAGAATTGAGGCCCTTGAGATGTGGATATATAGAAGAATGGGACTATCTCATGGAAGAAGAAAATAAGTAAAGAGGTCCTAGAAAACCTTCAAATGAAAAGAGAATTAATGGAGGAGATCAAAATTAGACAGCTAAAATATTTTGGCCATGTAAAATGACATAACACCTTACTGAAGACCATATTAGAAGGCAGAGTTGAAGGCAAGCATGCAAGAGGAAGACGGCACTATAAGTGGGAAGATAACACCAAGAGATGGACAGGAAAGAGTCTATCTGAGTGCACCATCAAGACGAGATAGAAGACGCTGGAGACCCATTGCAGCCGACCTTTGATATGAAGATGGCACCTGATGATGATGATGAATGTGTGCTTATTAGGAACTCAGATGTGTTGTTCGCAGGTTATGGTAATTGTGATAAACAAGTTTACCCTCAGTCATTATTTTGAAGAATAAACTTCAGTAGTTGGTGGGAAAATGTGACATTTAGTTTCTTATGCCATTTTACTACTGTTATGTTACCTGAAGACTAACATTCCATAGAAGCCTCGAATCTTCAGGAATTGGTGTGGATCTACTGTCCTGGTCATGCAGGGCAATGCGGCAATGAAGGAGCTGACAGACTATCTTCAAGAGCACCCATAGAAGGTGGATTGGATATGGATAAGGGAGAGATACTGAGGGCAGATAATGATCGCATATTAGAGAATGACACTGCAATCAATGAATCATCAAGGCTAAGGTTGCTGGAATTTGGCATCAAACATAAGACCAGCAGAGATAGACGTATGAGAGGATGCATCTGTACATACAACAATTAGCATTCATATCCTTCGACATTTTCTGAGGGAGACTGAGCACCTGTGGGTTTGCCCGGAGTTCAGTGATGTCGATTCTGATCAGCAATAACATTCATGTACAGGAAATCGAAACTACATCAGTATCTAGACATAACATGACGGTTAAATTCAGTGCTAAAATAGTCTTTGGCTGGGGTAGGTAGTTACATACGTGCTGTCATCATAACCAGCTTGCTTTACTGTTTTGTTATTTAGGAAAAGCACATTGTTGTGAAAGCAGCCACACAAAACTGCTATCATTAGTTTCAGAACAACATATCTGTGGGTATATGCAATAAAATAATAAATCGCTATAATTTTATATGACTCTACATTTCATAAATTCAGTAGTCACTCTTACATATCAAATGCTTCATTTTTTCATGGCTGCTTGGGTAATTTTTCGTTTCTGTGGGCAGCATCGCCTCAATCATTGGGAAGATTATTGCCCAGCACCTAAGCAATGAAGAGGCGACTCTATATAGAAAACGGGCCTTTCGACAGAGCGAAACAGCAGAGTGGTTCAATTTTTTGCTCAACAGATGGTGAGTGATGTGACTGTTGCAAGATTTTCCCTGTGATAAATTTTCTTATTCTTATTTATTTGAATTTTATCAATTACTTTGTTTTCTTTCTTTCACTTACATGTTACCTTATCTTTGCTGTCACACATACATCAACATACAAACAATCAATCAAACACTTATAATTATTTTCTGTATGGCTCCCTCTTCCAGTTTCCTTCTTTACACCCTCTTTCAGTTTCCTTGTTTGTAGCACAATTTTGTGTTCTTCATTATTAAAAAGCCGTGGAAGTTGGCATGATATAGAACAGATAGGGTTAGCTAAATGTGCCAAAGCAAAATCGTGGAACAGGATTAGTAAAATTAATGTCATTAAAGTGTATAAACAAGAAACATCACAGATCTTTGTGCCCATTTATTCCAACAAAATTTCAGAAATGTGATGTAATCGTGAATAGGTCATATGTGCACTGTCAATTGGGCAGGTAAGATTGTTGGGGGAAAAGCGGCCTGAGGTATACCTAGCAAGATGCATCTTGCTTCCTGGAAAGGTTCATTTTGCCTGCCATCAGTTGAGGATATTCTTGGGGATCTGTAACATGTATTACTCTTTCCAGAGGAGTGTAAACTACCAGGATTTTTAAGTCCTTTCTGACATTGTGCAGAGGAAAGTCTTATGAAGAGAAGATTGGTTAGACTAAGGAGAACCTAGAGAAGCACAGTGGAAGAAGCCTCAGTAACGGGGATCTTATGAGGGAAGCTTAGAAAGATGGCCCAAATAAGAGATGGGTAGCAATCAGTAGTTGCAGCTTTATGTTCCTTAAGGAATTATTGACTGAAGGGTACTGCTAGTTGAAGAGTAGTTAGAAAGAAGACATAAATATTGTTATTGCCTTCAGTATCTCAAGACACCATTAAAATGAGGAAAGAATAACAGTTCTACAAAATAGTACAAAACTACTTTGAGGTGGAGTGTTGCCTCCTCAAAAATTTCTCTTGATAACCCAGTCCTCAAGTACACCATAGTTGCTGACCCAGAAAAGAAACTATACATGGAAGGGAACTGGTCACCCCCACCTCATAAAAGTGGACCTAGTAAAGTGAAGTCTCTAACACTTCATTCCCCTATGACAGTATCTGCTATGGGACTACCTTTTCCTTTTTACCAATAAAACCAGCATTGACTAGAGATATTCCCTGCTACAGAAAACCAAAGAAGCTCTCTTGATTGGTACCAAGATTCAGAAAGAGCTACTTGAAACCAGCCTAAAAGTTCTGAAGAATGTATTTTACAGCAGTGAAATAGTGGCTTTGTTCTTCTACAGCACCAGACATGTCATAACTTTACCACTAAAAGACACCGAGTGGAACTTGTAACTTTTATTTGTTATAATGTTTTAAGTTCTGTCCTGGGACAAAATTGTGGCTAAATCTGTTGTTGGAGAACTTACCCTCTTGCACTTTTAAAATGTGTTTATATTGCAATGATATATTTCCAGTAAAGATTTGGTTCTTAAAGACAAGAAGAAGAATTTACACAGAGTTTCACAAGTGGGTGCTTGCGTAAAATAGGAGGATTGATATGGTACAACTAGGTCACCAATGTGGAACTGATGAGAACCAGACAAGTACTAGTGGAGCAAGAGATGAGAAGACAATGCTGGCCATGGTTTGGACACACATTGAGGAAATCTGTTGATAGCATTCTGGAATCCTTGTTCACGGAGGAGATCGGAGCTCTGATGGAGTTGTCCATGTGCAATGAAGATAGTCCTTAAAACCAAACTAAACCAAATAGAACAGATAAAGCACTTTAGCTACTTTGTCTTATATTTTATGTACCGGTATTTGCTTTGAGATCAGTAAAATGTTTAATAAGAAAAAAAAACACAACAACAGAATAATGCTGTGCTCATTATAATTACCAGAAGGTTCAATCACAAAATTATTTAACAATTCATTTTTTTTTAATTTTTCAAGAAGGCAGCTTATGCCAAAGGATTTTCCATAATACTTTCTCCACAGACTCATTCCAACCAGTTGTCATTTCTTACAGTTGTAAAAATATAATGCAGTCCTAACTAAAACCAGATGTAAAACAGAATGAAATTGTTTGATGTGAGGTCACAACATTTGGGTCTTAAAATGCACAGAGAAAAGACAAATATTATGAGAAAAATCAAAACCAGATTGCACTTGGAAAAACATTCCTGCAAGATGTGAACACACACATATATATTTGCAGTAACACAGAGTTGGAAGAACAGATATTAAAAAAAGCTTACAAAGGGCAAGGGGAGCTTTCAGTGCACTCAGAAATGTATGGAAATCAAAAGAAATCAAGTCAGCACAAAAACAGTTTTCAATTCAAATGTCATGATACTCCTATTGTATGTCTCTGAAACATGGAGAATAGCAAACATGAAAACCAAGAAGTTACAGACTTTCATAAATGGGAGATTGCATAGAGAGAGAAGGTTAGAAATAATCATCATCATTTTCCTAATGCTCCATATGGAGCCACCGCTAGCTGGTCCCTTTGCAGGAAACTGCACCAAACATGTAGATGCTCTTGCAACTGTGGTTTATGTAGCAATTTGTTTTATGTGATAAGATTGCCTCATACACAACCCTCATCACCTTGCCTGAGGGAGTAGTACACCTATTCTTTTTTTATGTCATCAGACACCCCCCCCCCCAAACAAAAATGGCAAGGATTGAAATGGTATGGCAGATAATAATTGTGGAACGGATGACAAGAACCAGACAAGTGACACTAGAACAGGATATGAGCAGAAGACGCTAGCATTGGATAGGATACACATTGAGAAAACTAGTGATAACAAGGCAGTCCATGTTCTGGAATTCCAGTGTAAAACATGTAGAGCAAGGCCAAAAAACATTTGGAGAAGGGAACTGAAGACAGACATAAAAGAGATAAAGAAGACATGGAATGACCTTGAACAGACAGCACAAGACAGAAAGGCTTGACATGTGTTCCTTGAGAAACTGAAGAGTAAAGATGAACGATCATGAATACAGTCATGAATTCAACATCTCAGACCTTTGAGGATACCTCATGCAACTTTATTACATGCAAGTGACTTATTAGCTGTGGATTAGTACACATTGATTTGTTTCTTTACATTGAAGGCTGTAATTAATTTTGGTCTGGTTTATATTTGTACACATTAATTAATCAACATATTGAAGAACACAATAGTATTACAAAGAAGACTAAGATTATATGCCGAGCACATGAGATTTTGGACTACTTCCAGAATAGACTCTATCTGGATCATGTTCTCACCCCTGCATATTTACAACATATTCTCCCTCTCTCTCATCAAGACGATCTCAAATCCATGCCACAAAACTACCCCAGATAGAGTCAAGTTGATCTTGACCTATCACTGCCACAGCACTGCAGGTAAAAAGATGCTTTTGCGCCACTTGCCTTTTCTACGGCCTGATTCTGCAAGCCAAGTTCAGGGATGCACCTCTGGTGGCCTATAGATGCGACAAAAACTTGAAGGACTTCCTTGTTCACGGCCGCCAGAAAACTGAGAGTACTGGTCACTTAGGCACCCAACCTTGTAACCAGCCATGAAGCAAGATGTGCCAGTATCTCATTCAAGCATGCAAGACCACATTCAGTATCACCAATAGCTTCACATGCAAGTCATGCAATGTCATTTGTGGCTGCATGCTCTGTAAGGAGTGCAAATGAAAATGATGATGCTAATGAAATTTATATACAGGTTGTGTCAAAAGTCAAGCCCCATAAGCAATTTATTATTTAGACGGCAGCAGTTGAACGCACCGTGATGGAAAATCGCTGAGTGACTGTGAATGAAATAGCCGCACTTCTGGACATCAGTCAAGATTCAGCACACCACATCATCCATGATGTGCTCCAGTTCCACAAAGTCTCTGCAAGGTGGGTGCCATGGCAGCTTACTCCAGAATTGAAACAACGACGTGTTGATGCCTGTCAAGAACTTTTGCGACGCTTTGAAGCGAGAATTGTTACTGGAGATGAAACCTGGGTTCACTACTACCAGCCGGAACCCAAGAGAGCGAGCAAGTAATGGCGCCACACCTCCTCACCTAAACCGAAGAAGTTCCGCACGCAGCCATCTGCAGGGAAGGTTATGCTGACTCTCTTTTGCAATAAAGAAGGTGTTATTTTAGAGCACTACATGCGTAAATAAGCGTAAATGGGAAAATCCTGGAACAAGTCAAGAGCTACGTATATCTTGGTCATATAATAACAGAAGATGGCAGATGTGAAACAGAAATCAAGAAGAGAATAGGAATGGCCAAAGCTACATTCAACAACATGAAACATATACTGACATCCAAACAGTTATCTCATAAATTAAAACTGAGAATCATAAAGTGTTATATATATTCTGCATTTCTGTATGGTGCAGAAACATGGACAATGAATAAGCATTTGGAAGAAAGAATTGAGGCTCTTGAAATGTGGATATATAAAAGAATGGGGCGTATCTCATGGAAAGAGATGAAAACAAATAAGGAGGTCCTAGAAAATCTAGGTATGAAAAGAGAACTAATGAGAGAGGTCAAAGTTCGGCAGCTAAAATACTTTGGCCACATAAAAAGGCATAACACCTTGCAGAAGACCATAACAGAAGGGAGAGTTGAAGGCAAACGTGCAAGGGGAAGACAGCGCTATAAGTGGGAAGATAACATCAAGAGATGGACGGGAAAGAGTCTATCAGAGTGTACCACCAAGACAAGAGACAGAAGACATTGGAGATCCATTACAGCCAACCTTCGTTGTGGAGATGGCAACTGATGATGATGACATGCCCAGGGGGAACACTGTCACCAGTGCCATGTATACAGATCTTCTCAGGAATCATCTTCGACACGCAATCAAATCCGAACGATGTGGACTTCTGAGTACAGGTGTTGTGTGTGTATGTGGATGCATGTGTGCGGATGGACGGACCCAGCTTTTTCTGTCAGTGCGTAACGCTAAGGGATGCAACTTTGGTTGAAAGTTAGACATTAATTGTATTGTTTCCCTTATATGTACTCTCCTGAAAATAGTAACACTTACCAAAGAAGAAGCGCAAATGACGGTGTGCACAAAAATATATTTATAGAATGTGTGATCTCGTATACACACATTGGGATCCTCGCTGGTGCTACGTAGTTCGTGTACTGTGGTGATGCACAGTGGTTTTTAAAAAATACTTTTGAATAAGTAAAATTGCCGTTAGGTATTGGTGCTTTTGAATATAATTCCTGTCTTTTGACGGGCTTTTTGTTCTGGAAGTACAGGAAGGAATGCTAGCGTGGTGGTACTACTGACAGTAGTAAGTAACAAGTGTGACCTACTCGTATTACCGTTACCGTTATTACCGTTAGGTGGCGTACGCGTCACGGGTCAGTCCCTGATAGATAATGAAAATGGCGGACAACAGAGTTAGTGCATGCATGGAACAGCGTGTTATAATGAAGTTTCTTGTGAAAGAAGGCGTGAAACCCACAGAAATTTACAGAAGACTGCAAGCACAGTACGGTGATGAGACACTCAGTCGCAGTAAGACATTTGAATGGTGTAAACGTTTTAAAGAAGGCCATACATCCGTGAAAGACAATCCCGGCTGTGGCGGCTCCCAGCCCACAGCAGTCATTCGTGTGAACATCCAGTGTGTGGAACGCCTGATCCTGGAAAATCGACTCATAACCTGTCGTGAAATTGCACAAGAGACAAATCTTTCTGTGGGGACGGTGCAGACTATTATTCACGAAAATTTGCATTTTCGGAAAGTTAGTGCATGTCATCCATGCAGTGGAAGCATACGGACTCACCACCACCCAAAAAATTTCGGAAAATTGCGTCTGCCGGGAAAGTGATGGCGAGTGTTTTCTGGGACAAATGTGGTATTATTCACGTGGATTTTCTACCCCGTGGTGCCACTATCAACAGTGAAGAGTACTGTCGCATTCTAAGTGATGTGCATAACCATCTGCGGAAAAAACGGCCTGGTTTGATAAGAAAAGGCGTCCTGTTTCTACAGAATAACGCACGACCACATACCGCTCACCACACCACGTGCAAATTACAGCAACTCGGGTGGGAGGTATTGCCACATCCCCCTTACAGCCCAGACATCGCTCCGAGCGACTTCCACCTGTTTGGACCCCTGAAAGAGTTCCTGGGAGGTCAGCATTTTAGCACTGATGACGAAGTGAAGCAGGCTGTCCTACGATGGTTCAGGAGTACTGACATATCTTTCTACGCTAAAGCTTTTCAAGCATTAATTAAACGCTGGGATAAGTATATAAATGTTGCAGGGGATTATATCGAAAAATAAATGGCTATTTCACTCCTACAAATTTGTTCTTTTAGTTTGTACAAACAAAAGTCCCGGTTTGACTTGAACGTCCCTCGTATATATATATATATATATATATATATATATATATATATATATATATATATATATATATATATATATATATATATATATATATATATATATATATATATATATATATATATATATATATATATATATATATATATATATATATATATATATATAGTTACCAGAGGTCGACTTAACCAGAGAATTTTAACAAAGCCAAAAAAGGCTTTTGGCCGGGACCTGTAAAGTTGCTTCGGCTTGACCGAAAATCTATATATATATATATCGCTTTTAGTTTTTTGTTTTTTTAGGCGAATAGGCGATCCATAAATGATGATTGGACTGCAGACTTCAGTTCATCAATTGTTATGAACGGAAATAGGGCACCAGACTCAACAATGAAAGAAAGACAGCCAAGAATGACTCATAATAAGCTGCTCTGATCAAAGGGACATCAAAAGACCCTGTGTTATGGGCAAATAACTCGTAATAACGACCTACTTATACTACATTCATTTTGACTCTGGCTATTAATGTTAATGTAGTTAACTCTTGGAGAGTATTCTTTCTTCTTCTTCCGTCCTTAGCCACCGACCGTCAAAGCAGTCAGTGGCCATTACGCCTAGTGGCGTCTTAGGGCAACAGCAGATAGGTTTTCTTTGCCATTGTTTCCCATCACGCCTATTGGCGTCTTTAGGGCAACGGCAAATCAATCCATTTGCTGTCGTTTCCGTAATCGAAGTGACTGGCAAACGGGTGATCAGCCCGTTGGTCTTGGAGAGTATACAAAGTGCCAAACCAGACACTAGTGCGTGTGCTTGTATCATGTATTGTTAACACATGTGTAATGGAACTTTATGATATGGTCATAGAGAACCTTTATTTTATGAATGAAAATCCTAGAGAATATTTTGGACAGACATATGACCAAAGATTCAAAGCAAGATCACCAATTTAAAAAAACGTGTATATGGAAGTCAAAATTAACTCACTTTTGTTGTTGTCTCTGAATGTTAGTCATATAGATACCCTTCAAAAAAAGTTAAGGACCATTTTTATTAAGGGTGCAAAGTGAAATGAAAATGAACATTAAAAACACAGCACATCAAAATATGACATGACAAGCTTATCAGTGACAATCAACACTATTTTCATGCAAGCCTCTGAGCGACATTTCGGACAGTAAGACCTTCCTGCAACCACGCAATGGCTCTTCCTTTATCCACAACACTCAGCTTTCGTCGTTGAGGCATATTGTTGTGCAATGGTTATGCAGCACTTGTGTTGCTTATAAAGACAATTTTGTGAGTACAGCTCAAGACCAACACTATAGTCTCCCACACGCATCACTCATTTTTGGAATAGCAGGTATTTTTTTCATGCTCAGACATCATTAAAAACACCCACATTTTGGTGTCTCAGCAGCATTTTTTCAGCGTGCATGCTGAGCTAAACACTAGCCACACGGTATGTTGGTGGCCCACGCAGCACGTGTTGAATGTTTGTTGTTCGAGAAAAATCAGTGTCAGATTAATTGCTTATGAAATATAATTTTTTTAATTTTTATTATTTTTGGGTCATTTTCATCTATTGGTCCTTAACTTCTTTTGAAGGGTATATATATATATATATGAGGTAGCTTCAAAAAATCGACTCATGTTTGAATGAGTGATTATGTCATGAGATTATAGTTTTATAAGTTGGTAGTGACCTTGAAGAAATGACATGGCGGATGTAACCTTCACATGTACTCTCGAACAGAAGTTGCAGAAGTTTGTTTGTGTGGTGTGCACGTAGCATCATCGGAGTTGAAAATGTCCTTGATTGAACAACGTACAAATGTCAAATTACATATATATATATATATATATATATATATAAATATATATATATATATATATATATATATATATATATATATATATATATATATATATATATATATATATATATATATATATATATATATTACTCGTCAAAAGTCAAGGGCCACTTAGAAAAACCTTGGTTGAAACCATAAAACAAATCTGATATAAACGTAATTGGTATCAGTCAAAACGGCATTTATTGAATACCAAATTGACATGTCACGTAAAGAAATGGAAACACACATTCAAACACAATGAAGGTGGGAAGTGTGTCACCCACCTTTTCAAAAGTCACACAATAGATATTGCACAAATAGACATTTCAAAATCGGGTATGACCACCATTTGCAGCAAGGCATTCAAGACAGCGTAGACGCATTGAGTCCACAAGGGTCCGAAGAGTATCCTGAGGGACAGCTTGCCATTCCTGAAGCACACATGCAGTCAGCTGTGCAACATCCATTGGCAGGGGGTGATTTGTTGACAATCTTCGACCAAGGACATCCCAGAGGTACTCATTCGGAGAAAGGTCAGGTGAATGAGCTGGCCACGCCATCCTGATGATCCCATGTTGCTGAATAAACTCATTCACCACACGAGCTCGATGGGGTCGAGCGTTATCATCTTGGAGGATGGCATTACCACCTATGGCCTCCAGAGCAGGCTGAACAATTGGTCTCAAGATTTCGTTCTGGTATCTTGGGCCGGTCAAGTTGCCTTGGATGATGTAGAGTGGGGTCCTGCCGTGTCTGTAGAAGCCTCCCCAGACTATGACAGAACCCCTACCATAACGATCCACCTCTCGAATTGTGTCATCAGTAAATCGCTCTCCTGGTCGTCTCCAAACTCGAATCCTGCCATCATTGAATGACACAGTGAAGCGAGATTCATCAGTGAAGAGAACTTGACTCCATTGTTGCCTTGTCCATCGGATATGCTCGCGACACCAAGCAACACAGGCTCTGCGATAAGCAGGAGTAAGAGGGATTCTGACTGCAGGACGTCGAGCAGCCAGTCCAAATTCATGTAAACGTCTGCGAATGGTGCTTTGACTGACATTAACGTTTACAGTTTGTCTCAGCTGAAATCTTAGAGTGGAACAAGTCACTGTTCGATGGCGTAGGGCTGACAACAAGAGGTACCGGTCATCATGTCTATTGGTGCATCTAGGGCGACCTGGCCGGTGGCGATCCTCCACACTTCCTGTGGCCTGAAATCTCTCCAAAATTCTTTGGATAGTAGAGTGTGACACTGCACGCCGTCTAGCAACCTCACGGACAGATAAACCACTTTCAACCCACGCTATAGCCCTCATTTTTTGTAAGGTGTCAAGACTTCTTCTCGGTGGCATGGTTTTTGCAAGTGATGAAACTACCCTAAGTCTGCTGATTGTAAAACAAATTAAGAGTGAACTCTGTTCACGAAAAGTCGCCATTGCACGTGGAATGTCAATCAGCACGATTACTTCACCAGTTTGGTTCTACGGAAGTTTGAAAAAAAAAACAGATTAAAAATGTGAATTTATGGTCAGCAAACCAAATTGCATGTGATCACCATGGTTGTCGGTGAGTTGTTTTTATGCTTAACGTGCATAGAGGACTGCCAGAGGAAGATATTGCACCCATTTTTACTAAAAACTTTCTTCATTTAATCATTCTATGCGCTTATATAAAAGTGTATTGAAAATAATAGGGTGGCCCTTGACTTTTGATGTGTAGTATATATATATATATATATATATATATATATATATATATATATATATATATATATATATATATATATATATATATATATATATATATATATATATATATATAGTTTAATAATTAAGCGAAAAACCTTTATAGAAAGTATGTATGGCTGTACAAATCTGAAAACAAAAGAACCTGTACAGAATGGGTAACCCGTACTATGTGGTACTCATGTCCACCTACTTTAATGTTACAGTGTGCTGTGGAATTTTGAAGAACATGTAAATGTGCCATGAAGTTAAAAAGGTTGCTAGATTATATAGATTGAAGTGACATGATCACTGGTGTGGAACTGATGACAGGAATCAGACTGTTGCCAGGGAAATGGAGATGAGAAGAAAGAAACAGACAGTGGATAGAACACACATTGAAGAAATTTGTTGATAGTATTACAGGGCAGTCATTATTCTAGAATGCCCATTGTAAGAGAGGTTGAGAGAGACAGAACGACACATAGAGAAGAAAGTGGAGATAAATGAAAGTAATTAGGACGACATGGGAAGACCTTGAGCTGCTGGCACAGGAATAGGACTTGGCATACGTTTGTTAAAGGTATTTATCTTCCTTATGGAGCTGAAGGGTGATCACTGAATGTTGTAGTTAGCAGCACTCTGTAGTCTCATCACAAAAAACAATTAAGGATATTGTTTGTTTGTATTTTTAAGGTAACTAACATTTTAGAAGCTTGTGTTTTAAGGTAACTAGAGTTTCCTATCATCATAGAAGCTTGTGTACTTTATCTCCTATATACATTTTAACCTGTTAAGTCTGAAACCTTGCAAAACAGGAGTAGGTGAGACTTCCTATATCCTTGCTAAGATAGGCAGCAAGGAAGGGAACTGGTCGCTACACTTCTCAAAGCTAGACATAGTATTGTGAAGTCCTTAACTGATTCCGTACGTAATTATTTTCAGCTCTGGACGGAATTATTTTTAAGCCCCAAAAATTTACACATACATAATTTACGTTTACTGACAATGTGTGTCTAATCATGAGTTAAGTATAACATATTATATATCAAATTAAAGTACATTGGATGAACAATATAAATCCATATGCCTTTCTAGCTAATTTTATGTTATGTTTATGTTATAACAGATAACATGTACACGGAAAAAAGATAACTTGAAATTTTGAACAAAAATTTTCGACTTACGTAAGGCTTGTAACATAAATTGTTATCACAATACAGTTTCACTGCTCTCTTTGTGCAGGTAATCCATTTAGAAACACAGAAAAAGTAAGAAAGTTATGGTTGATCACACAGTTTGTTCACTGTTCACATATTAGTAACATATCCTGTGTGTTTTTCGGCCATTATGGCGATACGACAAAACACGATTAAAGATGAAGATAAATGTGAAAAAATCCGTTCAAACGCAAATAAAAGACGTTGAAGCTTGTTGAAATTTGCCCAGTTTTGTGTTTACTTCCGTTCGAGATAAATTCCGGGCAGTATAAAATATCAGAATAGAAAGAAACAATGAAATAAATCAGCGTCTATTAAAAGATCTTACGTCTCCAGCGTTCGGCCTTTGCATCTATTATTAGATCTTGCGTACGGAATCAGTTAACACTTCACTTCCCTACGTCAGGATCTGCTATGTGACTATCTTTTTTTTGCCACCAAAGGTTTTTCCTGGGACTTTCTTGACATTTCACAATCTTTTCACATATCTGGTTAATTAACAAATATTACAGAAGGCATTTGTGTGATCTTTTCTAACACCTCTGGAGCTGGATTGGCCATGTCCTCAGAAGAGACCCCTATGCCATCACAAGAACAGCTATGCTATGGACCCCTGAAGGAAAACGAAAGAGAGGCCGACCAAAAACAACCTGGCGGAGGACTGTGGAGGCTGAGATGCAAAGAATGAACCAGAGTTGGGGCACTGTACGAAGGATGGCCGCCGACCGAGCAAAGTGGAATCAATTTGTTGTTGCCCTACGAGACGCCACAAGGCGTGATGGCCACTGACTGCTTTGACAGTCGGCGGTTAAGGATCAAAGAAGAAGAAGCATTTGTGTGATCTTTTCTAACACCTCTTAGTGAGCAATTGTTTGGCATATATTTACTTAACCTTTCCTCACACCTGCTGGTGAGCAAATGTTTTATTGAATGAACCATAATAATTCTACAAAGTATGACCTTTGTTCTCAGATTTATTCTTTCATTACTTTTGAGCTTCCTGTGGAGTATATGCCTTCTTTCAGTTTGCATCAAGTATTCCTGACTTGCTTCATCCTTTCATATTCTTTCCAAGTCTTTTTAATCCATGAAATTTAAGTCTATCTTCAATTCCCTTCTCCATGTTTGTTTGTTGATTGCTTACCCTAGTTTATTTTATCTTATGGCTTCTATAATAATAACTGCCTTGTAATGCTATCATCTGTTGTCTAATATATGTACTTTCTAATACCAACAGTGTTTCCTCGCATCTCTGTCCATTGGTGTTTATTTGATTATTTCCATCAAATTCACATTGGTGATCCTATATATCATTTTAGTCTTTCTATTCTGCACAAACTCCCATTTGTGAGTCTGTAACTTCTGGGCTCTTGTATTTATTGTTCTTGTTTCAGAACCATACAGTAGGATTGCCTTAACATTTAAATTGAAAATTCTTTTTTTTGTATTGACTTTATTTCATTTGGTTTCCTTATTTTTCCAAATGCAAGAAAAGTCCCTCTTGCATTCTGTATTCTAATTTTGATACAGCTGTCTGTCCTCATGCTTTTTGTTGTCTGTTATCACATATAAATTTTTGTCCTATGACAAGACACGTTAATGACTCCTGATAAAAAAAACTGCCTTGGTATATGTACAAACGAATATATCAAGACAAAGCCAGTAAACATGAAAACATTTTACTATGTGAGCACAGCTATATTTATAGCATTGAAGTATCTTGGAAATAAACAAAGTTTGGTCAGTTTAGCTTTCGAAGTGCATGTTTAAAAAAAATAAATAAAAGAGCCAGAGCCCAAATGGCCATCGGCACCACCATCCAGGAAGATGTCAGCAACCTGAGACTGACCACAGCTTTCTTCAAACATATTCAAGTGTACATCTGAGAGTGTTTGATGAGAAAGATGTAGCACTTTAACAAGGGTTACATGATGAATATGACCTTGGCATGATATTGTTTCATTTATCCTTGTGGAAATAAACATTATGGAAGGTTTCATCTATCCTTGTGGAAATAAACATTATGGAGTGTACTTCCTGTCAGAGTTCTTGTTATTGCGAAGTAATATTTCAGCAGCAAGGCACATGATGATGATAATGACGAATATAAACTTGATATGTCTGTGTAAGTTTTCATCTTTCCACAGGGATGTCAACATTGTTTGTAGTCAGTGTCACAGTAGGAGTCGCGGTAGCACAGTGGTTAGTGCACAGGCTTCCTAGCTCAGTGGTCCATGCTTCATTCCCCAGTTGAGGTGGGATTTTTTAGACCACAAACGGTTCAGGGGACGACCCAGCCTCATGAAATGGGTACCAGAGCAACTCTGGGAAGGTTAGGGCGGCCGGCGTGATGCTGACCACATCACCCCTAGTGTGCCGATGGTCAAGAAAATATGGGCCTAACACCATATTCCCAATATGCCTCAATGGGTGTGTAACGGGATCCTTTACATTTTACCTTTTACTGTGCATATTCACAAAAATATATTTTGATCCACAAACCATGCGCAGAGGGTTTGGGTGAAATAGAAGCACAGGCTCAGTGGGTTAAGACCAGTTATAGTAATATTTGATAACAAGAAGTTGAAGATATCACAGGTATACCCTTCTGCATTCCATAAGTCAGCTCAAGTTAACCACATAATGTGTGCAATATGTGATAATTAATAAATGTGTCCATTTTCTCTAGTCCTTTTTTTTCATTTATGCAGGTGGGTATTCTCATCAAGTAATATTGAGGAGTTAGTGAAGAAACGTTTTAATGAGCGATTGTGGGATATACGACCTAGTTTTGTTGGTGAGTTATTCAATATGTGTCATTCCTTTTCATTTCAGGGAAACAGTGCAGTAATTATTGCTCTGCACCAATTTTTTGGGCTGTCTGTATAGTCTCTTCACTTCATGAAGTTCTAGTTGCTTTGACTTCCTCTTCTATTGTTCTTCACCTGATACTCTATGGCCACTCCACCCTTTTTTCCCCATGTAGGTTCCAGTTAAGGCATATGTGGTGGAGGTAGGTTGTTTTTCCTAAGAGTTGTACTGGTTGTTGTTTGTTTCTATTCCGCATATCTTTTCTTGTGAAGTTTGGACAAGATTTTCTTTTTTGCGACATTCATCATTTTTGAACTGAAGAATAGGACTGTTTTTACATTGATGTTGAAGGTAAATTTTATTTTCCTGGGACAAAGCTGCAGCCATAATGTTTGAAGAGAGATGAAGGCAAATCTGGTTTTGTTATTCCTAGCACTGACATCCTGATTTATTCCTCCTCCTTTGTTTTGTTTTGTTTTTTTAAAACTTCCCAAAGGAATAGAATTGTGCAATCTTCATCTTACCATTAATCTTCATAGATCATTTTGTCTTTTTTTTCCATTTGTTTTGTTATATGATGTCTTGCCCTGTTTTTGCTGCTTCTACTCTTTGTCTATTTATTCATGTATGTCTTGTTTATATTAAAAATATTAGCTGGCATGCAAAATGAGGATCCTCGTTTTATTTTCCATCTTCTTTTGTAATTCTCACCCAGTCATAACTGAGGAATATTATTGGTGAGAGTAGGCATGATGGATGGTGTGACTTGGGTTTTGAGAGTTTGCTTTTGTACACTGTTATGCAGATGTTGTCTATAATAACTGATTTGAATCATTAATGCATTTCACATGGATTTCTTAATGTCTTAGTATTTTCCATATTAGTGTTTGGTCTTTACTATGAAATGTAATACTTACCTCGTTCATCTTCTACCGTGAGGTGTAGAGGTTTAGAAGAGAGAGCACCATACTATCCTATTGGATGTCTTCCTCTTGGCCTGGTTCCATTCTAGTCCTCGGACCTTCAAAGATTGTCTACTGTTGTCCTCCCAGCAGACTCTGGGTTGTCCTGGAGGTCTGGATCCCTGGCTCTTAGTTTCCCATGCTTGTCGTGGTAGCCATCTTCTCCCATTCTGCAGACATGGTCAGACCATCTTAGTTGGGACTGTTCTACTTTGGTCTGCAGGGGTTGGGTGTTTAGGCCTTGGCGTATCGTCTGGTTGCGGACCATGTCTCTTCTTGTTACTTCAACCATCTTTCTCAGATAACTCATTTCTGAGGTTTGGATCTGGCTTTTGTGGGTTGTAGTCATTGCCCATGACTCGCATTCATACGTCAAGACTGAAACATAGGTGGAGCGGTATACAGCCATCTTTGTCTTCTTACCAACTTCTCTTTTGATGAGGAATCCTCGATTTATGGCTTGAAAAAGTCTCCCAGCTGCTGCTCTTCGGGGAGCCAACTCTTCTTTGATGCCTCCCGTCCGGTCTATGTCAGCTCCAAGATATGTAAAGTGGTTGACCTGCTCCAGGACCCGTTCTCCCATCTTAATCTGATGCCTTCTTTCCTCGTGATATCACCATGGTTTTTGTTTTAGAGCTGCTTATGACCATCCCTCTCTTCTCCAGCTCTTCCTTCCAGACTTGCAGGTTGGATTGAAGATTTGCCTCTGATTTAGCAATCAGGGCAACATCATCAGCAAATGTCAGCTCTGAAATATATACCTGTCTCATCTTCCAGTACCCCATTAAATACTTTCTTGTCCTCTCCTTTCATGCCTTGATGACATCATCCATGAGGAGTATGAAAAGACAAGGTGACAGGATATCACCTTGTCTTACACCAGTGGTGGTCCTGAACTCTTCTGACTTATGGTTTGCCATCCTCACATAATTTCTGCAAGACTTGTAGAAGCTCTGTATAGCATGAATCAGAGGTGCTGGAATGTTCTTCCTTGCTAAACAGTCCCAAAGTTTGTTTCAGGGGACCTTGTCAAACACCTTTTCCAGATCTAAGAAACAAAGATGGATCTCACTCTTATAATCAAGGACCTTTTCACTCAGCTGTCTAAGTGTGAAGATTAGGTTGTAATTCCACAGAATTAAAATATAGAAGTGTTTGCTATTCATTTAATTGCTCTGTAATGATTCTGAGTGTTGCTGTCTGTATACATCCTCCATGTTTAAAATCCTGCTTGTTCGTCTCTGAGTTTGCCATCTAAGCTTTTATTCATAGGTTTAAAATAAATATTGTCAGTACTTTTGAACCACTGCCAGAAATGTTATGTTTGCCATTTGTTGAACATAGTCAAGTTGCTTTTCTTCGGTTGTTCAATTATTTGTTTTTTCTTGTAGAGTTGATACACAATTTCTGTGGTGAATGGAGTATCAACTTTCATAGCTTCTGGGAAGATTCCATCAGATCTTGCAGCTTTTCCATTTTTAGCAGTGTCATCTCCTGTGTGATTGTTTTTTGGGGGTTTTTTTTGTTGTGTGGATGGTTGTACATTTGTATTTCCACGTTCTTCTGTTGTATCAGTTTCTTTAAAATATTCCACTCATACTACAAATGACATAGTAACAGCACTGAGATTTAACAGTCTTTTAGTATAGTAAAATTCCATAATAGTGCTCCCTATGAGATTACACACATCTAATACGAATGCAACATTAGTTGGATCTTTTTTATTATAAATAAGCAAATTGCACTCAAAATACAACGGATTTGACAGCCACAGTTTGTTACCACATGATAACAAGACTTCTTATTCATTTCAATTGAATTTCTTAGACTCTAATTATCACACTATAGTAGAGTTTTTAAAAACTATTTTTAGTAATTATATACTGTCATTGTCTTCTTGAAACAAGACTGTTTTAGCAACATTACCTGCAGTCATGCCTTCATGTATCAGCACATCTCAACTTCATTTAATTCTGAAGAGCTGAATACCTTTTGAATACTACTTCACATTTATGCCCACAGACAGCTTGGAACTGATTGCATTTAGTGTTGGTGAGCAGACACCAAATGTAAAAAACCTCAGAACATTTGAATGTTCAGAGGGTACCCCAGGCAGTTTGCAGCCCATATCATGGTTCAGTGTTCACCGCCCACCAGCTGGCCTTGACAGGCTGTCATCATATCAGGTGACCATTTTCTTTCTTTATTCAGAATTCCTCTCATATACGAAAATAGTGGTATGCAAAAAGACTAAACATAAAAAAAGGGCTGTATAAAGATGAAACAGTAATTGGAGCAGAAACTTTATATGATTTGAAACTTGTTAAAAGGAAGGACTGGATAGTATGGGCAGATAAAGTAATATCAGAATATGATTGTTTCAGGCTGTTGTGGAAGCTGACATTAACATGATGTCTGATGACTTCAAGATGATCTTCAGAGGCCGTGTTGGTTCATCCAGGTTCATATCAAGTCATGTTATTATTTTACTGCCAAAGGAAATATTGCTTCCTACAATTTAAAAGTTGCATAGTGCAGATTTATACAGATTCATGTATGTCCTTCAGATCTAATGATAAGATGTATGGAGTTTGAATATTATCAAATTAATAATAAAATCAGTACTTTGGTGAATCTAATGCATATTTTACCACTTGAAGAGATTCCTTCAGTGCACTTGCACACATTGTATTCTTTTTAGTCATTTATAAATATTTGGTCTCATTTATAAATATTTGGTTGCAGTAGCGCATTATGGTTGTAAAACTAAAAGAAGGAGAAACCATAGTCAACCTGGTCATAGTGTATGGGCCAAATGAGGATGAGAGAGCAGAGGTCAAGGAGGAATTCTTCGAGCTGCTTCAAAGGACAGTGGATGACTGCCTAGATGAAGTTATTATGCTCGGAGATTTTAATGCCAGAGTTGGAAATGACCATGCTAGATGGGGTGGAGTTATCGGAAGATATGGAGAAGATACTCTCAATGACAATGGAAAGCGACTCCTTAGATTCTGCAGTGAGCAGAATCTGATCATTACAAACACAAAGTTCCCCCATAAACGCATACATGCATACACTAGATGTGAACCAACCAAGAATGAGAAGTCAGTGATCGACTATGCCATTGTTCGGAGAAGCTCATTCAGATATGTCCGAGATGCAAGAGTCTGGAGGGGGCCAGAGATTGGAAGTGATCACTACCTGCTAACAATCAAACGAACAACTGAAAGAGTTGCTCAGCCTAGGAACTGCCCAACATCACGCAAGAAACCAAGTAAACGAGCAGGAGAAATGAGCATTAGGACCTACAAGCTGAGAGAGCCAGAAATTAAGACCAGATATCAGGGGCTTATTGCTAACAGCAGTGAGCAACACAGAAGAACGACCTGATGACTTGGAAACCCTCTGGAATAAATTCAAGGATATCATAAAGACAGCTGCTGCAGAAGCATGCGGTGAAGTCCGACTTGGGAACCAGAGAAAGAGGACACCTTGGTGGACAGAGGAAGTCAAAGAGAAAATAAGAGAGAAGAAAATGGCATGGAAACAATACTTAGGAGCTAAAAACACAACAGGACAAATGGAAAAATATAGAGAATATGTGACACTCAGAACAGAAGCAAAGAACAAAGTGCTAGCAGCAAAACAGAAGTCCTGGGAAGAATTTGGAGAAAAGCTAGAAAAAGATGCACAAGAAAACCAGAAATTGTTCTATAAGACCCTAAAGAACATGAGGAAAGAAAAACAATGCCCTCTCAAATTTATAAAGGACAAGCAAGGCAAATTGCTTACTGCCCCGAAGGAAGTAATGGAAAGATGGAAAGAATATTTCTCAGAACTCCTGGATGGTGAGCATGGTGAAGCATCAGAAATGATAACCACTAGCACAGAAGAGAAAACCAATGATGGTGAAGATGACATAAAGATGGAAGAACTGAGGGCAGCACTAGAGAAAATCAAGATGGGCAAAGCAGCAGGGCATGATGGTATAACACCAGAAATGGTTAAGTACATGGGAGCATCAGGCGACCTATTACTCTTAAAGGTCCTACAGGCAGCATGGTGCAACAAGACCATACCAAAGGATTGGGAGATTGCCATCATAACACCAATTTTCAAAAAGGGTGACAATCGACAATGTGGAAACCATAGAGGCATATCCCTTCTCAGTGTCCCTGGTAAAATCTACTCTAGAATCCTAGAGCAGAGACTCCGACGCCTAGCTGAGCCACAATTGGATGAGGTCCAGTGCGGATTCCGAGCAAACCGAAGTACTCAAGACCTAATCTTCACACTCAGACAGCTGAGTGAAAAGGCCCTTGAGTATAAGAGTGAGATCCATCTTTGTTTCATAGATCTGGAAAAGGCGTTTGACAGGGTCCCCTGGAGCAAACTTTGGGACTGTTTGGCAAAAGTGGTTGAAGTAACAAGAAGAGACATGGTCCGCAACCAGACGATCCGTCAAGGCCTAAAATCCCATCCGCTGCAGACCCAAATAGAACAGTCCCAACTAAGATGGTTTGGCCATGTCTGCAGAATGGGAGAAGATCGTCTACCACGACAAGCATGGGAAACAAAGAGCCAGGGATCCAGACCTCCAGGACGACCCAGAGTCCGCTGGGAGGACAACATTAGACAATCTTTGAAGGACCGAGGACTAGAATGGAAACCAGGCCAGGAAGAAGACAGCTGATAGAATGGTCTGGTGCTCTCTCTTCCAAACCTCTACACCTCACGGTAGAAGGGGAACGACTAAGTAAGTAAGTAAGGTAATTAATACGTTATAGAGGTCACTAGAGTATGCATGTAAAAGTGTTAACTTTGTGACCTTGATGCCCTTTTTAATGGAAATGGAGCAAACCCACAAGATGGATATCAGCTATGATTGGTGCTGTTTAAGATCTATACAGCAAAAGTAGTCAAAGTTCTGCCTACAGGATCAGGATAGACATTAACTTCTGCAGATGACATACTCATTCACAGGACTGGCTCATCTAGACAGGAAATGGCCACAAGCATATAAGAGACACTACAGACAGTTTCTAAATGGTGTGAGGAATCTGGCTCAATGGTCAATCCCAACAAGGCCTGTGTGATGTTGTGCTCCTTGAGCAACTCAATTATCAAAGCAGACCTCCCTAATATTAGTCAGTGGGCAGAACATTGAAAGGCAGGATAAGTTGAAATATCTTGGAGTAAATTTCAATCACAGGCTCTTGTGCAAGTATCATGTTGAGCAAACGCTATAGAAATGCAAATAGGTCTTCTTCTTCCTCGTACACTCTCAGACATCTGCTTGAATGTTTTCTAAGAAAGCAGTAGTCAGCTTAAGGGTATTTGTATCTCCGTAGAGCTTTTCCACGAATGGTACTGGTGTTGGCCATATGCGCTTTCTCTGTTCCGCATATGTTGGGCATTTTAGAAGCGGATGTTCAGCAGTCATTTTATTACTGCCACAGTTAAACTCATCAATAGTTCCTATCTTTCACTTGTTGAATAAATGGTATCCCAATCTGTTGTGGCCTGTGCGGAGTCTGAAGACTTGTTCTCTTCTATTGAGCTGGTAGTATGCATCAAATTGGTCTGATGTCACTAATAACAATGGCAGCCGCACACTTGGTGCAGAGACTGTTGATACTTCTAAACATCAGCCAGGCATGTCAGTAATCAACTACGAGCTGGGAGTACTCGCATGTCAAAGTCACACTGTTAATGATTGGATCACTTTCAAAATTAAAGAATGTGTATAGTCTTAGGCTGCAAAAGGCATACCCCCATTGTGATGAAGAGCTACATGCTTGGACTTCTATTGATGAGATCCAGATTTGCATTGATCCAAGCCTATATACAGATAACTACATATAACAGACACTCCCTGCATGGGAACATAGTCAGTATCAAGGGAATGAGAATAAAGAGAGGGATGTCATGGATAGCACAGGCAGAGGCGACAGTTGGGCAGATGATCACAGTTTTAAAAAAAAAATATTCAATGGGGAAGATTGGAGTAAGGCTGGGGAGAACAAGACAAATAACCAACAAGTCATCATCACCCGTGGAGGGATTGTGGAGATTGAAACAATGATAAAGCAGCACTGGAAATTAATCAGCTAATTAATGATCATGATGGGTCTGTACACAGTGGTGAGAAATCATGATTGGGCTTCTTAGCTATAGTAATGGACAGGGTCATCACTGAACAGAGTGGAGTTTATATGGCAACAACCTCCAGCATGAGAATGGAGATAGAGGCAGTTACTGCAGCCTTTGCAAAGGAGGCAGTCCAAGACTCTGTTAATCAGGGCATTTATTGTGTCAGACATGCTTCAGTAATGTCCAAAAATGGATAACATAAATAGAGGCTTCAGACCTTCTGGAACTGGGCTGTATCTCATGTCGTGGTCACGCGGGGGTTTATGGCAGTGAGAGAGCTGATAGACTAGCTTTGATGGCACCTATAGTAGGGACACTGAATATAGATAGATATAGGAGAGATACTAATGATAATTATCACCTATCAGAGAATGGCAATGCAGTCGGTGGCTAGAACAGGGCTAAAATTGCTGGAGTTTGGCATCAGACAAAAGTCTAGCAGGGAGGATGGATCAGGCATGCATACAACAAGCACACTATAGAAACAGTCACAATATTTACCCATCACCATTAGCTAAGGGCTACTGAGCACCTATGAGTTTGCCAGTGATTAACGACTATAATAGTAACAATGTATAGTTTGTGGATATGCAGCCCATAATACATAACGAGACAAAAAAACTTGATGGACTTAGAAAGTTTCCTTTAATCTTGTAACATGATGAGTTTATTCAGTAATATGTACTGAGAGTCATTTTACATAAAAACAATTTTTTAAATTTGAGATAAATAGTGACAAAGCATTAATGAAAAAGGAAACACACTTGATTAAATATATGTTTCTTTTACAGAGAAGGATTTTAGGTAAACTGATAAGTTTTTTTGTTTTTAGTTTGGATTGTGCTTATGCACTATGTTGAGTAATTGAAATGCATGCTGAAATTGCATTTAATAGGTGCAGCTGACTTTTGACATCTTTTATGCTTTGAATTACATCTGAAGTATTTTTACATTAATTTCTTTGCCCAGTCTTTGAAATATAAAAATATGCAGCCTTTCCCTCGCATGATGATTATCTGTGCTCTAACTTTTTAATATTTTTTAACCTAGAAGTTTACTTATCTGTGCTTTTTTTGTGTAATGTTAGACATAAAAAAGGCAGGAAAAAGGTTATTTGTAAGATCTATATTCGGTGTGAAATACTTGAAAATCTATATTTGCCTGAATCATTAAAACTAAAAAATGTTGTTTTCTCATTGGACGATAACGATACGGCCTATAACAGTTGTTTTGAAGATATTATTCTGCTTTAGGCTTCTGACTGACAACTGTTTTTGCATTAGCCTTAGAGCATTGTTTCCTGAACTGAGGTATGTCTGCTGCTGGAGTACAGTTAGAAGCATTAGGGGATACCATGAAGAAGATTAAATAATGGCAGATGATATCAAGAGCATTGTAATGTGTGTACTTGCTTTAGTCAGTTCAGCCAATAATTTTGTTAAATCAACTAAAAATACCTAACAAAAATTGTAACTGTTTAAAACTGCGCTTCCATCATCCATTCTGTGTTAGCAACAGCTTCATACCTTGTCTATACACATGATGTTGTTGTTGTTTTACATCACCTTCAATTGTCCTTAATCTCCTGGAGGATCATGGGACCACCACTAAAGTTGGCAGGAAGCATGTACCAAACTACTGTCATTTTTTGTGGTTTTTTTGCAGTGATTATTTCTGTTGCAACTAGTTTTACATGGTGGGATTGCCAGCCTCATGCTCAACTCACCTTATTTTCCTTACAATGTGCGTGATGGAAGCACTGAACCTATTCTTTCTTTCTTTCCACTGAAACCCCCAGTCAGCAGATGGGGCACCTTCAGATCCACTATTTTGTTGTTACTCCTGAAGTGCATGCAGTTGATATTGATTCCAGGGGCGTATTAAAGTATGTTGGACCCTAGTTTTGTATATTAATCTGTTCCAAAGACCCCAGTAATACAGGGTATCCATAAATTATTTACCCATTTAAAAGACTTGATACATTCACTATTAGAAGTACTATCTTAAAACGGTTTGTGGTAATTATTACCACAACTCAAGACATCTTTTTCTAGCAATGGCTGAAACATTTTCAAGAAACCGGCAGTGTGCTTCATCAGAAAGAAGCTGATAGGCCTAGTGTGTCTAAAGATAGGGTAGCGGAAACACATGCGTTAAGTCTTTGACAGGAAAGAACATTACTGTCATAACTCGCACCTTAACCATAGCTGTAGATGCTAAGTGAACCAACTGCAGTATTCAGTTTGAGGCTATCACAATAAAAAAGGCACCATCAGCTTTATGCTCAGTTGCTTGGTAAATTGTTAAAAAAAAAAATACATTTCCTTAAGTAATGTCTTGAATGCAAGAATATTTTCATCCCCTGGCAGTGAAATGGGCACTGAGCACATTCCATTACTGCTTCATGCAGTCCCGTTCATGCAGAGAAACTGCGATTATCCCAAGGAAATGTGTATTAGAAGATTTTTAAAAATTACAAAATGAACTTTGAATGTTTGTTATTGATAACCCCTTCAGCCTATCCTCTTGTTTATGACTTTGCAGAGATTCTAGGACTACCATATCTATATTATGTATAGCCATATACGCAGTCTAAATTGTGGTCTTCGTGGTGTTTATATTAATACAGTTTTTAACAAGCATGATAAAAAAGAATCCCACAATTTTCAAAAAAATCATCTTTCAAATTTCAAGCTTAAAAAATTACATGTTGGAGTACTGTAAAACCTCTTATAAATGGACTAATTGGGGCGTGGGGGTGGTATAATAATGCTGATTGTACAGTACTACTGAATTATACTTACATACATGCAGGCAGACAGACAGACAGATGTACATACTTATATATATGTGTAGTTATACATATATATGTGTGTATATATGTATTCACACACACATCTTCTTGATAATTTTATAATGACAATGCTTGCGACGTGGCGAAAGCTGAAGTTAACAGTAGAGCTTTAACAAGAGATTACACTGACCCAAGAGCAAGCACTCTTAACTTCCTGTGGATCATATCTCATTAATTTGTTCATGCCAGGCCCTTCTGTGAATTAATTACTTTACTTTTACTTCTTCCTTCCACTATTGCCGTGAAGCGTAGTGTGGAACTGTAGTTTGCGTTCCCGAGCTAAGGGTGATGCTTTGGCTGGTGTGAGCCTGTGTTGTTGTAGGATGTCTGTGATGTTGTTTATCCATCTGCCTTTTTGTCTTTCCTGTGCTCTGAACCCAGATCTTTTAGTGTTAAAGGCGAGTAGTGGTAATTTATTTGGCTCAATTCTCATAGATAGCCAAATCACTTGATTTTCTGTCTCTCTGTACTTGATGCAGGATGTAGTTCCCACCATTTTTCTGATGTTATCATTTCTCATTCTGTCTCATTCTGTTTCATTCTGTCTCATTCTGTCTCTCCTGGTCTCTTAAGCATCTCATCTCACAGGATGTGATTTTCCCTTCCTGTGCTTTGGTCAGTGACCATGTTGGGTACTGATAGCAAAGAGTTGGTAATGAGAGAGCTGACAGACTAGCATCAAGAGCTACAACAGTGGGGACACTGGATATGGATAAGGGATAAATACTGAGAACAATTAATGATCACCTGTTAGAGAATGACACTGCAATAGATGAATCATCAAGGTTAAGACTGTTGGAATTTGGCATCAAATGTCAGGCTAGCAGAGATGGACATATGAGAGGATGCATCCGTCATGTTTATAACCAGAGAGCTAGAGGAATAGTTAGCATTCACAGTCTCCCTCAGTATACTGAGGGAGACTGAGCACCTATGGGTTTGCCTGGAGTAAGTCACAGCACTGGCTTTTTGACATCGTTTTTCAATTTCTCAGTCAATTTTCAATTTTTAGTAAAAATGCTTCCTCAATATTTGAACTCTGGAACCTGCTTAAGCCTGATGTTATTGAAATGTATGTTAAGTGGGCTTGGTGATCTGCTGATCTTCATAGTTTCTGTCTTTGATGCGTTGATCTTCATTTTGTATCTTTCACAGATTGAATTAAGTGCATATGCGTGTTTTTTTTAATTTGTTTTCACCGTCATACAGTTTCATTAGACTTTGGTCATCTGCAAAAAGTAACTCATTCAGTGGGTTATATTCTTCAAACCTTGTGTATTTACTTCATCTTATGGGTTTACTTCTAGGTTAGCTTCTGTTGTTATTTTGTCCATATACATGTTGAAGAGTTGTTGTTGTTTAACTAGGGCTGCTGAGCTTCTCGCTCTTTAGCAGCCAATACCAAGTTGAAAACTTTTGGTAATATCTACACTGTAGATCTAGGCTTTTCCTGTGGCTTTTCTGCCATTCCGAAACGTGTTGAGTTGAAGCCATGAGCTCCAGTTTCTCCAGATTTGCTTGCATTTAAAGGATCGTCACATCTGGTCCCAAGCTAGGAGTAAGAAGTGCACTGTGCATTCCCCGCCATCCAGGGGGCTCTACAACAATGCAGTGCTAAATATGGTACGCTGGTTCTGGGCTCTCCCAAGGAATTGTCACATCCTGCACAGAGCCACTTCTCAGTTTCCATTGCCTATCACTGGGTCCACAGTGAGATCCTTCTGCATGCAGTCAACCAAGTCAAAGCCAAAGAATTATGCCTGGGGCTCAAGTGACTTCTCCAAGCTTAGTGTGCAATGCTGGGTTCTCAACAAGTTTCACCACAGGGGGAATCCCTGGAAGTGTGGATGATTTCAAGAGTCAATGAGAATGTATTTAGCCTCACAGACATAGGTTCACTTCCACAAGCATATATTGTAGCATTGTGCATAGCTGGTGGTCATAAAAGGTCATGCACATGTTGAAGAGTAGTGATGACAGTACACAGCCTTGTTGAACTGTGGTTATATCAGATGCTTCAGTGAGTCCATCATTTGTTCTTACTACACTTTTACATGTATGGTACTCAGCTCTCATGTTATCTAATAGCTGCCTCTGTATTCCGTATTCTTCTAGTACTGACAAAAGTTCATGTCCAATCTACTCTATCGAAGGCCTTTTCCTGGTCTACAAATACTATGTTTAGATCACTATCATACTCATTTGTTCTTTTCCTTAACTGTCTTAAGGTGAACAAAGCATCAGTACAATCCACTCCTTTCCTGAATCCAAATTGGGCTTCACTCAATGTGATTCAATGATGAGTCTTATTCTTTGTGAAAGTATTTTTGCACATAATTTACCCTTGTGGCTTAGTAGTGAAATACCTCTGTATGTGTTGCATTCTCTTTATTACCCTTCTTTTTCTAGATTAGTACTATTATTGCATTTTACCATTCTTCTGGGACTCTTTTTTTCTGCCCACGCTACAGTAAAAATTATTTTCAGCCATTTGACTCCTGTCTCACCACAAGCTTGAATTTCCTCTGCTGATATTCCGCCTATGCCTGGCAATTTCTTTGGTGGACTTTCTTTATAGCTTTTTCGATTTCACAATGCATTAAATAAGGTTCTTGCCAATCCTCATATCTTGGGGTATATATAGAGTTTCTCTGACTGCTTTCTGGTTGAGTAGTTCTTGAAAGTAATATTTCCATCTAATCTTTCTTCTGTTTTCGTTGAATATTAGTGTTCCATTTCTATCATTAATAGTTGTAGTCGGTTTGAAGCTTTCATCTGTCACCCTCATTGCTTTGATACTTTTGTAAAAATCTCTGCCGTTCTTTGCAGATGGCTGTTAGCTGTTCATCGTAGTCATGCCATGAATTTTCTTTGGCTTTCTTGATGACACGTTTGGCACTTCTTCTTTCTATTCCGTATGTAGTATAATCGTCTTGTGTCTTAGATTTTAGCCAGGTCTTATAGAGTTTCTTTGGTCTGTATTGTTTCCTTGACTTAATCATTCCATTGTGCCGTTCTTTAATTTTTACCTTGTCTTATTTTCTTTGTCCCACATTTTGTGATCAGTGTCATTATCATTGCTACTTTAAAGATGTTCCATTCGTTGTTTTATTTCCTATTTCTTCAGGCAGAGTCTCAAAGATCTTTGTCATTTCTTGCCATATATCTTTTGTAATATTCTGTGAAGTAATGGGAGAAATGAGAATACCAGCACAAGGTGTGTATAGAAATAGTACCTTTAATGAGATAAAGGACAGAAAGAAAAGAAAGCAGATTTAAACAAAAACAAATGAGAAGTTCCAGTGCTGAGGTTCATGAAATATACATAGAAGCGAACAAAGAGGTAAGAAGAAACTTCAGAAGGGAGAAGAGAAAATGTATTGATGAGTTTAGTAAGAGAGGCAGAGAAATCTGCAAGCAAAGAAAATTTAAGGGACCTGTGCTACAGCACAACGAAGCTAACAGGATATACAAGCAAGCAAATGGCCTCATCAAGGACCAGAATAAAAAATTGCTTAATAGTTCAAAGAGCATATGGAAGAGATGGATAGGCCAGTTTGAGAAACTTGTCAATACGCTACCTCCACAAAATCCCTCAGACATCCAGCCAGCAACAGAGGAGAAACAAATTAACTGTGAAAGACCGAAGAAGGAAGAAGTAAAGAAAGCCATAAAGCTCATAACAAATTTAAAAACAACTGGTCCTGATGACATTCCAGCAGAGGCCATCAAAGTAGTTATTGACACCATTACAGAGATATACAGATTACTTGGTAAAGTCTGGGAGAGAGAATGAACAAATGAACTTTATATTCAAAGGGTTGAGAATTGGGCAAGCAGGCATATCTAACATTTCACCCTTCCTCTCATCTTTTATACTGAATTCATTTATTCTCACATGCATATTACAAATTAATTTCAAGTAATGCAACATTGTAAAAGTAAAATAACATCATACTCACATTCACAGTATCTAATTATAATGAAGAAATACAATATGTTAAAAAGTACAAAAATCATTATTGAAACATACATACAATATATAATTATTTGAAAACACAGATTTGGGGGAATGTAAACAGCATTTATAAAGTATTTAAAGAGTCTACAGTTGTACAAATAGGGACTGAACATTTTTTTTAAGAACATAATTCCAGCAGAATGGAAGGCAGGATATCTTGTCTAATGCCTAAGAAAGGAGATTTTCAAGAGTGTACACATTACAGACAAATAGTGTTACTATCAGTGCCAGGGAAAATATTAAACAGGAGCATCCTTTAGAGATTAAAAGAGTTCATAGACAACTGAGAGATGAACAAGCAGGTTTTTGACAAAATTGATCCTGTACAGACCATATTGCAAATAGTAGATGAAAAAAGTTTGGAACTGAACCCACCTCTAATGTTTGATTTGTAGACTATTGTGGTAAAGTGGGATGATATAAATATTTATAGGGGACTTAGTGTACTGACTGAGATCAGCTGTGAAGGTATCTGTATCTAATAAGTGTGGTGTATTACAGATGACCTTACTTTGCTACCACATTTAGACCTCAGTCAGACTTATTCTGGAATATTGTGATGACTACGTTGAATGTCTAGGGTTATGATAGTGTTGAAGTGTATGTTCACAACAACCAACAGACAGATAAACAATTTAATTTAATCCACAATACTTTACAACACTGTGACACTCACATACATAGAACACTCTATAAGACTATCTTAATAAGTCAAGTGTTAACTTTTAAAATATGTATTAATTCCTTTCAATAATAGATATCCTGATTCAACTACAAAGTGAACCAGGAATCACAATCAAAAGTAATCACAAGTTGTATGTACACAATTTATAGATAGGATCTTTGTATTGACATATTTTATTATTACAATATGTGTGTAAGTAGTGATGTAGTACTATGAGGTAATACTGGCTTTTCAAGCTAGGTTGTTGTTTGTCATCATGACTTCAAGTGTTTGTTTCTGGTGGAAATAATATTGGAAAGGTTCACAGTTTCTTTTTATTTGAAACAAATAATTGTCCCTCTTGATTTAATGTACAGTCAATTTTAGAGGGGGGTATACACAAGATTGAGCTGCTCTGGCCAACGAATTCTTAACTTCTGTGTGGGCGGCAGGATACTGTATCCTCTGCTCGCTTGCTTCACCGTTTTCTTGAGAAACAACACTGGTCGATATCTTGACCAAGGAGTATGCTACCAGCCTCTGGATTCAGCAAAACTCAGACCAGGTGCTGCTTTAATACTTTAGTACCACGGTCCCTGAAACAAGAAGGTTGTACCTCCTACTTCAGAACTAATTTATAATCTATTTCCACACTGAAGCACAATACATAACAAACACCGAGTTCAGCGCGGTAGGCCAACTGCTAGCTTCTCATGTAACAATATACACCAGTATTCCTCTCCCTAATGGTTACAACGCCTCTGCAATTCCAGCATTATTTCCTTCTATTCAATAAGATAGGTGTCATAGTACTATTTGGCAATCCCATGCAGTTATACTCCTCTCCGACAAGTTTTTCCCATGGTGGAGCAATATCTAGGCTTTGCCTCATGTTTGTTACTGAACCACACACATACAGACATAAATTATCAATTCACATTCAATTTTCATCAAAAAGATATCAAATATGTCTAGCTTACCACAATTCAAGGAAATATTAAACAAGTACGTTGACTGGCGATGAGTTCTGGCACAATTCCGATCTGCCTCTGTCCCAGGCTTTTATTAGAAAAATATGAGCTGGTTCTCAATGCACTTGCTTCTACAAAGTTTATTTTCAAAAAGTGGCACTGAACAGACGCTCCTAATTGACTATATTAAATGGTCTAGCCAATGAGACCATGTTTACAAAAGCTTTTGAAAAAAAGTACCCTTCCTACCGTTTCCATTAACAACCAAAATTAGTATTTGCAGTCGACTAATCATGTTTCGCCTTACATATTATTCTAGCCAATCAAATCGGATTTAACGTGGTGGCCTCATTTCCTCTAAAGCAGTGTCCAAACACGCCATTATGAGCAAATATGATCCTGTGTTGTCAGACAACACCACTATAGTATTTTGGCTATAATTTGTTAATTATTAGACTATTTGCTTAACACCTAACATATTCTTTGTCAGCAAGTCCTAAGGCACCCAAATATATAAGTTTAATGGAGCTAAGTGGCTGCGTTCAAAATATGTATTTTCTTCTACCACCCGTTCACTTCTATACGATGGGGTGTCTTCTGTACTGTCAGGCTAATGTCAGGATTTCAGACGTAAAACAGTATTGTGTCATGTTTCCTAATAAGCATTAACCATGTTTTTTAAAACCTTACCTCGTATTGGTAGTGTTTTTTTATTACTGTTTAGTTGAAAAAAAAAGCAAGCCTGCATGCCTTTCGCGTGGGGTGGCATTAATTTTAAATCGCGAAGCGACGTGGTAGTATTGCATGCGTTCCTCCGTACATCTCTCTCTCTCTTCTAAGTCCGTCTGTCTTTTCGTTTACGTAGTGCATAAAATGACATTAATGGAATATTAAATCTAGGTCATTACGCAGTGTGTCTATCTCAAGGTTTTCTAAGAAACACAGTACCAGTTTTATTTTTAGAAACGCGTGTATTTGATGCAGTAGGCTTTACTAGCAAACGTGAAAGCGCTACAATTATGCAGACGAAGTAGAAAAAGGGGTTTTCTTGTCAGCCAGTATGACGTTCTATAATACAGGCGTACGCTATTGTGACCGCACTGTTCTTTTACCATTCTTCTTTCCTTTTATTGAATTAATTCGTTAGGCTTTACATTTACTTTTTAATTTATATATGTGGATTAGAATTTCTCACGACAACTATGAAAAGGCATTTGACAAAGTAGACAAAGAATCACTTTGGAAACTAATGAGGCATTATAGAGTGCTCCAGAAGATCAATGACTTAATAAAGAAAACTTATGAAGACATGATGAGCATAGTTCTTCATGAAGGACAACTTACAGAACCGATTGGGATAAGAACTGAGTGTGACAGGGTTGCCTCTTGTCTCCGTTTCTTTCCTTTCTGGATGGATTATGAAAACAACCACCCAACAGAAATGGAAACCAGTGGAATCTGACTAAACAGCCTGATGATCTAGATTTAGCCGACAGCTTGGCTGTTTTGTCCCATAACCATAATCAGATGCAAGACAAAATTAAAAGTCCATATCTGAAAACACACGAGGAAAAGACACATATTATGAGAATAAATGCAGGAAACGAGAACAAGATTGCACTTGAAGAAACACTCCTGTAAGATGTAGAATTGTACATAAATCCTAGCTGCAGTATTGAAAAATTTGGAGGGTGAGACAATGATATCAAAATAAGGATATGAAAGGCAAGAGGAGCTTTCATTGCATTATGAAATATATGGAGATTTAAAGAAATCAAGCTGAACACACAAAATCAGAAATCTTCAACTCAGATGTTGTTAATCCTATAGTATGACTCAAACGTATGGAGAACAGTAAAACCGAGAAGTTAACTATAACAGACTTTTATAAATAGATGCTTGTATAGAATAAAAGGATTGAAATGGTATGATAGTATCACCAGTATGGATCTGTGACAAGAACCAGACAAGTGTCAGTGGATCAAAAGATGAGAAGAAGACACTATGGACAGGACACAAATTGAGGAAACATGTTGATAGCTTCACAATGCTGTCCTTGTTCTAGAATCCCCAGGGTAAGAAAGAGAGGGAGACCAAAAAAACACACGGAAAAAATGAGCTGGAGAACAGAAATGAAAGGGATAAGGAAGACATGGAAAGACCTTGAACTGATGGCAACTTGTGCATGAGATTGTTGAAGGTCTTATGTTGCTTAGGGAGGGAGCTGAAGGGGCAGTCATGATAACAACAATTATAGAATACTTGGTTTGATCTGAGGTCATGTTGAGGTTCATTTGCATCATGGTGATCTTCTTCATAGAAATGGAAGTGGTGATAGTGCACATCCTTGCTAGGTCTTGCTGTTTATAATTTGCCTTTTAAAACTAAAAGGGCTTGTAGCTAGTTATATCTTCAGGTCGTTTAAATTTGGATTTTAAAGACAATCCAGGAGTTGTATAATGTAAAGTGTATTCGTTTATTGTAGATCTTTATTTTGTAATCAGTATAATGTCGACAAGCGCCGCAATACTTATTGCTTGTTCATTATTCATGTCACAACACCACAGTGTAATGAGGCATGATGAGATGAATTTTAAGATTAAAAGTCCCATTCTGACAGATGCAGAATGTCTTTTGGATTCTTTTCATACACGCACATGCACAGGCACACACAATATGTCACTCTGTTTCTGTTTTATTCATGTTCTTATCTGCTTTTGGTTGTTCAAGTATCATTAAATATTTATCTTTGTAAATGTTTCAAAACTTTAAACTTATTTAGCCTAGGCAGAAAATTATTACTCACTTGGCAAGTTAGAAACCGATTTGAAGAGACCACACATCATCATATGCACATCTTTGATAGTAGTTTCTAGCATATGCATACCATCTTGATAGCGACTCACAGTAGCTGCATTGAAATTTCTAGAGCAATCTCTTTTTCATAATTGCTGTAATTGAAAAAAACTATTTTAGACTGGATATATTTAGTAAGCTGGTCTAGACCTGAGATATTTTATTGTGCTGTCAGTAATCTTGAATGTTAGATGCACACCTTGTGCTTTCAGATTACTTTTTTCATATTAAGTGAACATTGTATCATAATAGCACAAGTATACATATTATATCAAATACTCTTAATGCAGAGTTAGTGTGGGATTTGACATGGTGGTTGAGGATTTGCATATAAATGGAACAGTTCAGGCAGTCATTTGTATGTCCATGGATGTGCCTTTTCCTCACGTGACAAAAGCCACGGTTTCCTTCAAAGAAAGGTAACTGATATTTTGTTATATCCTTAGCTTATCAATGCCTTTAAAATCTTCTTAGTATGCCTTTACTTTATATTAAAAATAGATTCTAGATTTAATGTATTGAAATTTCATCAAAGAAAATCTGAACTGTGTTTGTTTGTATCTTTAGACCAGATGTAACATTCAACATTCGCATGCTGAAAGCCTTGAGTTTGATGGAAATACCTCTCCTTAAATCCTGGATACACAATAATGTTATGGAAGGGTTAACCAAAGGTTTGTCATAATTGACAGTATTCTTTTATAATTCGCACACTCCTCAAACGAAGTCTTATAATGACAGACAAGTTTTCTGACAATATTGTACCATAATTTTATTACTCTAATAATTTATCTGTGCCTTTCACAATATTCAGACACACACCCACATCATGATCTGTTATTGGATTTATAAACATTATAAATGTTCCAAAATTTATAAAGATAAAAGGCTTAGCCAAAACTTAAAATGACATGTGGACCAAACATGTATTCACTTAGTAAAATAAAACCAGTTTCTGTGCACTGTTTGCGTTTGTTTGGACTAAAATATGCAAATCAATGGATCTTGCAAACTGGGAAATGGGTTTAAAGAAATAATTCCTTGAAGACCTAAAAAAAAAAAAAAAAAAGGATACAAATGCTCATTGTTTTTGGCAGAGCTCTAAAAATTGCTCAGAATGTTAAAGTTAAAGGAGATTGAAATTTTCCCTATAGCTTATCTCTGTGAGTACTTTTGTGTTATTAGCTTTGTAACTGCTGACATTTTGAAGGTTTAAAAATAATGTAGATAAACATTTTCCCTGTCTCTTTATCTTATTGTCACTGTGAATGCTTTTGCTATATTAGTTTTTATGAATATACTACTGGTAGCCCATAAAAAAATTTATGGCGGAAGAATGAAGAAAAATGTTTTGGTTCTTTCCTCTTTGGAGCACTAACTTTCATAAAGCACCTACCAACAATGAATGCTACCACATTTTCAGAAATGAAAAATATTCACACGATGATGAATGTATTAACATAATCGGAAATAAAAAATATTTACATTTACTGACAGTGTCAAAACATTGATCTGTCATCATTACCATCATCTGCCCTCTCCGCAACGAAGGACTGCTGCAATGAATCTCCACCATTTTTGGCCAGAATATTTTAGCTGCCTAATTTTGATCTCCTTCATTAATTTTCTTTTCATAACTAGGTTTTATAGGACCTCTATTTGTTTTCTTCTCTTTCCATGAGATGCGCCTCATACTTCTATATATCCACGTCTCGAGAGCCTCAATTCTTTCTTTCAATTGCTTGTTTATTGTCCATGTTTCTACACCATACAGTAATGAAGAATGTATATATATATATATATATATATATATATATATATATATATATATATATATATATATATATATATATATATATATATATATATATATATATATATATATATATATATATATATATATATATATATATATACGTATGTGTATATATGTATATATGTATGTATATATATGTACATATATATATATATGTATATATATATATATATATATATATATATATATATATATATATATATATATATATATATATATATATATATATATATATATATATATATATATATAGTATATATATATATATATATATATATATATATATGTATATATATGTATATGTATATGTATATGTATATATATATATATATATATATATATATATATATATATATATATATATATATATATATATATATATATATATATATATATATATATATATATATATATATATATATATATATATATAACACACTATAACACTTGATGATTCTCAGTTTTAATTTATGGGTTAATTGTTTTGATGTTAGTATCTGTCTCATGTTGTTGAAAGTAGCTTTGGAGATTCCTGTTCTCATCTATATTTGTTTCACATCTGCCATCTTCTGTTATTATTTGACAAGGATATGAGAAATTCTTGATCTGTACATCCTTCTACCCAGAATAATATACAATGACAGATGCATTTGGCTCCTAGTAACTTGTTTTCTACTGTCAGGCATAAAGAACATCAATGAAAAATATTAATTCTTACACAGATTGTTGGGAAAAGCTTGGATTGAAGGGAATTTACCTCTGTGTCCACAGTCTGCCTTCCACAATTTTTTAAGCAGGCTACGTTTCGGATGGCTTTCCGTTTCTTGTTTTGAGTCATTATTTTGCATATTTTGGCATTTAAAAAAGGCATATTTAGAGTTAAAGTGCTCTTACTGATTGTTTTATACAATTTTTTTTTTACTTCACTGTTTTTCCCATGCTGTTTAATAAATTTTCCGAAACCTCTGAAAACAAATATTTAGTTCCATAGTGTGGCCATAAATGATCTAATTAAAACCTGTGTGAGAGGGAAGGGTAAGGAAGAAGTAGTGGAAAATATTATGGAAAGATCAGTGTCATCGGCTGAGGTTCCCGCAAGGTAGCACTTTTGGGCTCATTGTCTCTCTACTTTTTTCGGAAGCTGCATGTGGTGTTTAGTAGCAGTGAATAATTGTGCTTAGTAGTTGTGAATTTTGACATCCAACTTGCCTAATTGTTATTGTTATTGTTAATCAGAATCGACCTCACTGCACTCCGGGCAAACCTATAGGTGCTCAGTCTCCCTCAGCGAATGTCGAAGAGTATGAATGCTAATTGTACCTGTAGCACGCTGGTTGTACATACGACAGATGCATCCTCTCTCACGTCCATTTCTGCTAGTCACACGTTTGATGCTAAACTCCCAACAATCTCAGCCTTGTTGATTCATCCATTGCAGTGTCATTATCCAGCAGGCAATCATTAATAGCCCTTAGTATCTCTCCCTTATCCATGTCCAGTGTCCCCACTATGGGTGCTCTCGAGTCTGTCAGCTCTCTCATTGCCACGTACCCCTGCATGACCAGGACAGTAGATCCACACCAGTTCTTGAAGACTTGAGGATTCTATTGATGTTTTCCATTCCTGCCGCAGCCATCCATTCTGAACTTTCCAAAGCATGGCTTGAGAGTCTGACAATATAACTGCACTGGTTGATGGTGTTTCAGATAGCCACCTCAGTGCTGCAGTAACTGCTTCTACCTCCATTCTCATGATAGAGATTGTTGTCATGTAGGTTCCACTCTGTTCAGCGACGACCCTGCCCTTTATTCTTGCAGAGAAGCCCCTTCCTGATTTCTCACCACGTACTACAGACCCTTTAGTGTACACAATGGCATCATCATCCCCAGCATGATCACTTATCAGCTGATTAATCTCCAGCTCTGCTTTTCCATTGCCCCAAGATCTGCACTCTGCCAAGGCTAATGATGACCTGCTGGTAGTTGATCCAGTTCTGACTTACTCCACTCTTCCCCTTTGGATACATTTTCAACCCTGGTCACCTGACCAATCGTAGCCTCTGCCTGTGCCATCCATGACATCCCCCTCTTGATTCTTCTTTTGATGTCAGCTACATTCTCCTGTCTTTTGTCAGTGGTTACCCGCATATATGCTTTTGCCTGTGCCATCACATATCTGGATCTAATCTACAGCAATCCGAGCATGTATCTCATTGTCACAATGGAGTTACATCCCTTCATTTTGAATGCGTTCCAGTCGTTCACATTGTGACACTGACAGCGTGAGTATTCTGATTACTGAAATCACGAGCTGATGATAATGGAGAAACAATAGTCTCTGTTCCAAGCCCGCAGCAGCGATTGTTTTTAAGGCTGCCAGTCCTCACGTGCACTTCCGTATGATCAGTTCGACATGATACTTGAACGATAGTCCACGATCAAACGTTACTCCCAGATACTTCAGCCTCTCTTGCCTTTCAATGTTCTGCCCATTGAAAGGGATGTCTGGAAGGCCTGCTTTCACTATGGAGTTGTTCAAAGAGCACCACATCACACAGGCCTTGTTGGGATTGACCTTTGATCCGCTTTCCTCACACCATTTAGAAACTGCCTGTAGTGTCTCTTGTATGCCTTGGACCATTTCCTGTCTGTCTGAGCCAGTTCTGTACATGAGTATGTCATCTGTGAAAGTTAATGTTCATCCCAGTCCTGTTGGTTGCAAGGTTGCTACTTTTGCTGTGTAGATGTTAAACAGCACTCGTGATCGTGGAGAACCCTGGGGTAGTCCTGGGCAAATGCGCATTGGTTCTGATGTCCAAGTTCCCAAGTGAAATGCAACTGATCTCTCCATTAAGGCAGCTGCTATCCACCTTGTTATCCAAGGGTTTACCCCACATGCCATTATACAGTCTATTAGGGTTGCAAAGTACATACTGTTATAAACATCCTCTAGGTCAATTGCGACAGCCACCGTTTCTCTTTTACCCTGGAATCCCTCGTACATATCATACGCAAATGTTACAGCATTACCCCATGTTGTTTTCATAGGCCTAGGATATCAGGGTATCAGGAAGGATGTGTGCATTTTCAAGGTGGCTCATTATGTGTCTTGCAACTATCTTTTCAAGTAATTTACCGTGGACATTCTGTAGTGTGATAATTCAATAGCTGTTGAGCAGTGTGGGGTCTTTGCCAGGTTTAGGAAGTTGCAGAAGGTAACTGTGTAGCCAGTCTTCCGGCACCTCAGCATTCTGTATGCTGGTATTGAAATCGCTCACCGTATTTATAATGGTTGTGTCGTCGAGCTGTTTAATGTGATAGTATTGTACACCTTCTGGACCCAGAGCAGTGTTTCTGCTGGTTTTGAATGTGTACACCACGTCCTCTTTAGAAATGAGATCGAAGTGTAACTGGCCCCTTAGGGCATTTTCCAGCACGCTGTCCTTTATTTTCTGGCGGGCTCTTTTGTCATCTTTATCCGTTTGCTCCACAAATTGATTAAATAATGCTGTTCCCTTCTCTTCGTCCATCTTCATGCTTAGTCCTGTAGAGCATTTGATATTAGGGATGGGTTGACTTGCACTTTTCCTATTCATTCTTCGATGTAAGGACCAGAATTTTTATAGGGTTTTTTCCATGCCCAGCTGTGTCACATAGTCCTCCCACACTTTATCTTTGGCCTTCCTTGCCAAGCTCTTGAATCTATTAACGGCTCTTTGCTTTTTCTCCTTCATTTCTTCAACCTCTCCCTCATTCATCATTCTTCTGTTTCGTGCTTTACGCCATTCCTTTGTTGCTCATTCCTTTTCTATCTATGCTTCCTCTACTGTCTTATTCCACCAGGCAGGTTGGGTGAAAGGTGTTCTCGCTGTCTTTTGTTTGGCATTGTGACGCAATGTGTGTAAAGGGTTGTTACAGTCGAGTGGGCCTGTAGGATACTTGAAGGTCTGTTTAGGTTTCCTGTGTCTAGTGGTCCTACCCTTTGCAGTGAGTATGACGTGAGGTAGGTGATCACTTTCCTGTGCACCTAATACATCCCAATGTGCCATGGTGGTGGTGGCAGCACAACATGCCTAAAGTGAAGGAAAGCGCCTCAGAGAAATTAAAACACTTCGTTTTTGAATATGGCAAAAAAGTTTCTCTACTTATGGATGGATACTTGTGACACGGTGGCTGTCGCAATTGACCTAGAGGATGTTTATAACAGTATGTACTTTGCAACCCTAATAGACTGCAAACTTTGCGATTTCTGAGTTTCCCCAGAAAATAAATTCACTGTGTAGCAGCATGTCAACAGAGAGAAACACAAATGAGGTTTTCAGCAACTCCAGGATGAGAAAACGTTGCAGCAGATGCTGCTTGGCGAAAACAACGCATCTTCAAAACACTGAGTTTTACCAAGGAGTGTGTGAAGACTTCAGTTGTGCTGACATTCCCATGAATAAAGTTTAAAATCCAAAACTGCACACGTTTTTAAAAAAACACACCACAAAGTCTTTGTTAGACTCCTCCACATTAAGGAAAATTTGTATGCTGCTGTTATGAAAACACCACGCTGAAGATAAGAGTAAAAATAGCAGACAAGAAAATAAGGGTGTCAATAGATGAGATAGGTCTAGGGTGAATTGAATTTTTCAACAATAAGCAAGTTCTTTGACAGGTTCTGGAGCTTAAAATAGCCCAACAGTATCCTACACAGCAATGTCCTGCTCTTCTTGACAGTCGCTGCACCATACATGATAAAGGCTGCTAATTTTCTGCAAGCGTTATACTAAAAAATGATGCACCTAACATACCTAGCACATGCCTGTCGTCGAGTTGCTGAGGAAGTATGAGGCCAGTTCACTGAAGCTGACTAGCTGATTGGGTGTGTGAAGAGTGTCTTTCTGAAAGCAGCATTTTGAGTGGCATTCAAGTCAGAGACCCCAGACATTCCTTGGCTGCCTGCTCCCATTTTAACCAGATAGAGGACTTGGATCAAAGCATGTAACTATTACTGCAAGAACTTCAAAGTGGTGAAGAAGATCATCAACTCGTTTGACAGCAGTGAAGTGGCTTCAATTAAATTTGCACTGAGATGACTTTCTGATCCTGAAATAGCTGGCAAATGTTCTTACATAAATTCAATTTTGGATTTCTGTCTGCTGCCATTACATGGAGAAGTCAGCTGTTCTATTAGTGGATCAAATTGGTTTGATGAAGAAAGTGGTGAATGACTTTTAGACAATGGGACTAGAAATATGTGAAAAGCTGTGCTTAGTTTCAGATAAACTGCCTGAGAAAAATGTTTCCCTTGGTGAAGTTTCAGGAGACTTAGAACCAAGTGACGTAGGTTATTTCAAATATGTTCCTGTGGTGTCAGTAGAAGGGGAAAGGAGCTTTTTGATGTTTAAAGCTTTGTTGGCAGACAGTAGGAAGTCATTTTCTTATAGGCTAGGAAGAGGCAGGCTCAAGCGAACTAACTTTGTCGCCCAAGCAAAAGAAAAAATTAACAATAATACCATACTAGCAAGCTCAGTTGCAAAGAAAATCCCAACAAGCTCAACTATCCCACTGTGGAAAATAAGATGCTTTCCTAAGTTAAAATCTGATATTCCAGGCATTGAAGGTAAGGGAACACAGACAGAAACACAAAGAAAGTGTATAGCAACCAAGTATATTGACCAGACATTTCCAGCAAAGCTTTGGACACATGCATATACTGATGGTTCGGCAACAAATGCAGTTGAAAATGGGGGTGCCGGCATCCTCATAAAATTAAAGAATAGAATTCACTCTATGGCAATTGCCACTGGAAAATACTGCAATAACTTCTGTGCTGAAGCAGAAGCCCTGAAACAGGCAGCTGAAACTCTTATTGAATGCAAAGCACAGGCAGAAAAACAGATAGTAATCTTTTCAGATGCCCTCTCAATAATATCAGCGCTGAAGAGCCACCAAACTAAAGGATTGAAAGATCTGATAATCTCCCTTGAAAGACTAGCCGAATGCTTCAAGAAGTGCACTATCCAGTGGATACCAGCCCATTGCAACATACCAGGAAATGAGGAGGCAGATAGACTTGCTAAGGAAGGAGGTGCCTTACAACAAAATGATATAGAGACAACTTACGCAATGGCAAAGACTACTATAAAGGCTACATTCAAGTCCAAATGGGAAAGAGAGCACCCGGGACATTTGAAAAATGATGCATATCATCAACTATCCAGAAAAGAACAGGTCATCATTTTTCGGCTACGCACTGGTCACAACAGATTGAGATACCATCTATACCACAAATACAAAATTGGTGCAACAGATCTCTGCACCTGCGGTACCAGCCCAATGACAGTCGAACACCTGCTGCAATACTGCCCAACCTACAGTAATGAACGGAGTAGCATATGGCAACAACCCACTTCTGTCAACGAAAAACTGTTTGGAGATGTTGGGAGCCTTGGGTTGACTACTGCCTTTATTAGAGTCATAAATGTGGAAGTCTGAAGGCGAACGAGGAAGAAGAAGATTTTCTTTTGAAAATCTGCACATCGTTTTTGTTGTGTATTGTAATTCTGGACTCATGAAATAAAAACTTTCAGTTTGCCATAGAAACTGTAAAAATATTCAGTTGTAGTTTTATGTATTTTTTAAATTTTTTTATAAGGAACTATTTTGTTACTAACATTAAAATTTTCAGTTTGGCACAGAAACTGTGAAAATTTAAATTGCACTTTTAAGTTTTGTGTGTGTGTGTGTGTCTTAGATGGCATGTTTATGATTAATAAAATAAACTATCAATTTGGCACAAAAATTCTAAAAAAAAAATTTAGTTGTATTGTTTTACATTTTTTCTTGTTTTGTTGAATGGGTCATTTTTTGGTTAGCAAAATAAAGAATTTCAGTTTGGCACAGTAATAGTTAATAAATTTAAATTATATTGTTTTAGGTTGTTTTATTTTATGCGTCTCATTTTGTTCTGTTAATAAAGCAAATGAATTTTAGTTTAGCACGGAAACTAAGAGAAAGTTGTATTTTTTAGATGATTTTTTTAAGTTATAAAGAAATTGGGGGGGGGGGGGGGATTGTAAAAGAATTTTTATATGGTCATTTTCTAGCAATTTTTATGTTATTAAAATCCTAATCCTTGGTATAAGCATCCTCTAAATCAGTTGCCACAGCCACCATTTTTAGTTTACCCTGGAATCCCTCATTTACATCGTACGCAAATTTTCCATGTTACCAAGCTACTTTCATGGGCCTATAGCTACCCAGGGTATCAGAGGGTGTGCATTTTCAAGTTGGTTCATTACTTGTCTTGCTACTATTGTCACAGTTGTTCTTGGTATCGTTGTGAATCGCAAACCAACATTGCTTTAATTGGTTCTTAGGTTCTTAAAATAATTTTGTTACTGTTAATTGTTAAGGCCATGCGTGGTAATAATATGGATGTATAGTGGAGTACTTTCTGTGACTTCTCGTAGGTTATTTTATTTGTTATGAACCTGATCTTGTACCCTTCCTTCTTCCGCATCATTTAAATAGGGGTTTATTGTTCATCAGTTTCTCAGCAACACAATAAATCAAGTGAAGCAACATGAAGAATACCAATACGTTAATACTTGAACGAATGATGACCAAAAATCCTTTAATTCAATTGCATGAAAAGACCAAGGCCTCAGATTTTGACTGTCTATTTTAATTTGTTCTTCATCTTCTTTCATTTTCTATATTCTGTCAATTTAGAAGATGTAAATTGGAACAAGTTTGTACATGGAAAAATTAGTCATGGATAAGCAATTTCAACCTTAAACCAATTGTCTGGGGACCAAAAGATGCAGCAATAGAGAATGCAGTCAGCGACCCATAGCTTGACTGCTTGCATCAGGGTCAGCGAACCAGAGCTGACCAAGACCGTACTCCACCTCCACGTGGTGGTCCTGGAAACAGTCTGCAGCAGTGCAGTCTGGCTGAGTGTTAAACTCTTTCTTTGTGTGTAGTTGTTAACTCATACTGGCTACTAGTTGTTGAATCATGCTTTATTTGCTAAATGATGTGAATGTCCACCAGTGGATAAATGTAGATGTTGGGACTGGTGTAGTAAAGTGTAACGATTGTCAACTCATCAAACCCAGCACAGTTTTGGTCATACAGGTCATCTTGTCCTGGAACGTGATGAGGCTCCGACAAGAATGTGAGTGTAAACAATGAGTGTGTATCTGAATGTCAGTATGCGAATGGTAGAATGATTCGATAGAGTTGACAGGTTGGTAGTACATCACTCATACTCACACTGTTCGAATTCAAGAAGTACTGGAACTACGGTGGTCTTTTTATAACATTTAATGGGACGCACACTTGGACAGTACGTGTATGGTTACAGGAACAAATGTCGACATAGACAGCATAATGTTGATCACAGGAATATCATCTTAAGTTAGCATTCATGCTTGGCAAATATCATAATGGAGCATTCGTAAATAAGCATTCAGCGTTCCATCATGTAAATCATCTGGCTTTACTGACTGGGCACGTCAGACCATAACCAATACATAGGAAGGCTCCTAGACCTAACCTCGTCTAGCGAATATTCCTTCACGTAAAGTTCAATATATATATATTTCATAATATAGGAATCCCAGACATGGGTTCTCACATGTAGCAGTGATCTCTTGGTTCATCGAGCGATAGTACAGGCATCCCTTTTTCTCACTCGATAAATACAAAGTATATGAATTTCAACATGGCTGTTCTCTCTCTCGTGAGCTTCACTCACTATAGAATATAGACCAAAATTAGTCATTCATTAAATGTCCTCATTTCATGTATTTTTTTAAATTTTGTTGATACAGGTAAAATATTTTGTTACTAACATTAAAATTTTCTGTTTGCACAGAAAACTGTGAAAATTTAGAATTGGCACTTTGTGTAGTTTTCATAGGTTCTCTCATAGAGGTAATTGAATAATATCATACAATCCAGTGCTGATACATAGGAATGTCTTCTTCCTTTGAATGGATATTCTTTTTAAAAGTACCACTGTGCATCTGCTTATCAACAACGATGGCGAAGCCCAAGTTCATAATAAATTGTGGTTTTACCTTTTTATGCGAAATATAACTTTGCCATTCCTTGGCAAAAGAGAATAGACACTGGGGTAAAGTACATACAACATGTCTAAATGATTATCACTTTTCCCCATCCATATATAGATCACTATTTCGGCAAAAAGCCTGCTACAACAAAACTCGGCATCCTCACAGGATGACAGCCATGGATCACACCCCTTGCTAGCGATACTTCCGCTGCATAGCCTTTGACCTTTTCTAGCGACAACCAAATTAGTTCGACTTGGAAATGCAAAGATATCCATATATAAGACAGACTCGTCCTACTCATACAAACACTACGTATAAATTCAGGCCATAGATATACATATCACAGCTACGGCGTAAACAGACACAACGCAACCACCGTCCTTTTCAGGGCGAACGAGGATGAAGAAGAAACCAATTGTCTGAGAATAATTCTGATGTAGCACCTTAGCAAGTAGGTATTCACCTCCTAAGCATTGTTCGCGGCGATTATTCTGCCCCTCTCTCTCTTAGAGAAGAAAAATTATTCTTGGGCATAAGATTTAGGGTTTTAAGCAAGGTTTACGGGGGATTCCCCAGAATAACATTCCCTTTTATCCTTCATGATATAATGTTCTTTTTTCTTGAGGACTTGAGGAATTTCATGGGATAATTATCTATATGCAGGATTAACGCATCAAATCAAGCTAATAATTTACCAACCTTATCTTGATTAGAAAGGACACAATCCGTGAGTGATTCGGTTCACATTAGAACAGCGCTTATGCTTGTTGACCTTCATTGCAGCCAATCTCCCACAGTGGAATTAATCTAGTTATGATGATGCCACTCGAAAATTTTCTACACGGATCCATTCTCTTGAAGATGTTCTAATAGTTGCATATGACCCTTTAGTAGAAAATCCTATGTAGAATCACTTCAGCCATAATTGTGGATTCTTCTTATCAGTCCTCTGCCCATCTTGATTCTCGTTGTCTAGACTGTTGAATCTTTTACATCACTATTTCTATGACGTAGAACCTTTTACTACTGTATTTCAGCATATAGCGCTGAGAGTATCCTTTTTCTGACAGCCTAATTAAACCCTTTTACATCATATTTAACAATATGTTACTATTCCTGTGACACTATCTTGTCAAGTAATTTAACATAGACATTCTGTAGTGTGATAACATGATAGCTTCTGAGCTGTGTGGGGTCTTTATCAGGTTTAGGAAGTGGCCATAGGTAACTATATAGCCAGTCTTCAAGCATCTCGGCATCCTGTATGCTGATGTTGAAATCCCTCACCACATTCAAAATGCCTGTGTCACCGAGCTATTTTATGTGGTGGTACTGTACACCATAAGGATCTGGGGCAATGTTTCTACTGGTTTCTAAAGTGTACACAATGTCCTCTTCAGAGGTAGAAATTTGTCTCGCCTCTTACGTCATTTTCCAGAACATAGTCCTTAATTTCTTGACGGGCAGCTTTATCTCCTTTATCTGTCTGAGTAATATACCAATTGAGTAATGCACATCACATTTCTTCAATAGCCTTCAGGCTTACTCCTATTGAGTTTAGAATATCAAGAATGGTTTGGTTGTACTTTTCCTATTCATTCTTTGATATAAGAACCAGAATTTCTGTAGAGTTTTTCCATGCCCACCTGTGTCACAAAGGCCTCCCACACTTTGTCCTTGGCCTTCCTTGCCAAGCTCTGGAATCTATTGATAGTTCTTTGCTTTTTCTCCTTCATCTCTTAACCTCTCCATCATTCATAGTCCTTGTCTTTTGTGCTTTCTGCAGTTTCTTTGTCGCTCTTTCCTGTTCTATCCATGCTTTCTCCATTGTCTCATTCCACCAGAGTGTTGCATAAAAGGTGTTCGAGCTGTCTTTTTTTCTATCATTTTGATGCAGTGGGTGTACAGAGCTATTACAGTCATGTGGGCCAGTAGGATACTTGAAGGTCTGTTTAGGTTTTTGTGTCTGGTTGTCCTCCCCTAAGCATTGAGGATGACACAGGGTAGGTGATCACTTTCCTGTGCTTCTAATACATCACAATGTACAAGGTGACAGCAGCACTAGAAATGAATGCCAATTGTTTAGACCTAGCATTGAAATTGCCAGCAATTAAACACCTTTTGTTAGGGTCTTCAGACAATGCCACCAGAAAATCCTGACCACTGTCGTGTGCAAGGTGATCTATGTGAGCATATAAATTGTAGAATTACCATTTCTAACCCCTTATATTCAATGCAATCCCCTGAAATTCCGCATCCTTTCTAGTGTGGGAACTTGTGTCCAGAGAGAAAGCTCATGCTTCCCAAATATAGCTTGCCCTTGTCTGCCAGACTCACATGGATTTGTGTAACATCTATAGCCTGGGGCAACTGATAAAACTATTTGCTTTTAAATTTGTGTCCTGTGTCATGAGGATATCAAAATCAAATAATTATCATATAATTTGTACTGTATAATTATTGCCAGTTGATTAATGCTTCATTAATTGCAGTTCCCTATACACACATATTTCATGAGTCAATTCGTTTTCTTTCTGAATTTTCTCTTTCCAGTCTGTCTTTTTCTCTCTCTCATCTTCTCTCCCCTACATCTCCTTCTATATATATATATTTCTTCTTTTCATCTGCCTAAGGTATCGGTGACGGAGCATGATTCCTCGTAGATCACGCTATGATTATATATATATATATATATATATATATATATATATATATATATATATATATATATAGAGAGAGAGAGAGTTTGTAGTTTTTTTTTTGTTCTCTATGTTTCAAAGCGAATCAGTAGGTCTGACTTGACATTTGAGTTGAAGATTCTTATTTTTGTGTTGGACTTGATTTCCATTAATTTTCATATATTTCTCACCACAGTGTAAGCTGCTTGTGCCTTTTGCATCCTTAGTTTGATTGATATCACTTTCTGTCCCTCCAACTCTGTCTATATTGCTGCCAAGATTTATTTATGATTCTACATTTTGTAGGGGTTTTTTTTCAAGTGCAATCTTGTTAACATTTCCTGCATTTATTTTCATTATCTTTTTCTTTTCTCTGTGTATTTTCAGAACCATTTGCTGTGACCTCTCATAAAATATTTTCATTTTGTCTTGCATCTGGTTACAATTATTGACCAGAAGCAAAGTCGTCTGCAAAATCTAGATCATCTAGCTGTTTTGTCACTGTTCACTGATTTCCATTTCTGTTTGCTGTCAATATTTTTATAACCCAATCTATAGCCCCCTCTCATGTTACCGTGACCCAAAAGGTCAGATAAGAATAATAACACTGTAACCGACTATATGTCTCATAAAAAGGGACAAAGGAGGGTTGGGCATGTGGCCGGTTGCTCCAGCCAGGTAGAAATTTTAAACCACTAAAACTTCAACAAACAACATGGACAGGTCAACTAAAGGAATCATTCAATTCAGCCATCCAAGACAGAAGAAGGCTCTGTGGTAAGGAGGTTCATGCTAACCAAAGAAAACCAAAGGAGTCTGGGTTGCCAACTAACCCTTTACATCTAGGAAAAAAAACACAGGATTGGCACCTGGAATGTCCTAACTTTAAATGAACACGGAGAAACTGCACAGATGACTGCAGATATGTGGAATTACAAGATTGCAGCTTGACAGTCTGTTTTTTTGCAGCTTGACAATCTGTTTTTTGCAGTTGACCTGGCTCTTCTGTCACATAACTGTAATCATATGCAAGACAAAATTAAAATACTTGATGAGAGATTGCAGTAAGTGGGTCTGAAAATACACAGGGAGAAGACAGAGTTAATAAGAAAAAAAGCAGGAAATGATAACAGTTGCACTTGAAGAAATCCCCCTGTAGGATGTAGAATTATACATATGCATCTAGGCAGCAATATAGACAGAGTTGGAGGCACAGACTGTGTTATCAAAATAAGAATACAACAGGCTAGATGAGCTTTCATTTGAATTGGAAATATAGGGAGATGAAGAGAAATCAAATCCAACAGAAAAATTAGAATCTTCATGTCAAATGTCAATTCAGTCCTCTTGTGTGGCTCTGGTGAAGCAAGTAAACATGATAAGTCATTAATATAGTACTCCACTGAAGGGTAAAACAAAATATTGTGATCATTTATCATTCCTCATTGCTGTCCAGTCAGTGAGCTTGTTAATCCAAACTTCATCACACAAGTTTTCCAAAGTTAGAATTTGAAATATTTTTTTTTTTAAACCAATAAAATCTTAGAGGATACGTAATACCTATAGACCATAGTACTGCTGCATAGCTGTTCATGAAATAATAATTTAACAGATGCTTCACTCCTCTAGCATTATGCCTTTTAGTTTATGATTGTTTGCATGAATGCATGTACTGTATGTGAGAGTTGGTGAATAATCATGAAATGAGTTAGACAAAGGTAATTAAAAAGTGCACACAAAATGAAGAATATAAGCCTTAATGTGATTTTGGGCACTAGAAAGTTTGCCACAAATTAAAAGTATTATTAATTTCTGTTTTCTCTCATATTTAGGACAAATTTATTGTACCTTAAGGTAAAAAGATCAATACTGTTAACACAATATTTTAAAAACAGGGCTTATATAATGATTTGTGTTTCAGCAATGGTAGACCCAGCTAGTGTGGACATACAGATTGAGAAAGTTGGTCCTACTCTCATGGGACAAAATACCTCCAAGAAAACTAAAGGTAATCCCATTAGATGCTGTCAGCCTAATTATTTGTTTGCAATAACGCTTCATCTGAAGAGGAACCACTGAATTGAAGACATTAAATACACTGAGAAAACCTTTCATGGCACTGGCAAATGTATAGAAATAAAAAGAAGTAAAATCCAGCACAAAAATAACAATCTTCAACTAAAATGTAAAGACAGCCAGTGACAAGATCACCAGTGTAGAGCTGATGAAAACAACCAGATAAATAGCAGTGGAATAAGAGGTGAAGAAAAGATGTTTACATTGGATAAGAAAGACATTGAGGAAACTATCTGATAACACCCCAAGGCAGGCCTTGTTCTGAAATCCCCAGGATAATAGAAATAGAGGGAGATATAAAAACACACGGAGAAAGGAAGTGGAGACAGCCTTAATAGGATAAAGAAGGCATGGAAAGAACATAAACAGATGACACAAGACAGAGCTTGGCATAATCTGACTGAAAACCTATGCCTGACAGGGATTTGAAGGGTAATGAATGAAGGATTACTGAGAAAACCTGAGACAGCTACAGTAAATTACAGTTAATGTAAAATGCATAGAACATATATTTTGCTGAGTCAAACCGTCAGCATATGTCATGCCTTGGAAGCATTTATCAACTCCTTGCACACCTGTCAATCTTATAGGCATTCTGTTATCTCTGATACTTGCAGTTTCTCTGTTCATATTGTCATACCTTTCCAGATCTTCTCTAGCTTGTTCTTCATCTTTTCTCCTTGTCATCAGTTCCATATTACCTTTCTAACTCTATGGGGATTAAAATCTGGCCCCATGTAGTCCCCCCGAGATCTCTTTGGAGACAAAGACAGAAGAGGACTACTGCTTCTTGAGGCATGTCATAAGAGGTGACTAACATGAGGTGCATAGGGTTGGCAACCTCATCATGTAGATCAAATTGCTACAGAAACCACTACTTCAAGATCATGTAAATGCTTTAGTTCAGGCTTCCTGCAAGGGGGATAGCTGCAATGGTGATTTCATGCTTCAAAAGGAGCAGACAGGGAAATGATGATGGAAATCTGCCTGTTTTCTTTTTAATTATTCTTAACATTGACCTTTTCATGTACTTTCTCATTTTGTTTAATAGCCATCCATAGTATGTGCAGTTTCCTCTACTTTTCATATTGCTGTACTTTTAAATTCTTCAGATATTACCTAATTTGCCTTTTGTAGTTCTAATGGAGAAGGATCTGTTCAATTTGTACAGTGAAAATATAATGAGATCCATCAAAGACATGCCAGAAATATCATTTGGTGAACATAATATAAATAACATGACGTATGCTGATGATGCAGTCTTAAATTAATAGCTAAAAGTGAAAAGGAGTTACAGGAAATGATTGATACAATACTAACAGAAAGTGAAAATAAAGGCCATAGCCTTCATAGCGAAGAAAATGACTTCTCCAGAATGCACGATCAAAGTAAATGGAACAGTTTTAAAATAAGTCAATAGATTCAAATATGGCACATTAATAACATTGGATGGAAGTAGCATTTCAGAAGTGGAGGTTAACATGAAGAACAGTGGGTCATATATTCAATACCATCCTAATAAAGAATTCAGAGACACAATAAAAGGGAGTAAGGGATATAGGCTTTTGCCTGGCCCATCACATCTCTGGATCTAATCGACAGCACTCCAAGACTATTACCTCATTCTCACATTGAGTGTACCTCATGTACAGCCCAAGACTATACAAGTCCTTCATTTTGAATGCGTTCTAGTTGTTCACATTGTGTTGCTGACAGCATGAGTATTTCCAGCCCATACTCAATGACAGATACGACTAGCTGATGATAAAGAAGAAATAGTAATCTCTGCTCCAGATGTGCTGTGGCCATTATTTTCAGGACTGCCAGACCTCTCCTTCATTTCTGTATGATGTGATCAACATGATGCTTATCCCGTGAAAGCCCGCGATCGAATGTAACTCCAAGGTATTTCAGCTTTTCTTGCCTTTCAATTTTCTGTCCATTGAGAGTAATATCTGAAAGGTCTGTTTACACTATGGAGTTGTTTAAGGAACACCACATCACACAGGCCTTGTTGGGATTGACTTTGGAGCCAGTATCCTCGCACCCTTTAAACACCTCCAGTAGTGTCCCATGTATGCTATTAACCATTTCCTGTTGGTCAGAGCCAGTTCTGTAAATAAGTATGTCATCAGCAAAAGTCAGTGTTCAACCCAACTCAGTTGGCTGAATGGTGGCCACGTTTGCTGTAAAGATATTAAACATCACTGGTGATAGTGGAGTACCCTGGGGTAGTCCTGGGCAAATGGGCATTGGTTCTGATATCTATGTTCCCAAGCAAAATGCCACTGATCTCTCAGTTAAGGCAGCTGCTATCCATCTTGTTAACCAAGTGTCAACACTGCAAGCCATTAACATGATTAATGTTTCAAAATTCACACTGTTATAAGCATCCTCTAAGTCAATTGCTACAACAACCGTTTCTCTTTTACCCTGGAACACCTCATGCACATCATCAGCTAAAGTTCCAGCGTTACCCTGTGTTACTTTCATGGGCCTATAGCATCTGAGATTATCAGGTAGGATCTGTGCATTTTCGAGGTGATTCATTATTTTCTGTGCTACTATCTTTACTAGTAGTTTACCATACTTTCTGAATTGTGATAATTCTATAGCTGCTGAGAAGTGTGGGGTCTTTACCAGGTTTAGGAAGTAGCCATAGATAACTATGTAGCCAGTCTTCCGACACCTTTGCATTCAGTATGCTGGTGTTGAAATCACTCACCACATTCTTGATACCCGTGTCATTGAGCTGTTTTATGTGGTGATACCATACACCATCAGGGGCAGTGTTTCTACTAGTTTTTAAAATGCACACAACGTCTTCTTCGGATATGAAGTCGAAATATACAGGGTGTTTCAAAAAGAATATCGGTATTTTAGATGCATATAACTTTGGTTATTGAACACTTAAAAATATACAGTTTGCACCAAAAGAAAGTAAAACTGTCAAAGTTTAACTGTACAACTGATCAGTTTCTTCTTATTTCTCTTACATTACAATCCCTCAGCCCCCGTGATCTTCGTCCTATTCTCTCCACACTTTACTGTTATTATTTTCGGAGATTCTCGGAGGGGCAAAGGTGGCATGTAGACGATGTCTTTTATGTAGCCCCACAAAAAGAAATCACACGGTGAAAGATCCGGAGACCTGGGTGGCTAGCGGTATAGAGCAAGGTCATCTGCTCCAGCTCGTCCTATCCATTGATGTGGGAGAACCTCATTCAGAGACTTCCTGACTTCGTTATAAAAATGCGGCGGTGCCCCATCTTGCTGGAAAACGTTTTCAGATTTCTCATTTAACTGAGGGAACAGCAAGTTTTCTAGCATGTCCAGATACGACGTTCCGATCTCTGTCCTCTCAGCAAAAAAGAATGGCCCATACACCTTTGTGCAAGAAATGGCACAGAAAACATTTACCTCTGGTGAATCCATATGGTGCTCAATGGTTATGTGTGGGTTGTCTGTGCCCCATATAATTACATTGTGACGATTCACTTTACCACTTAAGTGAAACGTTGCTTCATCAGAAAAAATCCGGCGGGGTAAAAATGATTCATCTTCCTATAACATTTCTGTGCAGAAGTCGTATCTTTTCTCCTTGTCTGCAGGATGAAGAGCTTGCAGTAACTGCAACTTATAGCTTTTCATTATTGATAATTATCAATCGTTTTTGCAAAACACGTCACGCTGTTGTTTTAGGAATTTGTAATTCACGACTAGCTCACATTGTTGACTTTCGCGGGCTCTGCAGGTAAGCTTCTCTAACTCTCTGCACATTTTCTTCTGACGTTCTTGGTCGACCAGAGCTTTTTCCTTTACAAAGGCATCCTTTATCTTGGAACTGTCGATACCACCTGCGAATGTTGTTATCAGATGGTGGATCAATGTGAAATTGTCTTCTAAACTCACGTTGCACTGTGGTTACCGATTGTGACTTGGCAAACTGCAATACACAAAACGACTTCTGCTGTGGCATTGCCATTTTCATTCCTTGCGCCGTCTAGCGGCTGAAATGAAAAACATTTTTTTTTATCGGATAACTGTCCAAACTCGGACAGTTTACCTATCGTTTGGTGCAAACCAAACATTTTTAAATTAGGTTTGCAATTACCAAAACTATACACCTTCAAAATACCAGTATTCTGTTGCTTTCCAGGATATAGTCTTTAATTTCTTGACAGGCAGCTTTATCACCTTTATCTGTCTGAGTAATGTAACTCAAGCCCCTGCGAGTGCCTGATAACATATCTTTATATTTGTTTCATATTAATTTAATGCTTGAGTAATGCATGTCCCTTTTCTGCCTCTGTCCCTGTCGAGCTGAGAATATTAGGAATTGGTTGGCTTGTGCTTTTCCTACTCATTCTTTGATGTTGTTGAGGATTGTTACTTGGTTTGCAAGCATCTGGGTTTGAGCTCGATTCGTATGGTTGCACCATGGAACACCTTGGTTAAATAAATAAATGACATAGATCGCATATATCTATGCATGTCGCGTTAGACATAGTAATGACAGTCTTATGTGTGGCCTTGGGCCTTACGGCAGTGTTTAAAATGTGTGGCATGGCCACTTATCCAAAGTGTTTTAAAATGTGTGGCATGGCCACTTATTTTAGTGTATACTAGTGTAGAACTAGGAGAATATATTACGGTAATGTAAAGCCGGTAACCTAAAAGGATAATGTGTAAGGACCATTGAGTCCGAATATATCTATATGTCGGTAATGTAACCGCAATCATTGTTGGGATTAACGTAAGTCGTAAGATATGAAACGCAGTTAGAATATATATATATAAGGCGGATAGAGCCTGGCTGTGTAAGCCAAATTGAAGTAAGCATATGTCTAAGTTCTCGGGATATATATGAGAACTATTAACAGAAGGAATATTTCTGTATAATTAATAAGGATTTCAAGTATTTGGTTAGAATATATATGGATCGTTAATGAAAAGGAAAAACAATAGACATGTAATGTCTGATTGAACATGGGCTATAAGACTGTACTTTATCAAGTGTTCTATAACGTAAACATTCGTGTTGTTTTATTCATGATGAAATTGCTGAACGGTATTAAATATATTTAGTCGTCAAAACGCGACTTGGTTTCCCGAAGTGTTCTACCAGTTCAATTTTGTTCTATGACTATTAACTGTTAACCCACTTCATCACTCATTGTCCTTCTCCTTAGTGCTATCCGGCATGATTTTGTTGCTCTTTCCTTTTCCAGCCATGCTGTCTCGACTGTGTCATTCCACCAGAGTAGCTGTGCAAAAGGTGTGTGAGTTGTCTTTTGTTTCACACTTTGACGCAATATTTGCACAGGGTGATTACAATCATGTAGGTCTGTATGATACTGGAAAGTCTGTTTCAGTTTCCTGTGTCTGGTGGTCTTTCCCTTTGCAATGAGTACTACACAGGATAGGTGGTCGCTTTCTTGAGCTTGCAATACATCCCAACGTGCAAAGGTGGCGGCAGCACTAGAAATCAATGCCAGATCTATGACACCATCAGTATCCCCTAGTCTAGATGCCGATCTTTTGAGCGTCCATCATTTCTTCTTCTTAGTACGCTCTCAGTAGAATCAACCAAACCACAAATGAGAGCAGTATCCATAGATGAAATATCCACTATTAAACCCATCTACACTGCACACAAGCTTCCAGTTTGGAAACAAAATCGTTTCCCTAAAATGATAGAAAACATTCCTGGAATTGAAAGTAAAAGGAGCCAAACTGCAACAGATAGAAAATCCATAGCGACAAAATACATAGAGAAACATTATCCACGCAACACCTGGACCCATGCATACACAGATGGATCAGCAACAAATGCAACAGAAAATGGAGGTGGGGGTGTCTTTCTGACCTTAAGCACTGGTGCAGAAAAAAGGCTGTCAGTGGCGACAGGACGATTCTCCAGCAACTTCAGAGCAGAGGCAGAGGCCTTGAAAACTGCAGCAGAGGTTATATTGACAGAAGAAACGGCAGAGAGACAAGTTGCTTTCTTTACTGATGCACAGTCAGTAATTGCAACGTTGAAAAGCCAAAATAATGCAGACCTGGATGATCTCAGAGTAGTGCTCCACAAACTTTGTCAACGATTTAAAAGTGTTGTGATCCAATGGATCCCATCTCATTGTAATATCGCCGGCAATGAAGAGGCTGACAGAATGGCAAAAGAAGGTTCACATCTACCTCAGCCTGATGCAAGCATAACTTTTGAGGAGGCAAAGAGTTTTATCAGAATCAGTTACAGAAACAAATGGAATGTAGAACATCCAGGGCACACACAGAATGATGCTTACTACCAGCTCCACAGAAGAGAACAAGTGGTAATCTTCAGACTCCGCACTGGCCACAACAGATTGAGATACCATCTATTCACAAGCTAAAGATAGGAACTACCGATCAGTGTAACTGTGACACTGATAAAATGACTGCTGAACATCTGCTTCAAAGTTGCCCCTTATATGTGGTACAGAGAAAGAGCATATGGCCGACGCCAGCTCCTTTCGTGGAAAAGCTTTACGGGGATTCAAATAGCCTCAAACTGACTACTGCTTTCTTTGAGAACATTCAAGTGGACGTCTGAGAGTGTACGAAGAAGAAGAAGACATCTACTTGAATGTTTTAAAAGAATGCAGTTGTCAGTTTGAGGCTATTTGAATCTCTGTAGAGCTTTCCACGATTGGTACAAGTGTTGGCCATATGCGCTTTCTCTATTTCGCATATGTTGGGCAACTTTGAAGCAGATGTTCAGCAGTCATTTTATCAGTGCCTCAGTTACACTGATCGGTAGTTCCTACCGTTAGCATGTTGAATAGATGGTATCTCAATCTATTGTGGCCAGTGCAGAGTCTGAAGATTACCACCTGTTCTCTTTTGTTAAGCTGGTATTATTCATCATTTTGTGTGTGACCTGGTGTCACGAAGTGGATTTATGTATAGAGTGTTGTCTGAGTGTGTGGACAAGACCCTATTTAGTGTCACGAAGTGGATTTTGGGCTAGAGGCTGCCTACCTAAATAGACTAGACCCTAATGGAAAGAAAGACTAAGAAGACAGATTTCAGAAGAAAAATGACAGTGACTGTGGGAGATGAGGCTATTGGTGTCAAGGGTCGAGAACCTAAATTGACTCTCCCTTGCCACTAGGTGACGTAATGTTATGCTATAGCCTCACTACCTCTAACTACCAAGACTGGGATAAGGTTTAATTAACTTAACACCACAGACACCACTATACAGACAACATATAGGTTGACGTACGTGACTGATCCAGCCAAAATTTTTACAATAGATTTTATTTACACCACAAAAAAATTCATATAACATACTACAAAATAGAATAAATTTTCGTGTTCACACACCTGGAAAAAGAACACAATAATCAATTAATGTGATTTGGTAAGTTACCCCACAAATCGCCCTCACCCTCAAACCTGAAAATAAGAAAGGTAAGAAATACATCAGCTTGTGAAGTGGGATCTCTAACATTTAGATCCGCCTTACTCTGAATCTACTAAATATCATGTAACCACAATCTAACTTCTACTGTCCGTCTGTCTGCAGACGGTTTCTCCTAAACCAATGACGTGGCCACCCAGCTTCTCTGTAGGCTAACTACCCTTCTATGCTAACACAGTGTCCACAAAAGAACTCTTCTATCATCTCCTACACAACTTGACGATGAATTGCTAAGTTCTATTTCTGTTCAGTGCCTGTCTGACACTCCTAGTTTCTACTGAGAAAAACTCCTCCACTACTCTCCTTCTCTCTCTCTATCTGGTGCAGTTAAGAGGGATTGTAACCCTCTTCTCCGCCGGTTGTAGCTGCTGACTTGCTTGGTAAACTGGCTTCGTGACTTGGACTATTGCTGCTTCCAATTTGACGAATTTTCTTGCCGTAGCCCGGTTACCCCTCTCTTGGGTTTTAGGGCTGTCGGGATTATTATGCTCGAAATTCACGACACCTCTAGGCCCTGTGCCTAGGATCAGTGTGTGCTTTATCTGAGCGTAAATAGCTCTGAATTTATTAAGAACATCTGTTCTTGCTGAAGAAGTCTGTGCTTCCAGCTCCCTGCTCTCTCTTGGGTACAAAAACAGACTTTTGCACCAGTGACCCCCGCATCACCACTCCGCTTTCTCTTGGGTACAAAACAGACATTTGCACCAGTGACCACCGCGTCACCACTCCGATTTCTCTTGGGTACCAAACAGACGTTTGCACCAGTGACCACCGCATCACCACTCCGATTTCTCTTGGGTACCAAACAGACGTTTGCACCAGTGACCACCGCGTCACCACTCTGATTTCTCTTGGGTACCAAACAGACGTTTGCACCAGTGACCACCGCATCACCCCTCCGCTTTCTTTTTCTGGCTCTGCCGACTCTTCTTCTAAGAAGACCGACGACTGTTGGCAAGCTGCCCTAGCTGCTCGCCGTGAAAATATTTGCCAGTTGAATATCTCCTTAGAGCAGACAACTTGTGTATTTTAAAATACAGGCGTTGATTTCCACGGCAGCAGTAGTTGGATTTAAAATCTGAGAGACCGTTTGCGTTATTAACTCGCTTATTTATCTCAACAATGCCGGCCGACCCACGCAAACGCATGAGTCATAGCTTGGCTTTGTTTCTATAACAGGTCAATCTCTGAACCAACCAGCAGGCCGGGAATCGCCCGCGGTCATTATCTAAATTTAGAACTTAAGACCGAACAAAAAAATTCCATTGCTGACCTGTTTCCATGCGCTAAAACTCCTCCTTACCCCCATCTGATTTCACCCTTACTAATAATTACGGTGTGCTCACTGAGGAAGAACCAAAAATGCTCATCCATTATGTTTACAATATAAATTCCTACATGAACGAATTTCTTAATGAAACAGCGCACTGGTGCCAGTCTAGAAGTTAAACCTACCATCTCTTCTAGAAACCATAATTAATACTCTACACAAAAAGTCCAAACTCGATTATTATACAAAGAGAAACAAAAAACGCATAAGATAAAAAATCCCACCGTACTCTTTCCTAGAAAAACGTAAATAAATGCAAGGAAAAAAAAACATGGGGCCTGTTGCAAATCCAATCACATTAACTCCTCACATTACCCCCCTCTTCAAGTTCGTGGTACATGATCTAATTTAATGTTATCTTGGTATTTCCAGACTGGCTCCTATATAAGTCTACAGATCTGCCTGTCAGTCCTGAAGTCTCATGACTGGTGATTTTCACCTGGCGACTACAACTCCCATGGTTGTCCTGAGACCTTCCTCTTTTACGTTTCCTCTTTCTTCTTCTTGAACCAACTCCCATGCTCCGGTGGAAGAGTTGATCTTTCTTCAGACCTATGCCATCCAATGGTGGGTCTGAACCTTCCTTGGCTATGTCCATTAAAAGGCTATCTTGGTCGGCTGCCCTGACCAACTGGCTTTGTGGCTGCCTGACGATGGCGACTACCGTGCTGCGCCTCGGTGGGTTTGAGACCGCAGGTATATGGCGATGAAGATGCGAACTATCTGGTGCTTCCATCATAGATTCTCCTATCGCTTCCCTCCCTTCTGGTTTGCCTAGAGGTTGCGTAGAGATTGCTCCTGTCTCCACCCTCTCACCAGGTGTTCTCACTGAGTTGCGCCTGACCTCAGCGACATCCGTTTCCCCTACTAAGCAGAACGCATCTGGTGGTACGTTTGTGCTTCTTGCTTCTTTGCAAGAGCCGCTTTCTGTAAGCGAGCTAGCAGCGGGATGGGGCCCATCTCCGTTTATAGGCAAACGGTCACCCAGATCACTGTCCTCCTCCATCTGAGTAAAGTGCTGGTCGGATGGGGCTCCAGGGCTGGTTGGAAACATGTTCGCTCGATTCGCCGTCTTGTGCCCTTTTAAGAGTGCGCTGGTCGTTGACATATGTCATACAATTCTTGTCAGTATGTCCCTCTCCTGAAGGAGCTAATACCATCGGGGGCCTAATTCCCGACAACAAAGAATGTATTTCCACAATCAGAGGCGTCACCACTGTTTGGCCATTAGGCTGCACAGGGATGTCAGGTGAATGCACCTCTGCCTGTCGTTTTTCGCTGTCCATCTGGGGAGCTGGCGAAACATGTCTTATTAGGGATTCGAACCCTTGCCTCGACTTTCCATGTTGAGTATGTTGTGCTCTCTCACGAGCATGGGAGAATCGGTAGCCATCCGAATTATAATGCTTGCTCGCATTATTCCCCCTGTTATGCAGTTTCCACGCCTGGGATCGCTTCGTAATCTTCCCAGCGTTGTAAGGGCTGTTTTCCTTACTTAACCCCCTCCCTTGTTTGGGCTTCGGGTCCATTTCCAACGGGAAGTCCATTTCCTGAAGCTGGGGCGCAGTTGGAGCCGACAAGCTTTCTACGGGCGCAAGATTTTCAGAGGGGTGGTCCAATATGGGCGACATAACTTGAGAAATAGAGTGGTTAGATTCATCGGCTCTTTCTTGTCGCTCTTTTTCTCTTGCTAGTTGCTCCATCGCCTTTGATAGTCGATGCTTCTCCCGTTTCTTGGCGCTTTCTTGTCGCTCTATCTCCCATTTTTTTAAATGTCCTCCGAGGCTCCAGTTTGCAGTTCCAGAGAACGCATGGCAAGTTCATGTTGTCTCTCTGCTGCCTGCTCCTTTTCCTCTGCCTCCAGGTATGCCTTGGTCTCGGCCTTATCTATTCCCATCTCCTCGACTGCCTCACGCCAAGCAGCTCGTAAGTGGACTAGCTCCGCCATCTTACTTGTAAACTGCTGTAACTCACAAAGAGGGGAAATGGCAAAAAAAAAAAAGAACATGAAAAATTTACTGTTACCTACTCAGCACTACTCCCTGTGTAACTGCTGTCCCAAAAACCCGAATTCAGACTAGCACCAATCTGAAGAACTACCTGAAAAAAATTTGATTATGCCGCTACCTGAAAACCCGAATTTACCTTCTAGTTAAGAAAAATTCAGTTAGCCATCAGTTACCTCTAGTCATCAAACTAACTACAGCTACAATCTAACTGCACCCTGTGGAGAAACTTCCTGTGGAAAAAACTATAGCTGGATCAGTTTTGATAGCTCTAGTCTAGGGGATATTATAAAGAAAAATCTATTTCCCAGAACTTCCTATAGAAACCAATCTATGAATCTCGACACGATCACCGAATTGATCCCAACAAAGATGATCTACCGGACGAACGCCGCCACTTTGTCACGAAGTGGATTTTGGGCTAGAGGCTGCCTACTTAAATAGACTAGACCCTAGTGGAAAGAAAGACTAAGAAGATAGATTTCAGAAGAAAAATGACAGTGACTGTGGGAGATGAGGCTATTGGCGTCAAGGGTCAAGAACCTAAATTGACTCTCCCTTGCCACTAGGTGACGTAATGTTATGCTATAGCCTCACTACCTCTAACTACCAAGACTGGGATAAGGTTTAATTAACTTAACACCACAGACACCACTATACAGACAACATATAGGTTGACGTAAGTGACTGATCCAGCCGAAATTTTTACAATAGATTTTATTTACACCACAAAAAAAATTCATGTAACATACTACAAAATAGAATAAATTTTCGTGTTCACACACCTGGAAAAAGAACACAATAATCAATTAATGTGATTTGGTAAGTTACCCCACAAATCGCCCTCACCCTCAAACCTGAAAATAAGAAAGGTAAGAAATACATCAACTTGTGAAGTGGGATCTCTAACATTTAGATCCGCCTTACTCTGAATCTACTAAATATCATGTAACCATAATCTAACTTCTACTGTCCGTCTGTCTGCAGACGGTTTCTCCTAAACCAATGACGTGGCCACCCAGCTTCTCTGTAGGCTAACTACCCTTCTATGCTAACACAGTGTCCACAAAAGAACTCTTCTATCATCTCCTAAAAACTTGACGATGAATTGCTAAGTTCTATTTCTGTTCAGTGCCTGTCTGACACTCCTAGTTTCTACTGAGAAAAACTCCTCCACTACTCTCCTTCTCTCTCTCTATCTGGTGCAGTTAAGAGGGATTGTAACCCTTTCCCCTCTTCTCCGCCGGTTGTAGCTGCTGACTTGCTTGGTAAACTGGATTCGTGACTTGGACTATTGCTGCTTCCAATGTGACGAATTTTCTTGCCGTAGCCCGGTTACCCCTCTTTTGGGTTTTAGGGCTGTCGGGATTATTATGCCCGAAATTCACGACACCTCTAGGCCCTGCGCCTAGGATCAGTGTGTGCTTTATCTGAGCGTAAATAGCTCTGAATTTATTAAGAACATCTGTTCTTGCTGAAGAAGTCTGTGCTTCCAGCTCTCTGCTCTCTCTTGGGTACAAAAACAGACTTTTGCACCAGTGACCCCCGCGTCACCACTCTGCTTTCTCTTGGGTACAAAACAGACGTTTGCACCAGTGACCACCACGTCACCACTCCGATTTCTCTTGGGTACCAAACAGACGTTTGCACCAGTGACCACCGCGTCACCACTCCAATTTCTCTTGGGTACGAAACAGACGTTTGCACCAGTGACCACTGCGTCACCACTCCGATTTCTCTTGGGTACCAAACAGACGTTTGCACCAGTGACCACCGCGTCACCCCTCCGCTTTCTTCTTCTGGCTCTGCCGACTCTTCTTCTAAGAAGACCGACGACTGCTGGCTAGCTGCCCTAACTGCCCGCCGTGAAAATATTTGCCAGTTGAATATCTCCTTAGAGCAGACAACTTATGCATTTTAAAATACAGGCGTTGATTTCCACGGCAGCAGTAGTTGGATTTAAAATCTGAGAGACCGTTTGCGTTATTAACTCGCTTATTTATCTCAACAATGCCGGCCGACCCACGCGAACGCGTGAGTCATAGCTTGGCTTTGTTTCTATAACAGGTCAATCTCTGAACCAACCAGCAGGCCGGGAATCGCCCGCGGTCATTATCTAAATTTAGAACTTAAGACCGAACAAAAAAATTCCATTGCAGACCTGTTTCCACACGCCAAAACTCCCCCTTACCCCCATCTGATTTCACCCTTACTAATAATTACGGTGCGCTCACTGAGGAAGAACCAAAAATGCTCTGCCATTATGTTTACAATATATATTCCTACATGAACGAATTTCTTAATGAAACAGCGCACTGGTGCCAGTTTAGAAGTTAAACCTACCATCTCTTCTAGAAACCGTAATTAATACTCTACAAAAAAAGTCCAAACTCGATTATTATACAAAAAACGCATAAGATAAAAAATCCCACCATACTCTTTCCTAGAAAAACGTAAATAAATGCAAGGAAAAAAAAACATGGGGCCTGTTGCAAATCCAATCACATTAACTCCTCACATTTAGAGAAAGGCTGAGAAGATAGATTTTAGATGAGAAATGATAGTGAATGTGGACAGATGAGACTATTGGCTCAAGGGCGAGAACCGAGATTGACTCTCCCTTGCCACTCGTGACTTCAACAATGCTATAACCTCACCCCCCTCTGACTACCTTAAACGAAAGGAGATAAGGTTTAATTAAAGACCACAGACACCACTATACAGACAACATATAGCTACTGTATGTAAATAAAGTGACTGATCCAAGCTACAATTTAAAGTTTATTTACACCAATAACATCAAGTACATAACAAAGAAATAAAGTGCGTGTTCGCACACCTGAAAACAAACAGTGCACAATAAAATGATTTATCATCAGCCCCAACCCTTCACCCACAGTTGCAACCTGTATGGGGAAAAGAATTTGAGATTAAACAAAAACCACATTTGGGGCCTCGGATTTCGAGCCACCCCTCCAACTAGCTATTATTAATATTTCTACTGTCGCTGTCCTGCTGACACTGCCTAAACCACTACCTACACGGCTTCCAAGCTCTTTAGGCGATATACACGCCACTAAGTAACACCACTTTTACTGCTACGCTAGTAGACTTTTATTACATTTATGGCTCAGAGGCTTCTCTCTATCTCTCTTTCCTCTCCTCCTGGCTTTGGTGTCTCTCGGACACTCTTCATCTGCTGATGTGACGTCTCCGTTCGCTCCTTCTCTTGTTAACTATCAGAACCGGAAATGATGACCCTGTCTCCGGGTTCTGACTACTGCATAGATGTCTTGATTATCAAGCATGAGGTACTTGAATCAAACTGTAGAAGCTTCACTGATGCTGGACATCACTAATTGAAAACGTAAATGAACACAGAACTCTAGGTATCACTGTTGACCAACACCTAAGCTGGAACTCACATGTACATGCACTCACAAAGCAAACAGCACAAAAAGTTTACCAATTAGCCAAAATTAAACATTTCCTGGATGAAGTGGCAAGGAAAATGTTCTACATATCTCATATACAAACGCATCTAGACTATTGTTCCACAATCTGGGATGGTTGTTCTGTCTCCAACACAAGAAGGCTCCACTCGCTTCAAAAACGCGCAATGCGCCTTGTTGCTGATAAACACCAATCACATTGTATAGATTTATATAATTATCTTCAAATATTACCCCTCAGGAAGCGCTTCCTCTTTAACAAAGGGAAATTTATTCACAAAATCATGTCACAGAATGCTCCAAAGTATCTTTGGCCGCTTTTAAAATACAATGACAGACGTAGTCAGCGCTTAAATAAATTACAGGTACCCAAGCCCAGGCTTGACCTATTTAAAACTAGTTTGGCTTACTCAGCTGCTCATCTTTGGAACAATCTTCCCAATGACCTGAAAAAAACACGCACAGTCCTTACTCATACAATCGTATACTATTCAAATACTTTATGTGTGCTGATTATATGCCACCCTAACTGATTGTGTTGTACTTTTATCTAATATACTGTATGGAGGCTCTGATGATCTAGTTTTCATTACAATATACTTATTCTTAATATTATATTCTTAATAACTTATATTCTTAATTTTATGATCAGGAACTGTTAATGTATGCTGTTATACTTCCTTGTAATGTTGCACTGTCCTTAAATTAATACTTTCAGTACGCTGGAGAATGTTGAGTAACAGTAATAAAAGATGAGCAAGAGGATGGAAGAATGCAAGAGGGGACTGTGTCCGATTTTCAACCCTTGGCAAATTAATTGCTTTCGTATATGTCTATCTAACTATCTACCTAGTCTGATTCTGGTCTTGAGTTTGGGACGCAAAGGAAATGGAAAGGAAAATGGAAAGTAACTGTCTACCCACCTCATCTTGATGAACCTAAAAAAAAAAAAAAAAGAAAAAAAAAAAGTCCCTGAGTCATTCAGTTGAACACCGTATGAACATTTTACAAGTTCTCATAACATACCTCTGAATATGTCTCAAATCACTAATTTACAGTACGAAGAATTTGATTCTTTTTTTTTTTGTAAATTTATTTATTTTTTATTTATTTATTTATTTTTCAAATTCATTATTACTATTAAATTTTTTTTATTTTTATTTTTTTTATTTTTTTTTTAATAATTATTTTATTTTATTTTAAAAACACTTTAATTATGATGATTATTGCAAATGTAATATTACTTTTATAATGATAAATGCCTTAATTATGCTTATAGTAAATGTGAGGATGAAAGGATATTAGTATACATGATGAGAGAGAGAGGAAGGGCAGAATGTCAGACGGGCCTGCGTGCCCAGTTCTTAACCCTTTGAAAATAAAGTTCGTTCGTTCGTTCGTTCCTCTAAGGTTAATATAAGACCCTACTGGTCCCGGCTATTTCTCTCTATCTCTCTTTCCTCTCCTCCTGGCTTTGGTGTCTCTCGGACACTCTTCATCTGCTGATGTGACGTCTCCGTTCGCTCCTTCTCTTGTTAACTATCAGAACCGGAAATGATGACCCTGTCTCCGGGTTCTGACTACTGCATAGATGTCTTGATTATCAAGCATGAGGTACTTGAATCAAACTGTAGAAGCTTCACTGATGCTGGACAACTTCTGAAATTGGCCCCGTTACCCCTCTTCGGGTTTAGAGCAGCGACTTTATTATGGTCGTGAAGAAAACGAAATTACAACAACACTGGCAACGCGCCAATTTGCTTGTGTAACAACAAAGAGCTCAGAGCTCTGGATTTTTTTAGACAAAATCCCGTTCCAGCTGAAGAATGTCTTCGATGCCTGGAAACACGTATTTTTATTTTCTTTCGCCTCTGGCGATATCTCAAGCTCTCAGCTTCTGAGATGCCACTGTTGACGTGGGTAATTTGTAGGGACAAATTACGCTCTCCCACTGTGCCGTGACCTGCTGTAAACAAAGAAATGCAACAGCTGTACAACACTTCAATAATACTCATCTCTAACATATATCTCTTACTTCCTAAACTCCCCTGTCTATCCCCTGCTCTATTTTCGCACTAAGCGACAAACGATTATTTATGCCCGAAAGGTCAGCCTCCCATACAATTCCCTTCTCTTCTCTCTACCCTGTTTTCAAAGTAAACAACGATCTGGAAATACTCCCAGACGCCGCTGACCTAATCTTTTGTTCTGCATGACTAGCCACGTGTCACAACATTCAACTTTGAGGAACCCCACCTGTCTGTAATACTTAGGGCTACTTTATCACTGACCCTTGGAGTTCATTGATCAATACAAAATTAAATCTAGGAAGGCCGAAGTCCCGTCTCAGAAAAACTATTCCCTTATCAGAAATATAGTTACATCTCTTTGTAATAGAAAGAAATTCCCATATCAGAAATATAGATTACATCTCTTCTGATTACACAGTACTAAAATGCACAATAGATAATACCATACAAAACTACCAAGCTTATTCACACTACCATTATTATGATTCAAATATATATATATATATATACTTACTTACTTAGTCGTTCCCCTTCTACCGTGAGGTGTAGAGGTTTGGAAGAGAGAGCGCCAGACTATCCTATCGGCTGTCTTCCTCCTGGCCTGGTTCCATTCTAGTCCTCGATCCTTCAAAGATTGTCTAATGTTGTCCTCCCAGCGGACTCTGGGTCGTCCTCGGGGTCTGGATCCTTGGCTCTTTGTTTCCCATGCTTGTCGTGGTATCCGATCTTCTCCCATTCTGCAGACATGGCCAAACCATCTTAATTGGGACTGTTCTACTTGGGTCTGCAGGGGGTAGGATTTAAGGCCTTGACGTATCGTCTGGTTGCATACCATGTCTCTTCTTGTTACTTCAACCACCTTCCTCAGATACCTCATTTCTGAGGTTTGGATCTGGCTTTTATGGGTTGTAGTCATTGCCCATGACTCGCATCCGTATGTCAAGACTGGGACATAGGTGGAGCGGTATACAGCCATCTTCGTTTTCTTACCAACCTCTCTCTTGCTGAGGAATCCTCGATTTATGGCCTGAAAAAGTCTCCCAGCTGCTGCTTTTCGAGTGGCCAACTCTTCTTTGATGCCTCCCTTTCGGTCTATAATAGCTCCGAGGTATTTAAAGTGGTCGACCTGCTCCAGGACCTGTTCTCCCAGCTTAATCTGATGTTTTCTTTCTTCTCGTGATATCACCATGGATTTTGTTTTAGAGCTGCTTATGACCATCCCTCTCTTCTCCAGCTCTTCCTTCCAGACTTGCAGGTTGGATTGGAGATGTGCCTCTGATTTAGCAATCAGGGCAACATCATCAGCAAATGCCAGCTCCGAAATATAGACCTGTCTCATCTTCCAGTACCCCACTGAATACTTTCTTGTTCTCTCCTTACATGCCTTGATGACATCGTCCATAAGGAGTATGAAGAGGTAAGGTGATAGGATATCACCTTGTCTTACACCAGTGGTGGTCCTGAACTCTTCTGACTTATGGTTTGCTGTCCTCACATAATTTCTGCAAGACTTGTAGAAGCTCTGTGTAGCATGGCTCAGAGGCTATCCTTAGTCGTCATATATATATATGATATAGGGTCATCATATATATATATATATATATATATATATATATATATATATATATATATATATATATATATATATATATATATATATATATATATATATATATATATATATATATATATCTCTAGGACACTGAACTCCCACTACATTACAAAAGTAGCACACTTAATTTATGCCCACTAAATTAATTACACACCAATACGCTTGCGTCTATACGCTGCCGGGTATCATAAACCCAAGATGGGTACATATTAATTCTCATCTACGTAAAATTTAATCCAACAATCACTTAACATACACAATTACTCTAGTGTCTATACACTGCTACTATTATAATCAATTATGAGGAATTATTCGTCCCCATGACAGTAATATTAATTACACCCTTAATTTTCTGCCAACATACCAAAGAATTACCCAGTTAAATAAATTACACAAATCACACCCGTGTATCTAAGAGCTAAACCCTCACACAGTTAATATCTCAACCCGCTATACCAACAAAAGATCAAACTACTTATCCCAGAAAAATTATATGCAACTCTTACATAAAATACTTTCTCTAAGATAGTAATTGATGGCCCTTTCGTTTATATAAAATAACTTTAACCTTCCTGAAGAAAACTTTACGTATCAGCTAAGATCCTATGTTAAAACGAACTAAAATTACGACGCTAATAAATTATGAACATACCAATTACCGCGTTTCTTCCGCTTGGATGCAGACGATAAAGGCTAGATTCACGGCAGGCAATTTTTTCATCATAGAGAGACCCGCTATGAATATGCGCGAGTATATATCATCAAAAACCCCACGCTGACCTATGCCCCTACGTCATCGCTTAACATCCTTTAAGACCAATGAAATCACTACAAAATCTAACAACCATGACCTCCGCCAATAGATTTGAAAGCATCGCGTGAGTCCTGGTTATCCAGACCGCGCGCATATTTCTGACGTCATATTAAATAACGTTACCTGTTGGTGTGAGCAAATTTAACTTTAAATCGCTCTAACGTAAGTTCGACGTTGTCTGGGTAGTGGTTCAGTTCCCACCCCCAATTAATATTCACGCTCTGATATACAAATAAATGACCGCGATTATTTTAACAAAGAAAATGAGATTCCGTGATCATGATTAATCTAGCGAAAAGAACTGGTGAAAATCTAATATAACCTCCCCGGTAATCCCTATTAAAAACGCAGTTATTTACCTACAGAAAAAGACTAAACTCGATATATTTACAGAGAGAAGAACTTTGTGCAACTCATAAAGTTACAGAGAGAAGAAGACTGGGGCAAACTCAAATAGAAGAATGTAATGGGGCCTGTTGAAAAATAAATCACAGTAACTCTATTGTGACTGCTTGGCCTTTCACACTAGCTTTGTCCCTCCTACTTTAACGCTAAGCGTTTATATGTGCTAGAAGATGATACATGTAAGAATGACAGACCTTAAATGCAAATAAGACGTTTTTACACAAAACGCAGTATTCATTCAAAGTTCAGTTGCCGTTACTGCTCTGACAGGGCAAACGTAGGTCAGTCCCAGATAATAATGAATGGGTTTTATAAGCGCGAAAGTTGGAAATGAATGTTTGTGTGATCTGGTTTTTTAAAATCCTATTGTTAAGTTGGAAAAGATCACACATGTGAAAATTAAGTCGAAATAACAGAATGTCGTGTGCAAAAAGGTCGAAAAGCTGAGGAGAGGAGTGCAAATGTTAATTATTGTGTCGTGTGAAAAAAGGACGGGTCGTGTGAAAAAAAGGCGGGAAAAAAGAAGAAATAGTATAAATAGAAGAGTTGTGGGCGATAGGCAGAGATTTTAGGATTTATGATTCCAAGGATACCATGATTTTAGACTAGAGGATTTTTACAAATAGCGTTAGGAGAACTTCGTCTTTGAGGATACCAAGACAAGTTTTTTCTTTAGTAGACAAGTGTGTATATTATTCAGTTGGATTATAGATTGTTCATTTTGGATAAACAACCATCATTTTGTGAAATTTACAGTGTTTGTCTAATGTCATCAATAAACTCTAATATAATTGTCTACATTTGCTGTTTGTGGAAATTTACAGTAATTTCTTTCGGATATAAGTTGTTGTGCTGAAACTGTTTTGCTTATCACCAAACTCAAAGGGAAGAACATTCCTGGGTTGAAATAAATTAACAAAAGGTCAAGTATCACCATCTCTGGCGGAAGGCCAGTTATCACTTGAACCACCACAACATATGAAGGATTAACTCTGACTAAATAAAATCAATATAACTACTAGTGCCGTATAAACATACACAGCCACACTATCACACCTGGATGCTCTACATCCCATTTGTTTCTGTATCTGATAAAACTCTTTGCTTCCTCGAAAGTTATGCTTGCATCAGGCTGAGGTAGATTTCCACCTTCCTTTTTCAATCTGTCGGCCACTTCATTTCGGTGATGTTACAATGAGATGGGATCCATTGGATCACAACACATTTGAATCGTTGACATAATTTGTGGAGTACTATTTTGAGGTCATCCAGGTCTGTATTATTTTGGCTTTTCAACGTTACAGTTACCGTCTGTGCATCGGTAAAGAAACCAACTTGTTTCTCTGTGCTTTCCTATGGCATTATAACCTCTTCTGCAGTTTTCAAGGCCTCTGCCTCTGCTCTGAATTTACTTGAGAATTGTCCTGTCGCCACTGACAGCTTTTTTTGTGCACCAGTACTTAAGGTCAGAAAGACACCTCCACCTCCATTTTCTGATGCATTTGTTGCTGATCCATCTGTGTATGCATGGGTCCAGGTGTTGTGTGGGTAATTCTTCTCTATGTATTTTGTCGCTATGGATTTTCTCTCTGTTGCAGTCTGGCTCTTCTTTCTTTTAATTCCAGGAATTTTTTCTATCATTTCAGGGAAACAATGTTGTTTCCAAAATGGAAGTTTGTGTGCAGTGTAAATGGGTTTAATAGTTCATATTGCATTTATGGAAACTGCTCTCATCTGTGGTTTGGTTGATTCTACAAAGTTACTTTGTTTGAGTCTTTGCATTCTAAAAGCATTCATTCTATGGCACATTGGATGGTCTGTTAGTCCTTGAATTTTTTATCTTGTTGCTGAGCCCTGCTGTCTCTTCTATCATCCATTGGCTGGAGGCATGTAATCTTTTTGAGTTCTTTTATAGGTGTTGTCTTCATGCCGCCCGTTATAATTCTAATTGCTTGATTTTGGGTTCTGCTGATTTTATCGAAGCTTGCCTTAGCTGCTGTTGCTCATGCTGCAGTGCCATTCTCTAGGACTGGTCTCACTCGCCCTGTGTATAACGTCTTTAGTATTCTCTCATCTGCACCCAAGTTGTTTTAAGGTTTTTTTTCATAATTGCCTTTCTTTGCCTTGCTCTCATTTGATTTCTGTCAACTAGTTTTTTCCAAGTCAGACGGCGATCAAAAGTAATGCCTAGGTATTTTGGATTTTCAATTAACACATTAACTACCGCAAGCCTGTGGGACCGGCTTTTGAAATCCTATCATTTGGACCGCGAGCCGCTCAGAGCGTCAATCTAATTTTAGTAATAAAACGAATGCAAAAATGTACTGAAACACTTTCTGATCTGGTTCGAGATTTTAAGTTGCCTCCGGAAAACAAATTCCCAAAGCATGGTTATTGTAGAACACTGGAACATTGATATTATGTTCATATATTTCAGCGTTTTGGGTTAGTTACCAAATCGTGTAAAACTGTTTACTGTGGCAACTAGTGATAGGACCACAAAAAATGCATGTCCATCTCATCTAATGGCTGAATAGGCTAGAAACTTGTTTCAACAATTGACTGATAGATCTAGCGACGAGGACAAGAGTGAAAACGGAGTGCACATTGTTTGAAATAGTGATTTTGATAGAGATGGGGCGCAAGCAGTTATAATTGTGAAAATGTTGCGTCCTCGGTCATCGGACAGCCGTTAAATAGCAACAACCAATATTAGAGTTACAAATGGTGCTTATTGTAATAGTACGTTCATTTATCTTTAAATTGACGTGTAATTCATAAAAATCTGTAAACAATTATGATAAGGGTGGATTTGTGCTGAAGTGGTAACTTGCCACCCTTATCGACACCTGGTGTTAAAGTGTAAGATGTAGGTGTCTTCTCTGATTTAGGATGTTGCTGTGTATGTGGTAGTGGAACAGTTCACAGGGTTATCACACAGGCAACATGACGTGTAGAGTCATAGAAAGGGTAACTTCGTTGTATAAGTTTCTTTCATTTATTGCACGCCACAAAACAGTCATGATACTTATGACATCAACATGGTTAACGAGTTCAGCAAGATGATATGGCACATTGAAAACAATTTCTGTAGTCAGCAATGATAGCTGTTGTATATATGCGTCATAAGACATCACAGTTCAATAGATTCAGAAATTCATCAATCATCGAGTGCTAGTTCGTGAAGCTGTATAAATAAATAATAATAATTTCTATAACTTCTGCAACAGTGTCAGCTACAGATCTTCAATGTTCATAAACAATAATAAATGCTCCCATTCTGATGCTAGCAGATCAGTTGTATACAATAAGTCCGTTCACTGTCTGCACGTGAATAGCATACATGGGCTACAGGTCAGCTCGACCTTTATAATGTTCCTAAGTCTAACCATCTGACTTGGACGTGATCTCTGATATAACGAATCCTGGAACACAGACAACAGTCTTGTTGGTCTAGAGCGACCCATATATATTTAACTAGTTCAGGTATACAGATACTGGTGACTTAATCCTAGTCAAAGTACCTCTCCATTTTGCATCACACAGGCGAGCAAATAGGCGACAAAATGACGAACCTCTAGACGATAGCATAAAGTTCGATACAAGAGGAATTACCTTATTTCGGAAAATCAACCATGAACATATGCCTCCAGGCAGGCTGCATAATACTGGGAAATAGTCTAGTTAGCTAACTAACTCACTAAGACACTGTATTTCCCTCAGAGAATCACAAGACGCAGTTGCGTCTGCTCGCTTCTTAAACCATTTCTTAACTGCCCAACTGGGCGGAACACACAGAACGAACTCCCGGTTTTTGACATGCGCAGAACGACAATCTCTGAGTTGCCGTTCACAATAAGACGATTCGAAGAACATTCGAGATAAAAGTCTTACACAGTCGCGCCTTTTATGGTCATGAAAAGAAGCGTTAAGAAAGGTTTCAGACATCTACCATAGTTGACTGATACTACCAAATAAGGAGATGTGGTCACGCTTCGTTCAAGAAATTATAGACCGAACGTGTCTCTATACAAGAGAAGGCAACTCCTAAAAAATTGTAGTTTCGATAACTCGGATTATGTCCCTTTGACCATAGAAAACATAATACACACTTCAGTCAAAAAAATGATCATACATATGAAAAAATGTTTATACAAACGAAAAATAATAATTATCCGTGCGTAACATTACCGCACCCTCCCTGGAAAAAAAAAAATGAAACATTTTTTTTTTTTTAAATCCTGGGGCCGGAAAAAATCTAGGCCCCTAACGCACGTATGATGCGTGGATATTTACCTAACAAATTAGCTCAACGCATGGAGCGACACTGAGATCATATCTCAGATCCTTAGAGAAAAAATTTATCTAAGTATACGCTGATATATTCCAGGAAGGTGCCACCAACACACGCCACAATGATGGCAACAACATAATGACAATCAAATTATACTCATACCAATATATGAAATTAAATATATTATGTGTTATCATACAATGTGTTGCAAATAGCGGTGTAATTTACTAATATACCGCACTATATTATTACATTATATAAAGTAACAGTAATTAATAAGTAATACATGTGTTGCTCTTCGGTGACACAAAACATTCAATAGAAGAAGATGTGGACATCATCCGCTCCCAATGTAGGACAGGACTTGATATCCTCAAAGTTCCACAATGGACATAAACTCGCAGACTTCAATGATGTGCTGCGAAAATATCAATAACACAAATCTTAAAGACAACTGGTAAATTTCTTAATACAATCCTGAAAATAATTTATTTAAATGTGGCCGAGTGATCTTTTGGCCCGTATATCACTAACTAAGCCTTCTTAGATAATTACATGGTACAATGTTATAAATTTCCCTCAAAAAAAAAAAAATGAGACAAAATCTACTAACATGTCATTATAACATTGGACTGTATATCAGGAAATATATATATATGACAGAAGAATCATGTGGAATCGTGTGGACATCTGGACAGAATGTCTGCCATTACATTATCCGAACCACGGATAGCTCGAACCGAGAAATGAAATGGTTGAAGAGCTATGGCATAACGAGTGGACCTCGAGCTCTTCAAGTTTTTGCTCTGAATAGCAGTAAGCGCTTTCTGGTCGGTTTCCACAATGAAATGTGCGCCTAGAAGAAATCTTTGTAACTTCAGAATAGACCATACCATAGCCAATAACTCACGGTCTAAAACCGAGTAATTCTTTTCTGCAGCGTTTAATTTCCTAGAGATATACATCCGGATGCAAAGTATCAGAATACTCCTGCATTAGTGCTGCCCCAATCCCTGTTGACGAGGCGTCACTTCGAAGAACAAAAGTCTTCTCAATAGTAGGTAACTTAAGAATAGGTGGAGATGAAAATAGGGCTTTAACCTGGTCCAATGAGGATTGACATTCTTTAGACCAGCGGATCAGATTAGGCGACCCTTTCTTCAATAAAGTAGAAAGCGGTGCCATAATGGAGGACAGATTCGGAATGAATCGTCCGTAGAATTGAATCAAACCTAATAGACTCCTTACTTGTTTCTTCGTCTTAGGGACCGAAATGTTAAGTATTTTTGAAACATTGTGGTCCTCTGTCTTTAAAAGACCATGACCAACCCGATGACCTAGGAAAGAAATCTCGCTAAATCCTATAAAGGCTTTAGAGGGTTTTGCAGTCAAGTTATACTCGCGAAGAGTAGACAGTAATTCGTATAAACCCAAATAATGATCTTCCCAAGAAATCACTGAATAGACAGATATCATCTAGGTATGCTATGACATCTGTACGATATGCGAGAATTCGCCGCATCATGCGTACGAATGTAGCAGGGGCGTTCATAAGACCAAAAGGCATGAAATTCCATTGGAATAAACCCCTAGGTGTAGAAAAAGCTGTAAAAGGTTTGGCACGTTCAGTTAGCGGGACTTGCCAATAACCTTTAGACAAATCTAGTTTGGTAAAGAATCTAGAATTAGAAAGTTTATTGAGTAGCTCTTCTAATGAAGGCATAGGTTCAGCATCGAACTTCGTAACTTGGTTCAATTTGCGATAATCTACGCAAATGCGAATGTTATTATCCTTCTTTCGAACAATAACCATAGACGAAGAGTATGCTGAAGTGGATGGTTCAATGATTTCCAAACGTATCATTTCATCCAACTCTTTTTCGACTTGAGACTGGAAATGAATAGGTATTGGATATGGTCTGACTCTGATAGGATTGTGATCAGTTAGCACAATGTCATGTTCTATGACATGTGTGTGTCCCGGGATGTCTGTAAGAACATCCTGAAATGTTTGCAACATCGAAGAAACTTGTCGATGTTCCTCAGCGGAAAGATTTGGAGAAACGGTCACGTTTTTCCAAGATTCCGTAGAATAAAGTGGGACCATAGAAAGAGGAAGATTGACATCAGAAAAAGTAGTTTCCTCATCCTGTATAACTGACAGAGATGAGTACTGACCATGAGTTGCTTGTGAATTGTCCGTAGCCTGGAAAATAGGCTGCAAATAGTCAGGTCTTTCATAAAATTCTGTGAGCATATTTATGTGGAAAGTTTTATGCTTTCCATCAATATCGACAACATAGTCGACATCAGAAATTTTGGAGACTATTGCATATGGACCTTTCCATGCAATTAGAAGTCTGTTCTCCCTTGAAGGAAGTAGAACGAGAGCTTTGTCACCTGGACAAAGTTGTCGTAGACATCTATGTTTATTTGCAAACTGCCTTGCCTTTTCTTTAGCAAATTCTGAAGACGAAGTTGCTAGTTTGCATGCCTCGATGATCTTTTGCCTAAGAGCAATGACGTACTCATAAGAAGATTGAGTCTCATCGCTAATATTATCGGCAGTGATTAGATCGTGAAGTAAAGACATAGGGCCGCGCGGTTGCGCGCCAAAGACAAGTTCAAAAGGGGAAAACCCCGTATGTTCATTGGGGACCTCTCTATACGCAAAGAGAGCCGCGGGTAAGACCCTGTCCCAATCCTGAGGATGATCCTCAGTTATTTTACCAAGTAAAGTTTTCAGAGTCCTATTTAAACGTTCGACCAACCCATTAGACATTGGGTGATAGATACTGCTGAGAGACCTTTTAATGTGTAGCATAGACATTACCTGTGACATAGTGTCTGATATAAGTTGAGTGCCATGGTCTGACAATATTTCTCCGGGAAAACCCAAGCGAGAAAATATCAGCCAAAGAGCGTCTGCGATATCAGCAGTTGAGATGCTCTTGAGAGGTATTGCCTCTGGCCAACGTGTGCACATATCGACACATGTAAGGATAAATTGATGTCCTCTAGCCGACTTAATTCTAAAAGGACCGATAATATCTATTGCCATTTTTTGAAAAGGGCGAATAGGAATGTCAGCAGCCTGGATAGGCGCAGCATGTCGTGGTCCTTTAGATTTGACCTCCTGACATACTTTGCAAGAGCGACAGTACATTCGTATGTCCTTGCTCACAAATGGCCAAAAGAAAGCCGCAAGAACCCTCGACTTTGTACGGGAAAAACCCATATGTCCAGCACATTGCGAGTCATGAGCATGTTGCAATATTTGCAATCTCATGCTCTTAGGCACAAGAATTTGTGAATGAGTGGACGTAGTCGAGTCTTGTACCATACGTACAAGTACGCCGTTCTTCATAGAAATCCAAGATTTCCTATTAGTGTTCTGATTAGGATCACCTTTTTTTGCTAGAATGAAGAATTTTTGTAAAGAAGGATCTTCTTCTTGCAATTTGATAAATGAGTCACGTGTAATAGTCAAGTGACTATCTTGGTCATTTACTTCATCATTATTAGTTAATGAAGTTTGAGGTGGATCCAGAGCATGTGCTCTTGTGACCACCGCATTGGTAGCTTCAATGTTTTGCTCTTCCCAAACAGCAATCTGCTGTGGGGTACATTCCCTAACTCCGTGAATACGACCAATAATAAGGTCCGCAATAGGGTTTGGAAGTAGACACGCGTGGACTTCTCCCGTGAAGAAAGGAGTAGCAATGTGTATTATAGCAGTAGGATACTTTTCTAACGTGCCACCAAATGTGACACATTTGATGACTTTTCCTGTAGCACAGGATGGATCTACAAGAGATTGCCTAACGCCGACAGTAGTACATCCAGAATCAAACAACACTGAGACTGGATTACTATTTACTAGCCCCTTATGTAATATAAGAGAACCTCTCCCATCATGAGCAACATTAGCAGGAAGAGCGGGCAAAGGATGACCACAGCTTAGAGTACTAATGGTTTTCGGATCAAATAAAGTACTGCATTGGATACACTTATTTGCCCTACGAAAATCAAAAGATGAGCATCCGATAGCATTATGGTCTTTATCATTATTAACCTGTTTATCTGCTCCCTGAGATTCTTGTTGAACAGAATTTGTCTGTTGATATCTTTTTCTCTTATGTTGCGATCTACCGCGACCATTATTGCCTCTGCAATTATCATTAAAGTCCCTACTGTAATTTTTATCCTGGTTTGAGTTCCAGTTTCCATAACTGTCATTACTATCTCTATGCTGTTGAGAACCTCTATTATCTTGGTATTGAGGTCTCTGCATAAAATATTTTCCTCTATACCGATTACCTTTGTGAAAATTTCTAAAGTTAACCGGAGTAGAATAACGTGTAGTATTAGGTTGTCTCCAGTTCTGGGAAGAAGAATCACCCTGGAATTGATCACTATGGTTCTGGGCATAATTACGATTACTCTTTTTATTGAAATTTTTCTGGCTACCCTGAAATTTACGCATAAAATTTGGGCCATAAGGTGCTGCCGAAGCAACTGGCAGACCTTCTTTCACCTTAGAGTTACTAATGGTTATGTGCGGATGCGCAGTAACATACTGGCTACAGTATTCTTCCATTTCTTTTATGTTTTTAGGCTTACGCTCATGAAGAAAAGATAGAAAAGCTTCATTAACAGAAGACATAACCTTATCTCTAAGTAGTAAATCCATAAGAGCTTCAAATGTATTTTCTGTCTTAGACAACTCAACCCATCGTAAAAAAAGTAAGACGGATGCCTGAGATGAATTCAGAGAATTCAACTCCAGTTTCTGGTAACATGGTTTTAAATTTAAGACGATATCCGTCCTCGTTAAGTTGGTACTTCTTTAACAATGCCGCCCTGACAACCTCATAGTTGTTTTTCTCAGGCACATCTACCATACTCAACAAAGTCAAAGCATCACCTCTAAGTATCTTGGACAGATGATACACATATAATGTTTTATCTATATTATGTACATTACATGCACTTTCAAATCTATCTAGATAAAATGTTATATCATCGATTGAGGGATTAAATGCTGGTAGATTAAGCTTGAAATCCTTAGCATTAGTCTTATTTGACACCTTATTTGCCTCATTAGCATTACCAGTGTTCAATAACTTTAACTTCTCTAACTCTAAAGCTAAGACTTTTTCATCATGTTCCATTTTTGCTTTTCTCTCATCAGCCTCTCTTTGTAACCTTCTTTCTTCAGCCTCAGCCTGTAACTTTCTTTCTTCAGCCTGGGCCTGTAACTTTTTTCCTTCAGCCTCTATTTCAAGTCTCTTATTTTCAGCTTCTTTTTCAAGTCTCTTATTTTCAGTTTCAGCCTGGGCCTGTAACTTTTTTTCTTCAGCTTCTTTTTCAAGTCTCTTATTTTCAGCTTCTCTTTTTTGTTTTTCCATTTCCATTTGAAATCTTTTTTCCTCCACCTGCATCTGCAGTTTCTTTTGTTCTATTTCAGCCTCTATTCTCTTTTGTTCAGTTTGTTCTTTCATTTTCTTTTCTTCCGACTTCAATGCCTTGGCATATTGAACAGTCGCAAATTCTTCTAATTTATCACCTGTCTTCCCAAGGGCTTTACCCTGCTCAATAAAGTACTCAAATGTAGACATGATGTCCAAAATGTGAGTACAGAACCTGAAATAATTAATTATCTTATTTCAATGTTAAATAGCAACAAGACTTAATAAAGTGCTTGTATAATCTCTATGTTGAACCCAATCTCTGTGGGAAACAGGAGTTGACACCAACTTGTATTATCAAATGTATAATAATATCACAAGTCACCTCTTAATTAACAGTGCACTACCCAAATCAGTGCATAATCATCAGTTATTTATCATAACTGCACTACAATAGTGCATAAGCAAAAAAACACCAGTTTGTTATGATAAGTGCACTATAGACCAATAGTGCATGAGCATATATCAACAATAGTGAAAGCTAACTATGCAAGAACTATGTAAACAATAACAAGACAATGTAAACAATAGCAAAGGTCATCAACAATGTAAACAATAACAAAGATCAAAGTCAATGTAAACAACAACAAAGATCAGAGTCAATGTAAACAATAACAAAGATCAGAGTCAATGTAAACAATAACAAAGATCAGAGTCAATGTAAACAATCAACAAAGATCAAACCATACGAAAACATTCGCATAAGTCAAATACACAAACAGCAAAACTAAAAAGAAATATGCGAAGATATGACTAAAAAATGACGCTACAGTGTATACACAAAAATATACGTAAAGAACTGAATAATAGCAAAGGGGAGACCTACAAATACAAACAATCGAAATCGAAACTAAAAACACAAAGAAAGGAGAAAAAGAAAAAAGAAAAAAAAAATATATATATACAAGAAACAAAAATAAAGCACAACTCGTCACAACTAAACAGATATAGCAACGATTGTCGCTAGCAAATTTCACTGTAGGAAATTCGCACAGTCCCTAACGAAAACGCTAACAGTAGAACCTCTGTGACGTGGTATCTTCTACTGTAAGACTCCGCCCAACCGAGAAAAACCCGCTGAAATATAAACATATAAATATACAAATAACAAATAACATATAACATATAAACATGTATCATGAAAACAATAGGAGAAAGTGTGAAAGTACAGAAGGCTCAGTTAGAACATAAGGGCACAGTTCACAAACAAAACAGGCCACTTAACTTCTATAAATCCAGCGTCAGCACGGTGCAGAACAGGATGTAATCAGCATTCTGAGGATAATGATCCAACGTTGATTAACTTCTGCTCCCATAAACAGCCATGACGAAGGAAATGAGCTTCTAATACTGCAACAGTTGTTACGGCACTTGACCTTCTGAATCTTCTAAATTGATTTAACCGGCACTTGACCTTCTGAACCCGCAGCAGTACCCCTGAGACCGGAACAGTTGTTACGGCACTTGTCCTTCTTTTCACCAGATCAGGAAATCCATTCGCTCGGTACTTGTCCTTCTAATTTTACATAAACTTCAATATTGCCGAGCAGCGCCGGGTAGTTTCAAAATCAGCAACTGTCAGAAAATCCGGATACTTTCAATAAAATTTCTTGTAAGGTGGTAGTTGATGCTGTAGTTGTATCTAGTATGATGATGATGTCTGGGTTTGCTGACCCCCTTGATAGCTGGAATCAGAGTGAACCAACCTATGGCCACCCAAAAATGATATGGTGCGCCAAAATATCAGATGATAGAACCAGCTCTGGCCACCAAAAATGATAAGGGTGGATTTGTGCTGAAGTGGTAACTTGCCACCCTTATCGACACCTGGTGTTAAAGTGTAAGATGTAGGTGTCTTCTCTGATTTAGGATGTTGCTGTGTATGTGGTAGTGGAACAGTTCACAGGGTTATCACACAGGCAACATGACGTGTAGAGTCATAGAAAGGGTAACTTCGTTGTATAAGTTTCTTTCATTTATTGCACGCCACAAAACAGTCATGATACTTATGACATCAACATGGTTAACGAGTTCAGCAAGATGATATGGCACATTGAAAACAATTTCTGTAGTCAGCAATGATAGCTGTTGTATATATGCGTCATAAGACATCACAGTTCAATAGATTCAGAAATTCATCAATCATCGAGTGCTAGTTCGTGAAGCTGTATAAATAATAATAATAATTTCTATAACTTCTGCAACAGTGTCAGCTACAGATCTTCAATGTTCATAAACAATAATAAATGCTCCCATTCTGATGCTAGCAGATCAGTTGTATACAATAAGTCCGTTCACTGTCTGCACGTGAATAGCATACATGGGCTACAGGTCAGCTCGACCTTTATAATGTTCCTAAGTCTAACCATCTGACTTGGACGTGATCTCTGATATAACGAATCCTGGAACACAGACAACAGTCTTGTTGGTCTAGAGCGACCCATATATATTTAACTAGTTCAGGTATACAGATACTGGTGACTTAATCCTAGTCAAAGTACCTCTCCATTTTGCATCACACAGGCGAGCAAATAGGCGACAAAATGACGAACCTCTAGACGATAGCATAAAGTTCGATACAAGAGGAATTACCTTATTTCGGAAAATCAACCATGAACATATGCCTCCAGGCAGGCTGCATAATACTGGGAAATAGTCTAGTTAGCTAACTAACTCACTAAGACACTGTATTTCCCTCAGAGAATCACAAGACGCAGTTGCGTCTGCTCGCTTCTTAAACCATTTCTAAACTGCCCAACTGGGCGGAACACACAGAACGAACTCCCGGTTTTTGACATGCGCAGAACGACAATCTCTGAGTTGCCGTTCACAATAAGACGATTCGAAGAACATTCGAGATAAAAGTCTTACACAGTCGCGCCTTTTATGGTCATGAAAAGAAGCGTTAAGAAAGGTTTCAGACATCTACCATAGTTGACTGATACTACCAAATAAGGAGATGTGGTCACGCTTCGTTCAAGAAATTATAGACCGAACGTGTCTCTATACAAGAGAAGGCAACTCCTAAAAATTGTAGTTTCGACAACTCGGATTATGTCCCTTTGACCATAGAAAACATAATACACACTTCAGTCAAAAAAATGATCATACATATGAAAAATGTTTATACAAACGAAAAATAATAATGATCCGTGCGTAACAAATTACGAAAACTACAGCTTACTTTGTGCAAACACCTACAGGATGAAAATGGGAAAACAATTTTATTCGGCCACAGTGTGTTTTTCAATTCGGTAGTTAATGTGTTAAGTGTAGATTTTTTCCGTTCAGCACTAGTTTAGAGCTCTGAATAAACATTCGAGAGGGAAAATACTGTGTATGTTGTTTTCCCTTCATTTATCCTCATGAGCCATGTTTTGGCCCACTCTTCCAGTGATGTTAGTGCTTGCTGCATACGAATGTTTGCAGTAGAGTTATACTCTTCAGAGATCCACAAGGCTAAGTCATCTGCAAAGGAGGCATTGTGTGTTATTTTTGGAATATTTTCTGCTTTGTCATTTATGTATGCAAGGAACAGTGTAGGTGACAGGACTCCCCCTTTTGGGACCTACTACTCTGATATAAACTTTTAACTAGTCTGTCCTTGTAGCTGTACTCTGGCTGTTTTTTTCTCAAGGTAATATCCAATCCATTTGTACATTCGCCCACACATACCACTTCTGTGCAGCTTGACTTTCAGAGTGACTATTGAAATCTCCTACTACTACGCAATTTGAGTTCTTTATTTCTATGCAGGAAAGTGACAGATTCTTGTTTAGTGGGCCATACAGATTGTAAATACGGATGCACGTTTCATTGATTGTTATGTCCACCCCAATTATTTCAGCTTGATTGTGGAGGTTCACGAATACTTCACTACTTGGTAAAAAATTATGCGTTAGTATCAGAACACCTCCTTTGTGTCCTTCGCGGTCGAGTCTGAAGACCTGGTATCCTATAACTGAAAATCTGTGGTTGCTGTTGCGGTGAGTCTCTTGAATGCATGCAATATCTATTTCGTCTTTATATAGACGGTTTGTTAGGGGAACATTTTTGTTGCAAACTCCTTATGCATTCCACTGCAGAATGCTGAGTGTTTTGTGAGCTTTGTCAGTAATTCTTGCCCTTTGTTTCTGTGTAGCCCAGTTGAACTCTACAGAGTTAGTGACATTTTGCTTACATTTTAATGACGCCATCATTAAGCGGCTTACATTGCACTGCTTCATTAGGCCTGTGGCCCAATGCATCCAATTTCAACAGGCATTAATGTTGGATTGCCTTCCTTAGCCTTTGACTGTCCCCAGCCTACCTGCAAGGCAGCAGTGCGATCTTTCTGTTTGACTGGTTTCTAAAAAAACGTGTAGAAAATTGCTGTCGTGAAATGTTAAGTTGCCATTATATTGGCAAGGGGAGATAATTTAAAATGGATAGGTTTGAGCTGAGTAAAGCCTGGCTCAAGGCAACACCCTGTCTATTTTCCATGGAGTTCCCCCACTCCATAGATCTAGCATTAAAGTCACTGGCAATTAAGCACATCCCTTGCCTCTTCCCCGGCATGGTGGCTCTACCAGGGTGACCGGATATTTCCATCATGCAAATATTTAAAGTCAACAACAGAATTGATAAATGGTTCAGGAGACATGTAATTCTGGAGAATCATGATTGCCAATGCCACCAAGCATGGTACTTGAAGAAGAAGAAAAGATTGGAGAAGGATTTTTTGTTTATGTGCTGTGCAATGTTGATTTACTGCCAGCTTTACCAACCTACGGTCACTACCTTAGAAAGTCAATAAACAACCTTAAATATGAGGATGATACAGTTTTATTAGCTGAAAGTGAGCAGGAGTTACAAGAGCTAGTAAAGCAAATAAACAGCATAAGTCATGAATATGGATTGGACATTAACATTGAGAAAACAAAAACTATGATAATTAGTAAAGCAACATTAAAGATAAGAATGAATGGGACAATCCTGGAACAAGTCGAGAGTTTCTCATATTTTGGTCATATAACAGAAGATGGCAGATGGGAAACAGAAATCAAGAAGATAATAGGAATGACCAAAGCTACATTCAACAACATGAGACAGATACTAACATCTAAACAACTAACCCACAAATTAAAACTGAGAATCATCAAATGCTATATATATTTTTCATTACTGTATGGTGTAGAAACATGGATAATAATCAAGCAATTAGAAGAAAGAATTGAGGCTCTTGAGATGTGGATATATTGAAGAATAGGGCATGTCTCATTGAAAGAGAAGAAAACGAATAAAGAGGTCATATAAAACACAGGAATGAAAAGAGAATTAATGAAAATCAAAACTAGACAGCTAATATATTTTGGCCATCTAAAAAGGCGTAACACCTTACTTGAAGACCATAACAGAAGTCAGAGTTGAAGGCAAACATGCAAGAGGGAGACAGTGCTAGATGTGGGAAGATAACGTCAAGAGATGAACAGGAAAGTGTCTGTCAGAATGTACCATCAAGACAAGAGAAAGAATACACTGGAGATCCATTGCAGCCGACCTTTGATGTGAAGATGGCACCTTATGATGATGATGATTTTCACTGCCTTCAAATTTTTCTTGTATTGCTCTCTGTGTTTAATATGCTAGGTCTTCTATGGTGAAGGTCAGGTCTAGGACCATTGTTTTCCATCACAGAATCAACAAAAGCAAAGCTGATAGTGGATCTTGTAAATGCTATAAAGACTACCAAACCCACCCATGGTGCTAATAAGTTCCTATCTTGAGAAGATAAAGATTCTCCGAGATAAAAGATAACATTCTCTGAAATGACAAAAAGAATGAGATGATGCACAAAGAAGAGCCCTAATTGTAAAATGCAAATAAGGACATTACCCAGGTGATGCTAAATCCATTCTTTTACAGGCAGACCAAGTAGCAAGTAATGTTTATCACAGATGAACTTTTAGTAAGAACAGCATTTAAGAGTCAAAGAAAAGACCTATAGGTCTTAAGAACAATACTCTGCAAATAATGTTAGCCGTTATAAAACAGAGATTTTCATTGTTTCATTGCAGTATGCCTTAAGATCAGTATTCTTTCTCCTCTCCTTTGGCAACTGTCTCCCTGTACCAACCAGCTTTAAAGTGTTTGTTAATAATCACTCACTCACCATGATGCATTTGTTCCTTTGGTATCATGATGAGCAGTGTATGTTATGTATTCTGATCTTTTCCTGATTTATTGTGTTTTCTGTTTCAGCTATCTCTGTTATTCCTCATGTTAACATTTGAGCTAGGATTTCCTTCGGTACACTCTTGTAAGGAACTTGTAGTTGTTGTATGTAGGAAGTTTTTTTTTTTTTTTTTAAGTACAGACAACATTAATATTGTCAGCATGAAGTGTTGCTGCAGGTGCTTGCTTTTTTAAATTAATGAATTATGCATTCACTGAAGGATGTTCAGGCCTCTTGCTGTATTGGTTTGGCCAGTTGCGTATCCCTTGTGTTTGTTTTAGCCTGGCTCCTCAAGACAAAGCATGGTGACCACCAGTATCTCTGGCATGGCACCTATAAGGATAGGGGTCTGGTGTTCCTTTTATCTGGCAGGACTCATTAGCCAGAATGCGACGTATAAGACTGATATCTGGAATTTGTCACCACCTACAAGGCTGCAGATGATTTGAAATAAAAGATATTCTTATCTTAAATAAGTTGCCACACATTCTTGCGAGTCTCATCTGACTGACCTTTATAGTAATAGGGTGCCAGAGAAAACCCCCACCTCCTTTACGCTGTTAAGTTCTTTACTGTCAGATTCTATTGTAGAAGCATGCCTTAGGACAGCTTTAGAGTTAAATTTTTATCTTCAGTTCCAGTCCCAGCAATGACAGTATTGTATATTAAGATTTAATTAATTTCATTTGAAATTTCCTTAATGAAAAGAAGTCTGTTTTCATTATCATTTTCAGCTCAGGTTAACTCAAGCCATAAACATTTTTTATTTGGTTTTTCTTCAAATCACTAGCTCAAGGCATTTTGACTGTCCACATCAAGGGCTACCCACCAAGAGATGCAAGTAAGCCATCTTTTTTTTCTGTACTGCTACATGATGAAAGTTTGTTAGTTTTTTTTTTTTTTTGACACTTCTTTAAATGTAACCTTTTTGATACAACTCTGGAACATAATTTGGCATTCATGTCCAAAAATTTTCTTTTATGCACATTCAGAGACCCTGACACATTGTTCTAATCAACTGCTTATGGATATACTGTATTACTTTTTTTTTTTTTTGGGGGGGGGGGGGGGGGGGGGGGGGGGGTGGGGGGGGGGGGGGGGTGGTGGTTAATGGGGTAGATATGTAAAAAAAGTGAGGCTGGTTTACAGAGGCTTGTAGATGAGTCAGACATTTCGTTTACTGAATGGCATCAACAATACCTTACAAGCTAGACTCATCCATTATTATATCTTCTTCTTTGATCCTTAGCTGCCGACCGTCAAAGCAGTCAGTGGCCATTACGCTTGGTGGCGTCTTGTAGGGCAATTATTATATAATAGAGTCATTATATAATGGAGTCATTATAATGTGTGTATTATAATGTGTGTATGATGAAGAAGTTGCAAAAGTGTACATTATTACCCTTCAGCTCCCGAAAGAAGCATATACCTTCAAGAAATTAATGTTAGGTACTCCTGCTCTATGCCATCTGCTCAAGATCTTTTGATGTCTTCTTTATGCATAATTTTTTATCTCACTCTACCTTTTTTTGTTATTGTTATTGTTGAACAGAATCGACATCATTGCACTCCGGCCAAACACATAGGTGCTCAGTCTCCCTCATTATATGTCAAAGAGTGTAAATGCTAACTGTTCCTGTAGCTCGCTGGTTGTATACATGACAGATGCATCCTCTCATATGTCCATCTCTGCTAGCCTTATGTTTGATGCCATATTCCAACAGTCTTAACCTTGATGATTCATCTATTGCAGTGTCATTCTCTAACAGGCAGTCATTAATTGTTCTCAGTATCTCACCCTTATCCATATCCAGTGTCCCCACTGTGGATGCTCTTGCTGCGAGTCTGTCAGCTCTCTCATTACCACATACCCCTGCATGACCAGGACAGTAGATCCACACCAGCTCTTGTAGACTCAAAGCTTCAATGAATGTTTTCCATTCATGCCACAACCAACCACTTTGAACCTTTCGAAGCATAGACTGAGAGTCCGACACACTGACTGCCTTTGTGAATGAAGTTTCAGATATCCACCTTAAGGCTGCAGTGACTGCCTCTTCCTCCATTCTCATGCTGGAAATTGTTATCTTGTAAGCCCCGCTATGTTCCACGATGATTCTGCCCTTTACCCTAGCAGAGAAGCCCCAGCCTGATTTCTCACCACAGATTACAGAACCATCTGTATATACAATGGCATCATTATCCCCGGCACAATCATGTATCAGTTGATTAATTTCCAGTTCTGCTTTTCCATTGCCCCAAGTTCTACACTCTCTGCCAAGGCTGATGATGACTTGCTGCTATTAATCCAGTTCTCATCTGACATACTCCACTCTTCCCCTTTGAATATGTTTTCAACTGTGGCCACCTGCTTGATCGTTGTCTCTGCCGGTGCCATCCATGACATCCCTCTCTTTATTCTTGCTCCCTTAGTGTCAGCTATGTTTCCATGCAGGGGGTGTCGTTTGTCTGTGGTTACTCGCATATAGGCTTTTGCTTGGGCCATCACATATCTGGATCTAATTGACAGCACTCCAAGCATGTACCTCATTGTCACAATGGGGGTATCTCGTGTACAGCCCAAGACTATACGCATCCCTTCATTTTGAATGCGCTCTCGTTCAATTTTCTGTCCATTGAGATTGATATCTGGGAGGTCTGTTTTCACAATGGAGTTGTTCGAGGAGCACCACATCATGCAGGCCTTGTTGGGATTGACTTAGGAGCCAGTTTCCTTGCACCATTTAGACACCTCCTGTAGTGTCCCTTGTATGCTATTAACCATATCTTGTCTGTCAGAGCCAGTTCTATAAATGAGTATGTAATCAGCAAAAGTCAGTGTTCATCCCAACCCAGTTGGCTGAATGGTGGCTACTTTCGCTGTATAGATATTAAACAGCACCAGTGATAGTGGAGAACCCTGGGGTAGTCCTGGGCAAATGGGCATTGGGTCTGATGTCCATGTTCCCAAGCGAAATGCCACTGATCTCTCAGTTAAGGCAGCTGCTATCCATCTTGTAAGCCAAGGGTTAACACAGCAAGCCATTACACAGTTTATTAATATTGCAAAGTTCACACTGTTATAAGCATCCTCTAGGTCAATTGCTACAGCAACCGTTTCTCACTTATCCTGGAACCCCTTTTATACATCATAATCAAAAATTCCAGCGTTACCCCATGTTATTTTTTATGGGCCTATAGCTGCCGAGAGTATCAGGTAGGATCTGTGCATTTTCAAGGTGATTCATTATTTTTCATTCTACTATCTTTTCTAGTAGTTTACCGTAGACATTCTACATTGTAATAATTCTGTAGCTGCTGAGAAGTGTGGGGTCTTTACCGGGTTTAGAAAGTGGCCGTAGGTAACTATGCAGCCAGTCTTCTGGCACCTCAGCATTCCGTATGCTATTGTTGAAATCACTCTTCTTCTTCTTTGATCCATAACCACCAACCGTCAAAGCAGTCAGTGGCCATCACGCCTGGTGGCGTCTTGTAGGGCAGCAACAAATTGATTCCACTTTGCTCGGTCGGCGGCCATCCTTCGTACATGTGGCCGGGGGAGTGGACGGGAACGGCACCGAATCAAGTTAGATGTGACCGGGCTTGGTCACGGTGACAAATCAAGTCTAGTGCGACAGGGTGAGAATGGGGCGGAATCTTTTATCAATGTTCATCTGTTGTTTTACTGGCGACTGCCAGAGATGGTGATTACAGAATAGGAACATAACCCAGGTGATTCTTTTGGAGACTCGTAACTGTGTTTATGTTTTAGGCTGCATGATCGTCGAAAATATGGTAACATTCTTTTCTCTATTACCTGATGTAAACAAACGACACTTCCTACTGACGTTCAGGAAATAAGTTCAAGCTAGACTAAATATGAATGAACACCTTTATTAAGTGTCTGTAACCTCTGACAACTTCATAATAGTTCATAAATACATGTGCTTCTGTGGTATACAAACCAGTCATCCCAAGAAATAACACACAGCCATCGAACTTACAAGATGGTCCAAACCCCAAAATCACTGCCTCGCTCGTCTCATGCCTAAAACCAACTCACTTAACCCCCTTCTTTCAAACCATCACTTCCGTCCTAACTACTGGGCAATTCTACCCCAAGTTCGATGACGTCATTTCTTAACCTTTAATTAAATCACTCATAGGATTTGTGACTGGTGTTATTACGCTAACTAGACACGCTCAAATACTTAGTGTTAAATCTTGCTAAGTATTCTTACCCTAACTATAATTAAGTGGCAGCACCTTAGTGTTAATCCGACATAACAGTCCGTACTGTCACATACAGTGCCCCAACTGTGGTTCATTCTTTGCATCTCAGCTTCCACAGTTCTCCGCCAAGTTGTTTTTGGTCGGCCTCTCTTAGTTCTGACATTCCAAAAACCAATTCTGGTTTCGTGTTTTGCGGTCTGGGCATCCGTTTTCATGCCAGTGGCTTCCTTTCGGCTTTCACCACTGTCAATCATACGAGCCTGAGACTCCGGATGTCCGTCCCGCATCAAAGTTTTTTCATTTATTGCTGTTTCCGTAACATGTGCGATTTTTTACACAGACAGGGGTGTGGCCCTGTGCTAAAACCCCCAACCTGGAGGACCAGGGTACCAGCTTTTGTCTGACCCCTACCCATGCAGACCAGTCCAGCTTGGTTGAACCTACCAGGAGTAAAACTCCCACTGGCATAGCTCTGGGGATTGTCAGGGTACACAAGCTGCCATACCGCTACAAGGTATAGGTACCATTGATGGCAGTGAAATCACTCACCACATTCTTAATGCCTGTGTCATCCAGCTGTTTAATGTGTTGATACTGTACACCATCAGGACTCGGGGCAGTGTTCCTACTGGATTCTAAAGTACACATAACTTCTGCTTCGGATATGAGGTCGAAATATATGTCACCTCTTCTTTCGCTTCCCAGGATATTGTCTTTAATTTCTTGGTGGGCAGCTTTGTCACCTTTATCATTCTGAGTCATAAAATGCTCGAGTAATGCATGTCCCTTTTTGGCATCGGTCTTCAGGCTTATTCCTGTCGAGCTGAGAATATTAGTGAAAAAATCTGTTTCGGTTTCCTGTGTCTGGTGGTCTTTCCTTTCGCAATGAGGACTACACAGGGTAGGTGATCGCTTTCTTGAGTTTGCAATACATCCCCACGTGCAAAGGTGGCGCCAGCACTAGAAATCAATGCCAGATCTATGACACCATCAGTATCCCCTGGTCTAGATGCCAGTCTTGTTGGGCGTCCATCATTTAAAATGGATAGGTTTGAGCTGAGTAAAGCCTGGCTCAAGGCAACACTCTGTCTATTTTCAGTGCAGTTCCTACGTTACATAGATCTAGCATTAAAATCGCCCGCAATTAAGCACATTTTGTTAGATTCTTCTGACAATTTTGTCAGGAACTCCCAGCTACTTTCTTCCGAAAGGCGATCTACATGGGCATATAAATTGAAGATTTGCCATTCTTGACCGCTTATATGCAGTACAAGCCCCTGTAATTCTGCATTCTCATTAGAATGGACACTTGTATCTAGCCATGCATGAGGGAGTTCCTCTTTCACATACATCGCTTGCCCTCGTCTGTCAGGCGCACACAGATTTGTATAACATCTGTAACCAGCGCACTTGACAACAGTATTCACTTTTAAATTTGTCTCCTGGATCATTAATATATCAAAATCATAAACGATAGTTTGAATGATGGCTGCCTGTTGGTAGACACTTTGACAGTTCCAGTAACCTATACGTAAGTATTTCATTGAGAATCTGTCCGCTTTCTTTCTTGTTTTTCTCTTACCAGCTCTTCTTTTTCTCTCTCTCCTCTTCTCTCTTCTCTCCCCCCACCTCTCCTTCTGCATCCACATTTCTTCGTTACATTTGCAGAAGGCACTGGCAACAGAGCACGATCCCCATAGCTCCCGCGATAATTCTGGTTTGTTGCAAAATTTATCTAATTTTTTCAAGATATGGTGGAAATAACCGGTCACCCTGGTAAAACCACCATGCCAGGGAAGAGGCAACAGGAAGTTCATCTGCCTGGTGCCGCCCTGCTCACATTCCAGACAGCCAATGTTTAAGACTAATTAGCCATTCAGCCTCTCAGCACATTGGAGCACCTTAGGCTTGGGGTCATTAACTAATGACCATGACAGAAGACGCCTTTATTCGAGTTTTACCATGATTATTACAATGTGCAGACATTTGTTGACGACGCCATTATTATTATTTTGTGAACAGAGTTTGTCAAGATGGCTGACAAAGTTGTTAGCTGAACTTTTAAAAAAACTTGCCCTCAGACTCTACCTCTTTTGTAATGCTGTCAGCAGGTTTCCTCAATGTGTGTCCATCCATCACCAGCATATTCTTCTCATCTTTTGTTCTACCTGTTTGGTTCTTGTCATGAGTTCCACATTATTGATCTTTGTCATATCATTTCAATCCTTCTGTACCATGCAAGCACCCATTTATGAACATCTGTAACTTCTTGGTTGTTGTTTTTGTTGTTCTCCATGTTTCAGAGCAATACAATAGGACTGACGACATTTGAGCTGAAGATTCAGATTTTTTTATGTTGGGTTTGATTTCTTTTGATTTCCAAATGCAAGGGAAGCTCCTCTTGCCTTTTGTATTATTATTTTGATACCACTGTCAGTATGTCCAACTATGTCTAAATTTTCTTTTACTTTTCAGTCCACTCTAGCTGTGAAGCGTAGTGGGCAGATAAGTTTTCATATATGAGCCAAGTATGTCGCACATGGCTGCCATGAGCCAGTGTTGTTATAGGATTTCTGTGATGTTGTCTGTCCTTCTCCTCTTGTTCTTTCTCATGTTCTGAAACCAGATCTTGTACTGTTGTAAGTATGTGGTGAAAGTTTAAATTTAAAAATTAGGAAACCTACCCACAACAAAAATATTTATAGAATGTGTGATTCCTGTATACTTCTTCTTCTTCCTCGTTTGCCTTCAGACTTCCAGATTTATGACTCTAGTAAAGGCAGTAGTCAACTTAAGGTTCCCGACATCTCTTAACAGTTTTTCGTTGACAGAAGTGGGTTGTTGCCATATGCTACTTCGTTGATTTCTGTAGGCTGGGCAGTACTGCAGCAGGTGTTCGACTGTCATTGGGCTGGTACCGCAGGTGCAGAGATCTGTTGCACCAATTTTGTATTTGTGGTATAGATGGTATCTCAATCTGTTGTGTCCAGTCCGAAAAATGATGACCTGTTCTTTCCTGGATAGTTGATCATATGCATCATTTTTTAAATGGCCCTGGTGCTCTCTTTCCCATTTGGACTTGAATGTAGCCTTTATAGTAGTCTTTCCCATTGTTTAAGTTGTCTCTATATCATTTTGTTGTAAGGCACCTCCTTCCTTAGCAAGTTTGTCTGCCTCTTCATTTCCTGGTATGTTGCAATGGGCTGGTATCCACTGGATTGTGCACTTGTTGAAGCATTTGGCCAGTCTTTCAAGAGAGTTTATCAGATCTTTCAGTCCTTTAGCATGGTGGCTCTTCAGAGCTGTTATTACTGAGAGGACATCTGTAAAGATTACTACAGTATTTGTTTTTCTGCCTGTGCTTTGCATTCAATAAGAGTTTCCGCTGCCTGTTTCAGGGCTTCTGCTTCAGCACTGAAGTTATTGCAGTATTTGCCAGTGGCAATTGCCATATAGTGGATTCTATTCTTTAATTTTATGAGGATGCCAGCACGCCCATTTTCAACTGCATTTTTTGCTGAACCATCAGTATATGCATGTGTCCAAAGCTTTGCTGGGAATTTTTGGTCCATATACTTGGTTGCTATACACTTTCTTTGTGTTTCTGTCTGTGTTCCCTTACTTTCAATGCCTGGAATATCAGATTTTAGCCTAGGAAAGCATCTTATTTTCCACAGTGGGATAGTTGTGCTTGTTGGTATTTTCTTTGCAACTGAGCTTGCTAGCATGGTATTTTTGCTAATTTTTTTCTTTTGCTTGGGCCACAAAGTTAGTTCACTTGAGCCTGCCTCTTCCTAGCCTATTCATTCTTTGGAACATGGGGTGTCCTTCGAGTCTCTTAAATTTTTCAGCTTGTTGTAGGACTCTGCTGTCACGTCTGTCCTCCATTGACTGTAGCCCTGTAATGTTTTCCATATGGTTGATTTTTGTGGACTTTAGGGCCCCTGTTATAATACGTGCTGCTTGGTTTTGGAGTCTGTTTACACTTTCAAAATTTGACTTTGCTGCCGTCGACCAAGCTGTGATGCCGTATTCCATAGCAGGTCTGACTCTGCCTGTGTACAGCTTTTTGAGGATATTCTCATCAGCACCCCATGTGGTATCAGCTAACTTTTTCATGATGGCCATTGCAAAGTTTTGCCCTTAGCTGTATTTTGGTTATCTGTGATTTCCATGTCATTCGGCGGTCTAGTGTGATTCCTAAGTATGTTGGTGTTTCATCTTCTCGTACTGCCTGCCCATTTAGTTGTAGCTTTGCTTGCTGTGGTTTGTTTGACAATAGTTTGTGTTGTTTTTTGTTCATTGATTTTGAGCAACCACTATCTGGACCAACTTTCAAGGGCTAGCAGTGAACCCTGCATGCGCACTCTTGCTGTGGTGATGTATTCTTCTGAAGTCCGCATGGCCAGGTCATCAGCATAGAGGCAGTTGTGGACATTCTTGTGGATGTTTTCTGTTATATCATTTATATATATAAGGAAGAGTGTTGGGGAAAGGACCCCACCTTGTGGGACTCCATGTTCCGTTGTAGTCTTTTTGCTTAATTGTCCGTGCACCTGTTCTGTTTGTTAGATAGTGACTGATCCAGTTATACATTCTTCCACAGACTCCATATTTAAGCATTTTAACTCTTAGCCCATCTTTCCAAACTTTATCAAATGATTTCTCCATGTCTACGCAGACTGCTAATGTGTGCTTTCTTTCTTGGAAAGCATCTTTGATTTCCTGTGCAATGTAGGTGACTTGGTCCTCTGTAGACCTATGTTGCCTGAAGCCTGCATGTTGGTGCAGTAGAATTTGTTTTTCAAAAGAATTGGAGAAATAGCTGACGGATTTAATAAAGCAGTTCTGAAAGCTTCCCTAGAATCAAAACCATGAGGGGCAAGAAAAGATTATAAGCCTTACTGGACAAAAAAACTCAAAGAACTGGAAGAACAGGTAACAGACGCCAGATATGTAGCAGAAAAGGACAAAACAGTTGAGGCAAACATCGCCTACAAAGCTATCTCTGCAAAATAAAGGAAAACGTTAAACTGTTCAGCCAAAAATAGCTGGATCAAAACAACAGAAAGTCTTAACCTCGACAAAGATGAAAGAAAATTATGGAGGCTCGCCAAAGCCTTAAATGATGAGGAATGCAAAAATAAGGAAATAGCCCTACAACAAAATAGAAAATTCTCACAAAGAAAGAAGCAGCAAATGTCTTTGCTCAAAAATTCTCACACGAGCCAGATAAATATTCCACCTGACAGAAAACAGGAAATTATCAAAGAGCTTTACCAAAATATATCAACTGTTCCAGAAGAGCACATGACAGCAAACCTCACCATGAGAGAGCTTCAGGCAGCCATTGTATCCCTTAACCAAAGAAAGTCACTTGGAAAAGACGGGGTAACAAATGACATGCTTAAAGGGCTAGGGCCTAATGCCAAGAAAGCCCTCCTCAAGATTATGAACTATAGCTGGTAGCGTGGAATTGTACCACAGGCCTGGAAAGAAGCAGTACTAGTTCCAATCCTTAAAAAGGACAAAGATCTAATGGACCTCAACAGCTACAGACCCATCAGCCTTCTAAGCTGCACAGGAAAGCTTATGGAGAGAATAATCAATACCAGATTAAGTTGGCACCTCGATTCCTGTATACACACATTAGGATCCTTGCTGGTGCTACAGAGTTTGTGCACTGTGCTGAGATCTTCCTCATGTGATCTAAGGGAGGAGATTGGAGTTGTCCGTGTGCAATGAAGATGGTCCTTAAAACCAAAACCAAACCAAACCGGGTACGTAGGGGTAATTTATTGGGCTCTTTCACGAAGTGGATTTAAGTATAGAGTTATGTCTGAGTGTAAGACAAGACCCTAGTATGAGAACAGACCGAGAAGATAGATTTTTGATGTTAAATGACAGTGAATGTGGAAAGATGAGACTATTGGCTTCGAGGGTGAGAACCTAGATTGACTCTCCCTGGCCACTCGTGACTTCAATAATAGCTATAGACTCACCCCCTCTGACTACCTTTAAAAAAGGAGATACGGTTTAACTAAGACCACAGACACACTATACAGACAAATATATACGTACAGTATAGTTAGATATATATATATATGTAAAGACTGATCCAGTATGAAGTTTATAGTTTATTTACACCACAAAAAAATAAGTACATATCAAATAAATAAAGTGTGTGTTCGCACACCTGAAAAGAACAAGCAATAAAAATGATTACAAATAGTAAACCCACAATGTCACCCTGCCCTCAACCTGCAGGAAATAAAGTTAAGGGTTAAACAAACAAATTTACTCAGTGGGGTCTCTAACTTCAGAGCCACCACTACAAACTATCCTAAGGTTACCACTGTCACTGTCCTACTGACGATGACAAAATTAACTGCCTGCACAGCTACAAACACTGTAGGCGATATACATGCCACTAACTATCACCACTGTCTATCTGTAGACCTAACTAACTGCCTACACCGAAAGCTGATTTGAACTTTTCAAAGTCCCTCACAATCTGAATGACTAATTTATACTATGTCTCTGTTCAGTATCTGTCTGACACTCCTGGTTCCTACTGTGAGGCTTCTCTGCTACAGCCCTTCTCTCTCTAGTGCATTTTGAAGGAATTTTGACCCTCTCTCCTCCAAACAAATAAGGTAGCTGATGACTTGGGTTCTTTTTAGACTGGATACTTGACTCGGAATGTAGCTGTTTCACTACTGACGAAACTTAATTCACTTGCCCGGTTACCCCTCTTTGGGTTTAGGGCTGTCAGTTTTATTATGATGGAATTTAAACGACAACACCAGGCCACGCACCTTTGTTTCGGTGTGTGGATATGAGCTTAGAGCTTGGGATTTTAAGAAATCCGTTCACGCTGAAGAATGCTTCACTGAAATTGAACTACTTTTTACTGCTGAAGACGTACTTGGTGCGGTAACCACCGCGTCACCAGTGCTCTTCACCTCTGGCGATATCTCGAGCTCTCGGCTCCTGAGATAACAACTTTCAGTTGTAAATTGGAAGGCAGGTTACACCCTCCCAATTTGTGCCGTGAAACTGCTGAAAACAAAACAAATAACAACTAATGTACAACAACTTCCAATAAATCTCAACCATAGCATATAACCACCTAAATAAAGACCGCTCCACTCAACCCCCTACTCAACTATGCACAGCGATAATTAAATATTTATGCCCCAAAGTCAGCCTCCCATACAATTCCCTCTTTGATCTCTCTACCCCGTTTCAAAGTAAACATCGGCCTGGTAATAAAACTCCCAGACACGGCTGACCTAAATCTTTTGTTATGCCCGTCTAGCCACGGAGTCACAATTCAAACTGAGGGAAACTCCTGTACTAAATACCTAGCCCTACTTTATTTTTACAGGCTGACTTTTGAGGCTCATCACCTTACACAATATAAAACTAGGAAAGATGAACTCCCGTCTCAGTAATATTAATTACCTCTCTTGTCTTCTGACTACACAACAATAAAATGCACAATAAAATAACGTACACAAAATACACTAGCATATTTATACTGCAAAAATATTAAACAAATCTAGGTTACCTATATATATCGGACCCTCGCAATTACCGTATTGATAAAGCCTAAGGACTTAACCTTCTACAATTAATTTCGCAAGCGTATTCACGCTGCAAATATTATAGATCAAAAGATAAGGAAATATTAAGTACACCCCTGTCTTCTGACTATATAACAAAGTAATAGCCCCAATTAATTAAAAATACACAATTACGCCCGTGTATCTACTCTGCCCCTGTCATAATCGCATTGCGATTTTCCCAGTCTACCAATTACCTATGACAGAGCGCCTGCATATCTAAACGCTATACTCACACAGATAATATCACAAAGCTACCCCAACAACCAAAGATCGAACTAGCTTAACCTAGAAAAACCATTATATGCACACTTACATTTACATTATATCTCTAAGATAGTAATTGATGGCGCTTTTGTTAATTTAACTCCCTGAAGAGAAACTACTTTATCGTGCTAAGGTTCTATTAAGAATCGAATTATAAGTACCACGCTAAATTAGAATATGAACATACCCAATTCGAATTTCCCACTTTAAGAGCAATTAAAAATGACTTTGTTTACACGGCTGAATTTCTGGAGGCAAAAAGAGACCCATTAATGATTTACCCTGTTATTTATTCAAGGGACCCCACGCCAGAACCCACGCCCTACGTCATCGCTTGGCGTCGCTCTTAAACCAATAATATTCCTGCATTTCATAAACTATTGAAATCCCCCAATGATAACGCAAGCTACTCATGACTCATATTATTACCGCTACTGCGCGTCCAAAAATTGCGTCATGTAAGATAATGTTACAACGACAGTGTGAGCAAAAATTTACTTTAATTTGATCCTAGCGCCAGTTTTAAGTACCTGGGTAGTGCTTTTTCACCCCCACCCCTAATTTACCTGGGTAGGTGTGGGTTTTTCGGTTTCATCCAAGCTGAAAAATCTGGCCAGCCTAAAATAACTACAACGCCTAGTAAATACAATAAAATGACCACGATTAATTTAACAACGGAAATACGACTACTTGTACGCAATTACTTTAGAGAAAAGAAAACTGGTGCGAGTATAAACTTAAACCCTACAGTAATCCCTCCTGAAACCGCAATTAATTAGCAAGAGAAGAAGACTAAACTCAATTAGTTATAGAACAAAATTACAGGGAGAAGAAGAATGGTCTCATAACATCATAAATAATTATCTAGAGAGGACTAATGGGGCCTATTGAAAAATAAAATCACAGTACCACATCACAGGCTGCAGTCTCACAAGATGGCCAAACCACTTGATTTTCTGGCTCTCTATACTCTTGATGCAGGATGTAGTTCCTACAATTTTTCTAATGTCATCATTTCTAATTCTTTTTGTTCTGGGAACATTAATGGCATTTCTTCATCTATATTGGTTCCGTAATACTGCTAAGATGTATGTATGATTCTGCGACTCATAGGGTGATTCTTCAAGTGAAATCTTTTTTATCACTTGCTGCATTTATTCTCAGTCTTTGTCTTTTGAATGTGGTAATTTCAGTCAGAGTTACGGTTTATGCTCATCTAGTGTTTTCATTTTGTTTTCCATCTGGTTACTGTTAAGGGACAGAAGAGCTAGGTCATTGGCAAAATCTAGGTCATTAAGTTCTGTTGTCAAAGTCCACAAATTCCATTTCTGTTGCCAGATGTCATTTATATACAAGAAATTTATAAGAATATAAAACGAGATTATAAAACATCCAAGTTAATTCAAAATACATAAAATATGATTTCCTGAGGTTTTGTACACACATACATGTCAACCCCAGAGATGAAAACCTGTACAAATATCCAGAAAACCAGTGCAAAATAAATAAAAAACCATACAAAGGCCAAAAAAAAACTTACTGTGACCATTTTGTTCTTTGAGAAAACAAAAGTGCATTTTTTCGCATAAGTTATTGTTTACCTGTTTGTATTGAGTACATTTGGTACAATTCTTCAAGTATTATATAATAGGAAACTCATTAAGGAGCGTTAAAACAGGAGGCAATCTGATCATCATAAGGATTCCTCCTGTCGGTCTAGTGTTTAGGCCCTTTTATAATCTTTACACTCCTGGGGGGTGCAGGCTAAACCAGGCTCGTATTCAATATCCACATCTGATTCAGCCACATCGTTATCGTCCTAATCAAATACCAAGCCATCTCTCAGTTCCCAAAGTAAAGATTCCACCACCTTGAAAGCCATGGCTTTTAAAAAAATCACACAAAAATCAAAATATCGATCGAGTCCGGAATAAAATTTCAGAAAATGGAAGCTTTACATGTATCAGAAATCTATCTATACTCAAGTCTCAATGAATACTGAAATCCTGTTTCTATATGGCAACAACGGACAACAGTGTTCATTTTCATGTGTTTTGGACAGGGCGTTAGACTTTACATGCTGGAATTTTTGGGCAAATGAAACTGTAAAAGGGTTGATAACACAGCCCTACCAAAAAAAAAAAAAAAAATTTTTGGTGCCAAACATTTTACTCTTGATTGTACATAAATGAGGCCTGCTCAATCCAAATATCACATTTACTTGTCTGTAGCGGCTCTAGTTTTTGAGATAAAGACATTTTTTTTATTTCATTAATACAGGGTGACCCAAAAAAAACGAGCCCGCGCGCGCACTTTTTGTTCGCGCGGGCCCGTTTTTTTGGGTCACCCTGTATTATTACAATATTTTCTATATAAGGCTATGTAAAAAAACTATTGCTGTCTAGTCCTTTACAAAAGAAAACTGCTTGTTTACTCTCAGTTTCAGTTTTCCAAGAATCTTCCCAGAATTGCATTTTTTAGATTTTAAGCCACTGCATGCATGCTAGTATGCTACTTATTTTATTACACTTCTAACAGAGAATGGCATCATCTTCAAGAAGAGCATGTTTTCTTTCACCGCATTTATTTTGTTATATTTGTGGAGAGTACACTTTCAAAGAAGAACATAGGAAGCATATTACTGTTTTTGTGAAAAAGGCATACTTTGCTTACTTTAAAGTAAAACTAGGTGACCAGGACAAGTCTTGGGCTCCTCATATTGTTTGCAAAACATGTGTTGAACACCTGCGACAGTGGACTTGTGGGAAAAGAAAATGTTTAAAATTTGGAAGTCCAATGGTTTGGAGAGAGCCCAAGAACCACTATGATGACTGTTATTTCTGTGTTGTGAATATTAAGCGAATTAATGGAAAAAATCACAAAAAGTGGAAATATCCAGATTTAGATTCTGCTAGGCGACCTTTTCCACACGGAGATGACATACCAATTCCAACTTTCAGTCAGATTTCGGATTCCCTGCTAGAAGATGAGATAGCAGTGGCATGTGGAACGACAAGTGACAGTGATAGTGATTTCGAAGATGATTTTTCAGATGCTCAACGCTTCGACAGCTTGAACTAAATGATCTAATCCGAGATCTATGTCTCTCCAAGGAATCTTCAGAACTTTTGGCTTCAAGATTGAAAGAAAAAAAATTACTGACTGCTGAAACAAAGGTTACATTTTATCGCAGCAGAGAGCAATGTTTTATTCCATTCTTTTGTAAAGAAAACAACCTTGTGTTTTGTACTAATGTAGGAGGTCTTGTTAACAAAATGGGTGTAAGTTATACATCAGATGAGTGGCGACTTTTCATTGACAGCTCTAACAGAAGTTTGAAGGGTGTTCTCTTACACAGTGGTAACAAATATGGCTCAATTCCAATTGCTCATTCAACTACAATGCTATAATAAGCACAGTTCTGGAAAAATTGAAGTATTTAGAACATAACTGGATGGTTTGTGTAGATCTTAAAATGATGAACTTCTTGCTTGGCCAGCAAATGGGATTCACCAAATATCCATGCTTTATATGTTTGTGGGATAGCAGGGCAAAAGATATGCACTGGACAAAGAAACAGTGGCCGTTGAGGGATGAATTTAAAGTTGGAGAAAAAAATATTGTCAATAAGCCTCTCATTGATCGAAAAAGAGTTCTACTGCCACCATTACATATAAAGCTTGGCTTGATGAAGCAATGTGTTAAGGCACTGAATAAAGATGGTACCTGTTTTAATTACTTAGAAAGTTTCAAGAATTGAGCATAGACAGACAAACTTAAAGCTGGAATTTTTGATGGACCTCAAATTAGAAAGTTAATAAACGATCCGAATTTTATTGATTCCATGAACAAAACAGAGTCCACAGCCTGGTCATCATTTGTTTTAGTTGTGCAAAACTTTCTGGGTAACTTTAAAGCAGACAATTATTCTGAATTAGTTAGAAACATGCTGTCGAGTTTTTCTGAACTTGGATGCAACATGAGCATAAAATTGCACTACCTCCATAACCATTTACATTTATTTCCGGAGAATCTTGTCAACTTTAGTGAGGAGCAAAGTAAAAGATTTCACCAAGATATAAAAACAATGGAAGAGAGATACCAGGGACTTTGGGATGCCCACATGATGGCAGATTACTGTTGGACCCTTTTTTTTTTTTTTTTTTCTTAACCAGCGGCACTTGGGCTTTCAGCCCTTCGGCCCAGTGACATGTCATTGCGAGGCTGGGGAACCTGAGGACTTTCCTTCCAACCCGGTCAGGAGCTTCGCTCCTTCCCATCCACAGAGGGTTTATCACAGGAGCCGTTCAGGCTATTCAGTCAAATTTCCGGCCGTAAACATTTCTTCAAACGCCGACGCCCGGGTTTGAACCATGGACCCTTAAGCATGACTGTCCGGGCATATCACATTCCAGGAAGTCCTCGAAAAGATCCTTTTTGCGTGTTGACTAAACAAGTGCTAGTGATAAAGTTTTATTACATTTTTGGTAATATATGCACAGTAATTACATATAATATGAATGCAGACTAAAGTCAAAATGCCACTGATAGCACCTAACTCTAAGATTGTACATAACAATTGCCCTACTAATATGGTCATTCTTAGTTATCTCAAAAACTATTATACTCATTTTTTTAAATTATGATTGCATACTGTAAATGAATGCTGTTATGGTAACTTTATAATGTTGCATGCCTTTAAATTAATGCTTAAAGCATCATGTGGGAATGAAAGGATATAGTATGCAAGATTCATGAGAGTGGAAGGGCAGAATGTTAGACGGGCCTGCGCGCCCAATTCTTTATCCTTCGAAAATAAAGTAAGTTCGTTCGTTCGTTCGTTCGAGCTGATAGAAAAAATCTGATTACATTTTTGGAATCAGCAACCCAAAATTACCCAAGAACAGCTATAAAATTTAAGGCACCAAAATGTATGTATACCAGTGTAATTAGACAAAAAACCTGTACAGAAATTATGTACAGCCATACAAATTTGAAAACAAAAAACCCTGTATAGAATATGTACTTGTTGGCATGTTTGTACACATAACAGGAAAATATTCCTGCACATTTTTTGAGTTATTAAAAGTGTACACAGTGGTTAAAAGTTGAGAGATTAGTTAAGTGATCAGCTGAAATTACCTACCACAATGGAGGTAGGTGGCTTTGCAATGATCATAGCATTTGTTGTGTTTGACTCAGGACATAAAATGTTAGCAGCTGTCAGGTAAAATGTTTTTAAAAAATTAAATTTTGCCTCCTTTTGGCAAGGTGCATCTTGCCAAAAGAAGGCAAAATGTAATTTAAAAAAAAATATAACTAGACACTCTGTCCATCGGTTATATTAGGATGCATGTTCAAATATTAAAGACCATGCGTTTAGGAATAAGTATTAGCTCTCAGTTATAACCTGCAGACATCTTCACTATATTGATAACAAAACACTGGGCATAACAAGGTTTTTATTAAGCTTTGCTTAGTATATTGCTTTCAGTATCATAATCTTTATACTCTTATTCAATGTCAAGCTGCTGAAGACATTAGGTACACAGTACTCAATATTGGTGATCGCAAACGTCAGACACATGAAGTACCTGCCACTGATGAATGGGAAGATGTATGTTCATTCTTCATTTACAACTTGGCTATAGAAAAGGTGAATAAATTGTGTTTCAGTGTTACAGTTTACTATAGTAAGGTGGTTTATCACCATCACCTATCCCTTGTAGATAATAGAACAATTGTTTCTAGAACAGCAGTAAGTTATGTTTAAGGAGAAGCTGTTAAGTGGGAACAAAAACACAAAACAAAACTGAAGAATAAGCAATTCCTACTTGTGGGCTCCCCTTCTCACCTCCACCACCCAAAAGAACTAATAAATATTGCTGCACTTGTACAAACTTTAAATTCTACTGAATTTAATATTCTTTTAGATTAGAGTGAAGAGCAAGTGTATGCGCTTGATCACCAGCACTACGTTGGAACAGAATGAGGTCAATTTATCATCATTCCCATTACAGGTCAAATCTGTGTAAGTTTTATATGTGGCTGTGCATGTATTCTCAATTTTGAGTTCATTTCTTTAGAAAATGGATGAATTTATGTGAATTTCTTGTGAATTTTGTATGTAAGTATTCATTATGTATGTTTGCCATATGTGATCAAATGGTTTGCTTATAATTCACATTGCAAGAAACCAATCTTACACCTTAATTTAAAGCGAAATCAAGCAAATTATTTTGAAGAAAAAATTGTGGACATCTGCTTCCACTGTGTAATGAGAAGTGAAAAATGATGTTTTGCATGGTGCTGGTAATGTAATAATGTAAAAAAAATTACTGCATGACAAAGAACATTCATTCTCCTTTGCTATTCCATTTTACTCCTTGTCAAGCATTGGTCCGCTGCTGTAGCAGGACATGTTTAAAGGAAAAAGAAAAACCTCACAATTTTGAAACTTTCATTTACTTTGGCACTTGGACATATTATCTAAATACAGACACTATACATCCTAATTATAACCCCTCCCGAGTTTGAACTGTATATTCTTGTTCACAAATTAAAAATAAATGTTGCTCAGTAATTACAATAACTTTAGCTTACCTGAAAACAGAAGTTCTGTCTGGATTAGGCAGCACAGAATTGACAAATATGTGAAAAAAATTATAATTTTTTTTTTTTAAATCCACTTTTTTCTCAACACAAAAGTTAGATGAGATTTTATGATTCGCTATTAGACCATTATATGAACTTCAGTATGAACATTTATGTAAGCATGTACTTTATAGAAATTAGTAATGTATTAAATAAAGAAAACATATTTACTAATAAAGTAATCAGTCTCTCATAATAATTAGATAAAGTGTTGGTGTTCTGATAAATCACACGTTGAACAATCAATGAAAAGAGCAGGTTATATCTGCATGCAAAGGAGTTTTAACAGTCGGTGCAATTAAACTTGTAACTCTAGGGACAAGCACTGGTTATGAGAATAAGTTTATTGGTTGTTTCAAATAACCTGACCTTGGTTAAATATCATTTTTAAAAATACATAGAGGCTATCATGAAAAAAAACTGGGTTAAAAAAACATGGGCAATAAGAATTTGGCACAAACTCTTTAGTCAAATGTTTTTGGTATAAAAATACAGTAGAAAGTGTCTGTATGGCCGTGCGCAGGTGAAAATGACAAAAACTGCACAAAATACACCCAAACTGTACAGGTTGACAGGTGTATATATCTGACTGTATGCATTGTTTGTTAAATGTTTTGACCACATTAGTTCATAACTTTATACACTATGTCTAAACTGTTATTGTGCTAAGTCAATTCTGATTAAATAATATCCCTCAGATACACTTCTCATAATCTCTGGGATACAGATCAGATCAGGCCTGTAGCCACATGTGAATTACTATGTTTCCTCTTAATAGTTTACTGATATATAAGTAATTCAACCATTATGCTCTTATAAAGTACTATCAATGATTCTGCATACATGCAACACCCTGGAGATAAAAAACCTGTTAAAAAAATCTGAAAAACCTGTACAAAAATCCTAAAAACCTGTAGTCTACAAAAAATATTTCAAACAGAACAATACATCAACCATTTTGTTCTTTGAGAAATCACAAGAGCTTTTTTTCACACAGGCAAAAAGCGTAAGTTATTGTTTACTGTGTTTTCCTTGTTTGTATATTTGATACAATTCTTCACGTTAGATATAATAGGAAACTCAATTTGAAGTGTTACAACAGGAGGTGGTCTGATCATCATAAGGGTTCCTTCTGTTGGCCAAGTCTTAGGCCCTTTAATAATCTCCACTATGACCTTTGCTGCTAACCCATCATGTTTCAAGTCCATGACCAGAGAAACTAGATCTAGTGTCTGTTTAGGTCATGGGTTTCATTCAAAGTTACAAATGTTAACAAAAGTATTGTTGAAGCGGGTTCTTGGTGTATGTTGTTGAGGGTCAAAACGATTTAGGTTGTCATTTAATTCTATTAGAGTAGTGGGTGACATCAATCTGTTTTTCCTTATGAACCCCAACTACTTGATTAATAATATTGCTGTCCTTTATAAAGAGCGAATCGTGCAACAATTCAATTATGAGAGCGAATCGTGCAACAATTCAATTATGAATGAATGGCTTAATAGACGAGCCAACTTCAACATGATTCATCGGATAACTCCATTCTTCTGAGTCCATATAAACATACATTTATTACGTTGCAAGAAGACATCTTAATTCATGACATTGAAGACATTTCATCATAGTTTCATATAAAATATTACAGTCCGTTCCAGCTACTTACAGTCGTCAAAACATCATAGGCTTTCTACTCGCGTTGCCGCTGTGCAGTCAACCGGTAATGATACCTATTAGTTTTACGGATCATAAGAATGATCAAATTCCTTCCATAAATTCTTTACTTCCATAAATCTTGGTTATCCATAACCATTAGATTTCCATTAATCCATTCACAATATAAAGACCGACCCTCTGGCCTAATCTCAATAATAAATTCTGCAATATGAAGACTATCACTGGAAGGAAATCAAGACACGTCTTACTGGCTTGACGGTCGGAATAAAAAGGGGTAAACTTATAACTAGGGTATGCTTGAGCATAACAACGCAATACGTCATTTACAATCCTATGCAACTAGGCAAAGTTTGCGTTCAATAAAATACCGCGAAGCGTGAAAAACATTATATTAATAGCATCTCAAGCATGCAATGCGTAACTTTAAACGTGCTCACTATAATAGTGGCAAACATCATAAAACATGTCGTAACATTCCCCTGACCGATGGGGGTAAAAAAAATCTATTCTATAGATATTTTTTTTTATATAGTAAACTATTAACTCGTTTACTTACTTCAAAAAAATTCTTAAAGAAAAATCACAACGCAAAGCCTATGATGTTCTGAATAGAACAGTGTCGCAAGTCATTGTCAACCTATTACATGTCATAAATACATAAAAATATTCTAAATTAACTAAAGAAAAGTCAACAGTCAGCAAGGATAGTTAATGACTATCTACTTAACTGAAAGTATGTGTTAACTAAATTAGGATGTTGTGTAGTTAGACAAAAATTTAAAAATATAACTAATTAAATATATGTGAGTAATGCATGTAGTGTGTGTAGCATGTTGTAAACTTACGTTTAATTAAATAAACTAAGTATTGTATTGGAGTAAAAGAAAGTAAAGAAAAAAAAAAAAAAAAGTAGGAAACATGAGAATTTATACATGTGAGAACAGAAATAGAAAGAAATAGTAAGGAATAAAATTATAATAATAATAATAGCCCCTTCAGTCATAACTGACTATGGGAATGTGCCCCTGAGGTGACAGCCCTCAGCTGCTTATTTTCCTGGTGCTCCTTTCGACGTTTTCTCCCCTCCTCTGCTTGTTGTGTGAGCCTCTCTTCGCCCAATCTGAGGTGGTGCCGTAAATAGCATCACCACTTAGTGCGATCGGCAGCTTCATCCTCCCATGTTGCTGGATCCATGTCCAGTGCCCTCATATCTCTCTTGCACACATCTTTGAACCTCAGCTGTGGTCGCCCAACTGTTCTCTTGCCATCTGCCACTTGTCCGTAGAAGATATCTTTTGGGATGCGACCAACTTCCATGCGGCGAACATGGCCAAGCCAGCGAAGTCTGCGCTGTCTAAGCAGTGTATACATACTTTGAAGGCCAGCACGTGACAACACCTCGACATTTGTCACTTTATCTTTCCACGAAATGCCGAGGATGCGGCGTAGACACCGTAAATGGAAGGTATTGAGCCTTCTTTCTTGCTAAGCATAGGTTGTCCAGGCCTCGCTGCCATATAGGAGTGTGCTGGTGACGCAGGCATTATATACCGCAGCTTTGGTCTTCATTATGAGTTTGGAGTTTCCCCAAACACGCGATTTGAGGCGGGCAAAGGTAGCTGCAGCTTTGCCAATGCGGCTGTCGATTTCTGTATCCAGTGAGAGTTTGTCATTGATGGTAGACCCTAGGTATGTGAATTGGTGCACCACTGCCAATTCATAGTTATCGATAGTGATAACTGGTGCAGCACCCGCATCCTGACTCAGCACATTCGTTTTCTTTAGACTTATTGTGAGGCCAAAGTCCTTGCATGCTTTAGTGAAGCGATTCATCAAGTTCTGAAGCTCCTGTTGGCTTTGAGTGACGACTGCAGCATCATCAGCGAACAACAAGTCTCTTATAGTGACCCTTCTGATTTTTGTTTTTGCCTTCAACCTTGAAAGATTAAACAGATGGCCATCTGACCTAGTGTGAAGGCATATTCCTTCAGTTGCATCTCTGAATGCATGTTTCAAGAGTAAGGCAAAGAAGATCCCGAAGAGGGTCGGAGCCAGAACACAGCCTTGTTTAACGCCACTTCGTATGTCAAAGGGCTGTGACGTGCTTCCAGCATATTGGACTGTTCCCTTCATGTCGTCATGGAATGACTTTATCATTTCCAGCATTTTAGAAGGGCAGCCTATTTTCAGGAGGATTTTGAAGAGTCCATCCCTACTAACCAGGTCAAATGCTTTTGTGAGGTCTATAAAGGCGATATATAAAGGCCTTTTCTGCTCTCTTGATTTTTCCTGAAGCTGGCGGACAGAGAAGATCATGTCTGTTGTTGATCTACCAGCTCGGAATCCACACTGTGACTCTGGATATATGCGCTCAGCTAACTTGTGTAGTCGCATTAAGACGACTTTGGCAAAAACCTTATCAACAATACTAAGAAGAGAGATGCCTCTGTAGTTATTGCAATCACTTCTGTCTCCTTTATTTTTGTACAGTGTTACAATCTTGGCATGTCGCATGTCTTGAGGAATAGTTGTCTCTTCCCAGCACTGGCACAGCATCCTATGCAGGGGATGTAATAGCGTGCTCTTACAGCATTTGATTAAATCAGGAGGAATCCCATCACTGCCTGGTGCTTTGCCAGAGGCCAAGCTATCAATGGCCTTGCTGAGTTCCTCTAATGTTGGTTCGGCATCCAGCTCCTCCATAGTTGGCAGACATTTGACAGCATCAAGGGCTGCAGGTGTAACGGTATTTTCTCTAGCATAAAGCTCAGAGTAGTGCTCGACCCACCTCTCCATCTGCTTACCCTTATCGGTTAGCTTCTCTCCGCTGATGGTTTTTAGCGGTGCCGTCTTACTTTTTTGGGGGCCAAGTGCTTTCTTTATACCATCATACATTTGTTTAATGTTGCCTGTTTGCGCTGCGATCTGGATGCTCTCACTGAGCTGGAGCCAATAGTCATTTGCACAGCGTCGAGCAGTTTGTTGAACTTTGCTTCTCGTAGCCTTCAGGATCTGTAGGGTTCTAGCACTCGGTGAATGTTTGTATTCATTCATAGCACTGCGCTTAGCTTCAATGACAGGTGCCATCACATCTGATGAAGCATCAAACCAGTCATTTGACTTTGCCGTTTTCTTACCAAAGGTGGCAAGTGCAGTACTTTGAATGGTGTTCCGTAGATGCTCCCAGTTCTCTGTAATAGTATCACCATGCTGAGGGCTGCTGTGCACTTTCTTGAAGGTCGCAGTAAATTGAGCGATCATGACAGGGTCTGACATCTTGCTGGTATCAATGCGTCGTTTCCCTTCATGTCTGACACGATAGAGTTTTCTTGGTTGTGCTCTGATTTTGCAGCAAACCAAGGAGTGATCTGTATCACAGTCTGCACTATGGTACGAGCGCGTGGAGAGCACAGACCTGAGAAGTGGCCTTCTGACGAGTATCAGGTCCAGTTGGTGCCAGTGCTTGGATCGTGGGTGTCTCCATGACACCTTATGCTGGGGTTTTGTCTGAAAGTAGGTGTTGGTCACGCAGAGGTCATGGTGGACACACAGCTCTAAGAGCCGTTGTCCATTTTCATTCATCTTGCCAATACCAAACCTGCCCAGACATGAAGGCCATGAAACATTATCGGCACCCACTCTACGTTAAAGTCACCAAGGAGAACAAGCTGTTCTTGCCTAGGTATGCTTTTGATGACTGCTGCTAGATTCTCGTAGAACTCATCTTTAGCTTCTGAGGCAGAGTACAGAGTAGGAGCATACACACTGACAAGGGTGATGGGACCTGTGCTAGTTTGCAGGCGGAGCGTTAACAGGCGTTCTGATCCATTCTCGCCTGGTTCAACCATTTTAGTTAGCGATTTTTTGACCGCAAAACCTACTCCGTGTTCTCTAGTTTTATTAAGATCTTTCCCTTGCCAATAAAATGTGTAGTCCTTCTCACTCACCATTCCAGAGTCTGCCAGGCGCGTTTCCTGAAGTGCAACTGTATCCACCTGAAGTCGTTTAAGCTCATCATTAATTATGGCTGTCTTCCTTACATCGTTTACGTCCTGTAGGTTTTCGGATAGTCCAGTCAACATAGTCCGGACGTTCCAGCATCCCAATCTGAGAGTTTGCTTATTTCTATTATTCTGATAATTGCTTGGTGCAAAATTTTCTGTCCACAGTTCGGGTTTGACCCTAATCCCCATGCACCCAATGGGGAAAGCAGACAGTGGCAGGACAGCACCTAATTGGTTGGGGGGCTGCCCAACTTGAAGCAGGTGGTAGCTGTCCAGTGAGATCCTTGAATCTCTCCCACTGTCGGAAGTAGCCCCTGGTGTCATGCCCTACGCCAGTTTGGCAAGATGCTTATAACCAGTAACTGCTACTTCTCGTGTTGTGCCGAAACCATAGGGTGAAGCTGGAGTGTCCTCTCCAGGGCGTGAGCTTGAACAGAGTTAAATTGAGATCAAGCTGTTGCCCATGCAGCATGTTCCCCCTCTCCACACAGCTGGTAGATCCAAAGGAACGGCAGTAGCCGATACAGTTTGGTACCAGCCACGTCGCAGGAGTTGCCAGAATAATGTCGAATCGACATTAGACTGCCTTAGGGACTCCGACTCCGGATTTATCCTCAGGGTTTACTCCCGAAGCCAATTCCATAAATGGAATAAAATTAATAGATTAAATTAAGTAATAGATGTGCAAAACCTTCTAAGTAAATTAATTGTCTAACTAAAAACGAAACTAATTAATCTATCTATCAATATCAAATAATATATAGTAATTAAATTAAAGTGGGTATTTAACATACCTAAAATATTATTAGTTTCACCATTATATTAATTATTTTAAATATTTATTTGGATAACATTTACTTAGAACGTTTAATTGTTCTTTATATTGTCACGTGGAAATATCCAAATTCGCATTATCCATCCCAATGAAGAATTAGTTGAAATTTCAAGTCTGTATGAACTGTACAGATGAATGTATCATTTTGCAAAGTTACTTCAGTCAATATTGATTCATATTTGAAAACGATAAGTTCCAAGTTCACGCGAATATTCATTTTCATCTGTATCATAACGAGTGAGAGACGATTGGACACAAACCAAAATCCAAAAGTTTATAATTGAAACCTTGAATAATCGTGGAGTCTCTTAATTTTCATGTGCAGATTGTAAACATATATTAGTTCATTGCATGTTTCTTCGAAGTGTTATTCATATGCATTAGGTTCATAACACGTAAGTCATATAACATGAAGTTGTACCACGGAATCGTTCCAGATGTAAGTAAGCCTAATCTCCATACTTGATTGTAGGTATTCATGAACACGAACATGGTTGAATATTTTGAGAATATACGTCCGTTATCTATTAACACTTGAATTGTTACTAATTTTCATTTGAATAAGCAGGGTTACAAGAGAGTGAATCGGCCACCACGTTTTCCGTTCCTGGTATTGCTTCTATTGTAGATATTAATGTAGTCATACAATATTGACGTGCTTGATTCGAAATTCAGTACGCTCATGAAGAATATTCGATAGTGAAGTCAAGGAAACTCGAAACATCGTTCTTCGTTTGTAGTGGAACTTTCACGTTATTAGAACTGGAATGCCATCAAACGATTACTTGTCCTTGAATGCGAACGTCACTGACGTTGAAATTGCCCGCATCTGATGGAGAGATACATTTTCGTAAAATTTAGTAGCACATGCTGACCTCAAATTTAAGAGGTTAATTAAAAATATACCTAGAAATTTAGTGGACGCGATGTTAGCTTATGTAGTCCGTGTCACTTTCACAGACATGTCTATTCTCAAGACAAATAGACGATATACGAACTTATGCTGCATTGGCTGAGCATAGTTAGAACAATCAACCACGTTACTGTCTATCGTAGGCATGGTAAAACTACATAAGAAAGAAAACGTGTACAAAATAGAGATGTCACACACAAAAAATGTTTACTAGAAGAAAAAATCACTAAATCAATCTATATTAGAATAGATGAGTGTGAAAGACAAGAACTGATGACTGACCATGCTGAGTCACCGAGAATGTGACAAAAATTGTACGTGTAAAGTATTACCTACGCGAACTAGGATCAGGTACTAGTTGTAACCTCAGAGAATGGTGGTGAAAATACACACCATTGTCATGCTCGATAACCATTCGAGCATCTCTATTGTTACGAAATGTAACCACAGCGTCACCATACCTGTTATTGGTAGGTGGCAACAGACACACAATCATAACGTCTGCCTTGTAATTAAAGAAATTACCAAGTGCCTGCCATGTAGTGTCTTGTGGCAGATTGCGCACTAACACAGTGCGAGAATATGCACTTTTACCAATATAGGTACTATCGATGTCACGAAAATGTGAACAAATGTAATGTGTATCTTTAGTTTTATTAGGAATATTTACTTTTTCCCTTCTCCTACAGGTATGATCTTTATTCAGTGAGGTATCATACTGATGGAACTTAGTATGATACTCATCAGTATGTAAAGCATTAAGTTTAAAGCATGTCGTTGACCACTGCTTGTTAGGCAAAGTGAAAACTTTGTTGACCGACTGATCGGTATTACGTTTAGCATTAGAGGTAAAAACAATCCTAACGCCATTAATTGTATGAATGAAACTCTTATCAATTTTGATAATGTTAATACTATTATTCTTATGAAGAACAGATTCTCTCTGATCATATTGCCAAAATAATGTAAATGTAAGTAAATTTAAAGAATTAAGTTTGTCAGGAAGAAAACATTCTTCTTCTTGAAATAGGGATAGACCATCGTATTGAAAATAAACAAGTGAGTTGTCATTGAGGTCTGGAAACGAAATTTGTAAATGTATAGGAAGATTATGAAATTCCTGAGACCTGTCACTAGCAATATTAAAGAATGCTATCTGAATGTGCTGAGTCGTCTCAGAATGTGATATACCATGTATGCGCATGTCAGTGGTAGAAAGAAACACCATCGTCTCATGAGTAGTGCAATGAGCACCGGACATTGTATTGAAAAGAAATAGGAAAAAGATAATCACTAACATTTTCTTAAGAAAGTGTGTGTAAGTAGAAATTGAGAAGTCTCTAACCGCGATAGTGGATGTCAAACAAAATGACAATAGTATACTTGTGAACATAGGCCACAAATATAAACAGAAAAATCTGTGTAAGTTAGAAGTCATACCAGATATGTATCTGCGTATCGGTACATCATAGGATGTACGCACAACTGTGTCAACCTGAGTGACAGTTGATGTGCATGTAGTGTAAATGTCACTACTACCTGGTATCTCACTCATGACATCATCATTATTACCATTAAGTGGGATAATCTCATCATTCTCATCAGTTTCCAGAATGGTGCAGAGACCAAAATTGGAAAATACTGTGCCACATGCATTAATTTTGTTGGCGCGAAGTTCAGCCATCGCAACGACAGCATTAGCATTGCTATAAAATTGCAAATTCTTCCTTTCCCATTCAATAATTTCTTCCGGGGTGCAATCCTTACTGCCGTGGATGCGTCCTACCGTAAGATCAGCTGTTGGATTCTGTAACATGCAGACCTTAACATCACCTGTAAAAAATGGTGTGTTAACATAAATAATGGCCGTAGGATAGTACTCAACAGTGTAAAACACCTGACATGTTCATTTGTAGAACAACTTGGATGGACCAGTGACTGCCTAACTCCAATGGTAGTTGATCCCGAATCCCTCAAAACTGATACTACTGTACCATTAACTATTCCTCTATTGAAGATTAGGGTGCGTGTACCATCGTTCGCCGAAAGACCAACTGCTGGGAAAAGGTGTCCACAATTCAGCACTGTATCTTTGGCCTTCTGAAAAATAGCATTACAATCTTGGCAACTATTTGCCACATTATAATTAACAGCACAACATGAAGACGAGGATTGTGACTGATTATTATTATCAGAAACACTAGAGGTCGTACCATCTGTGAGTGCCGCCCCTGCACTGTGCTCAAAATGTGATGGTCTACGTGACTGAGACCGATGTCGGGAATGGTCAACAGAATTATTTCGCTGTCTACCATTGTAGTTATTGTTTTTAGATCTGTAGTTATGATTATTATTATACCAATTATTACCATTGTTATTTGTAGTACCATTAAATGGTTTATTCCAATTTGACTTTTGTTGATAATTATTTTTATGTCTGACCTGAGGTGACTGATTTCTAAATTGCTGCCTACCTTGGTTGAAATTACCGTTATTGTTGTAATTATTTTGCCCCTGATAATAGTTGTCATTATATCTTCTATTTGAAAAATTCCTATCAAGGCTCTGAGCTCTTGATCTATTCTTATCATGATATGCCATATTAGAAGCAACTGGTAATGGTTCTCTTAACTGAGAATTAGATATGGTAACGTTGGGGTGTGCAGTACAATAATTGATTGCTATTTCTTCTAATGCCTCAATAGTGGGTGGTTTGCGTTCCTGCAAAAATGACAAAAATGGTGCGCTAACAGAGGATAGAACCTTATCCCTAAGCAATAAATCAACTAGTTTATCGTAGGATTTATTCACACCAGCGAGTTCAACCCATCTATTGAATGTATTGCGTATATTCGCAATGAACCCAGTGAAATCTTTGCTTGATTCGGGTAGAAGAGTTTTAAACTTTATTCTACATCCTTCCTTGTCCAAGTGAAATCGTCGTAATAACAAAGCTTTTATGGCATCATAATCACTAGCTATTGTTGGATCTATATTCTGAGCTGCACTTGCGGGTTCACCATCTAAAAATTTCCTGAGTTTTAGTGCCCATGCGGATTTATCAAGTTTATTTGCCTTACAAACTTCTTCAAAACGTAATAACCATGATGATAAATCGTTGAAGTTTAGTTTAAAAGGTGGTAATTTGAAGTTATAGTAGCTTCTGGTATGGTTAGAAGAAGATGTATTAGGTGAAATATCACTATTGATATTTGTAGCAGTTTGAGCTCTTAATCTTATTTCATCCATACGCATCTGTATCAACTCCTTTTCTGCTTCTCTTTCAAGTTTCCTTTTATTTTCCTCTGCAATCTGTTTTATTTCATCTCTTGACTCCTGTTCTTTACGTCTTTTATTTTCCTTAGCTTCTCGTTCTTCTTCTTCCTGCTTCAATGCAGCTTTTCTCTCAATCTCTTCTTGCTTTAATTGAGCTCTCTTTTCAATTTCTTCTTGTTTAGCTATAGCTTTCTGTTCCTCTAATTCTTGCTTATATTTTTCCAGCTCCGCCACTGCATATTCACGAAGAGCATCTCCTTTTAGAAAAAAGTCCTTCCCGAGCTTCACAAAATGCTCTAGAGTCAACATATTTAAGTTAATAATCTATTTATTTATTAAACTATATGTATTAATCAACAATATAACTTAATCAATTATATGTGACTGTGATGGGGCCGAAAAGGAGACGCCCGCCCCCTACCTGTTTCTAGGCAGATTTATCGCCCATATTTTAGAAGTGCGCGTAGCGCGCTAGTATGTAAAAATTCTGACGAGATAAGGAAGATTGATGAAAAGGCCATAATAAAGCCTACATATAGTTGTGGTGTAGAGTTGTGGGTTATAATTGATAGTTATGGGCCATACTTGAGTGGTTTAGTGCCTTATAAAGCGATAATCGCTTGTGATATTTAAGTAGCCAAGATTAATACGCCCAGCGCGCAGTAAAGTGAGTGATTCGACCTGGCCTTATAAAAGAATGCGATAACCAACAGCGACCTTTCCTAGTATCAGCCCACACGAGAGAGCAAACGACGAGGTGACCGGTGTAGGTAGCAGATGGACCAGAGCACGTGAGTTGTAATTCTTAAGCGCAGTTTGTAGAATTTAGCATTCGTGTTCTATAAGTCTGTACATTCAGCACGTGAGTTAATTTAAATTAGCTTTAGTATTCTGTAGTTTTATTATTAGTATTCAGCGTGTCTGTTCTAATGTTTAAAGGAAAAAGTGAATGTGTTTCCAGGACCTGATAATTTAGTCTTGAAATATATTGAGTGGAAATAATGTGTGGATATATTTCACTAGTGTTAAGACCAAATCACATATGTGAGAGTTTAGTATCAAGTATTCCATTCATCAGAGAAGGGCAAATTTAGTAGGAGAGTGTTTTATACATGAAACTGGACAGAGAAGCATCTATTACTTGAATTTAGATGATATTGGCTTGTTAGCAAAATATCAAGATAGCGCCACGTGGTGATTGTATAAAAGCGGCGCCAGCAAGTCTGCATTTAACACTCCTAGTTATCACTTAAGGTTACGCAGTTTTAGATCGCGTGAATCGACACGTGGGTGAAAGTATGTAATTTTCCCCAGTAATAGAAGAGAGAGTTGTGTTAATTTTCCTTTATATGATGACTAGTTCTAGTTGTTAAGTCAAGAGTAATTATATTTTATTTCTTTAATGTAAAAGTAATTGAGTGTATTTCACGATAGCCTACTTATCATAATTCTACTGTATATATTTAATGGGTTACTGTGAGGTGAGAATAGTCATTTAGATTTCTGGAGAGCGCGTAAAGCGCAGTTGAGACATAAATGTTGCTGTTTGCTCCTTGCGGAGCAGGGCGACACCAGTGCGGCTGAATCCAACAGAAGCCTGCATGAAGCATTTATATGCTATGGCAGTGATTTGTTTCGGTAACGATGTGTTTCATGTGATGAGATTCCCAGTCTCATCAGTGGTCATATACGACACGCTTGTTGCCAGGCGCACCAGTCGTCACATACGACATGCTTCCGAATGTAGTAACGAATATTGAGATAGATCAGTTGCGAGGTGGTGGTTTATTCTCGTTATTGAGAGTATTTGTTGTACATATAGTTGAATATTATTTTATGTCTATTTTATGATTATTTAATTATGGTAATGTGAAGAATGGTTTGTGAGAGCACGTGGGCTCACTTGGAGATGTATATTTCTCTTCTCCGCTCCTGAGGGAGCATGGGGCCACCAGTGAGGTTTCATATGAAGCATGAAGCATTCAGATGCTCGTGCAGTAGTGGTTTCGGTGTTACACGGTGAGGTTGCCAGCCCCATGCACAACACCATACTAGTCTCATTGGACGACACACATGAGTGTGTGTGTGTGTGATAGTTGAGTGTGTCAGGTGGCGGCGTAGGACAGTTTGACAGGTGAGAGCGTGGTGTTTCTCATTCAGTATTATATTATGATTTTAACTATTCTGTGCTTTGTTTGCTTCTTCAGATTAGCATCGGGCACTGTTGGGTGTTTTGTTTAGTTTTGTTTTGTTATGTTCGCTAGTTTATTTGTTTAATGTTTGCTTTGTCACTGAATGGGTTGTAAAAATAAATATAGCCCCTGCCTCTAGAATCAAGAGTTTTATTGTTGTTCGGGTCAGTAAGAGAGTGATCACACATCACAATATAATCATCATCATCATCTCGCCCACCCTATCAGATGACCAATGGGCAAAATAGAACTATGACTAGACCAGTCTAATAGTTTCCCATTAATATGCTTACCAAATTAAAGGTAAGATCTAAATTTATCCTTATTTATCAATATATTATGACATCATGCCATATGTAGCATGTATAAATAGTAGTTAAGTGGACTACTAGTGCAATTTGATGCAATCAAATTAGTCATCAAGTATTTTTTTTTTTAAAGAAATCAATCCTAAGTATTATAATATTATCAATATCTAGTTATTAGATTCTAATTAAAGTAATTTGAATTAACAACAATATGACACGATAAACGAAAGAATTTACGAGCACAAATGAACATCACAATCACTAATTACTAACATTAAAATGATTCTAGCAAATAAATAAAACTACAGGAAGTGATGAACTATACGGAACGAAGGAAGTAGGTCGAAGCACAAAAACTAGAAACTGTGACGTCACATGGACTCTTTAACTGACGCAACATGATATAAAAATGGAAATAAACGATAGTTAGATTTAGAATGAACGAGATAGTTTACAAACAAGGGACGAAAAATGAATAAAAATGAAACTTAGTACAGAAAAATACCACAAATATAACGTAACTTCACAGCTAACACCTAATATTAAATAGATGCAATTACAAGCAGAGTATGCCACAGTTTTTTTAGCAGATCTTTTGTATAAAATTGAAAATATTCAACAAATGTCCTATAGAACAATTTGAAATATTTTCACCGTCCGTAGAGGTATCTGAGAATAGATCAAATTCCCACCAACCTGCCCGCTAACGGAACATACAAACAACCTTATTATACAAAACATGCAAAGTATGTGAAAAAACATGCCTGCCAAAGCAATAAATTTGCCTCAGGGCCAAAATGTGTACTTATCTTTAAAAGGCGAATTCAATCGTCCGCACAATGCTGGCATACACCAACATCAAGGCATAGATGTATGGACTATTCATGATAGACATCGTTGGCGTTGATTAACTTGAATTTCTGTGTATCTTGATGTATTTGACAATTGACTTTGCTCTTGGATATCAACGGCTGGTTCAAAGTCATCTTGGAAGGTTATGACATCATAATTGTTCGCAGTGCGCATGCGTGTTGAACTGTTCACAATTTCACGCAATATGTTCATCAGGAAAGTTGAAAAACACAATATTCTTGATAGTAGAATATTAACTTTGAAGTGAAATAGTTATTTCACAACCACGCTGGCCTACCATCTGTTAAAGCGGGTTCTTGGTGTATGTTGTTGAGGGTCAAAACGATTTAGATTGTCATTTAATTCTATTAGAGTAGTGGGTGACATCAATCTGTTTTTCCTTATGAACCCCAACTACTTGATTAATAATATTGCTGTCCTTTATAAAGAGCGAATCGTGCAACAATTCAATTATGAATGAATGGCTTAATAGACGAGCCAACTTCAACATGATTCATCGGATAACTCCATCCTTCTGAGTCCATATAAACATACATTTATTACGTTGCAAGAAGACATCTTAATTCATGACATTGAAGACATTTCATCATAGTTTCATATAAAATATTACAGTCTGTTCCAGCTACTTACAGTCGTCAAAACATCATAGGCTTTCTACTCGCGCTGCCGCTGTGCAGTCAACCAGTAATGATACCTATTAGTTTTACGGATCATAAGAATGATCAAATTCCTTCCATAAATTCTTTACTTCCATAAATCTTGGTTATCCATAACCATTATAATATAATAATAATACATTCTTTAAGCACCAAACACGGCGCATAAGGCAGAAACCAGTGCCCTCCAGGTTGTACGTTGTGATGCCACTCCTCTTAGCTCTTGCACATTGTTTAATCCCAACGTTGTTCCTTCTCTTATTATTGTTCCATCAACATTGATAACTCCATAACCATTAGAATTCCATTAATCCATTCACAATATAAAGGCCGACCCTCTGGCCTAATCTCAATAATAAATTCTGCAATATGAAGACTATCACTGGAAGGAAATCAAGACACGTCTTACTGGCTTGACGGTCGGAATAAAAAGGGGTAAACTTATAACTAGGGTATGCTTGAGCATAACAACGCAATACGTCATTTACAATCCTATGCAACTAGGCAAAGTTTGCGTTCAATAAAATACCGCGAAGCGTGAAAAACATTATATTAATAGCATCTCAAGCATGCAATGCGTAACTTTAAACGTGCTCACTATAATAGTGGCAAACATCATAAAACATGTCGTAACAAGTATGCCTGTATTGATTACCTTCAACGTTTCATCTGTCATCAATATTAATAGGCCTAAGTCTTTCCCTAGTTTCACTTTCATCATTGTTGTCGCGAGAGGTAAAGATAATAAGATGATGATAATATCCTGGACAAAAAGGTGTATCAGATGATCCCAGGATAGTGCCAGATAAGACACTGGTCTTAAAAGAAATACCCCATTCTCTGAAAAGAGTAATGGTGTATCGAAGTCAAAGGTAGAGTCAAGCTGTATAGATCACTTGGTGAGATGGTAATGGCAATCCTAGTTACCTATGGTGCCCCTCTCCAGACCAACCTAAGATTATGACCCTGCTAGGGGTAATTAATTAACCAACAAGAACTTTGAACCCAACTTAAATAATTCACTGAAGACAGTGGGTACAATTTATAACTTATTTATCTACAAGATTTTTTTTCTTTGTATTTCTGTTAAATTTCAAATAAAATCAAATAGATTTCAAAATAAAATCAGTTTCACTTTCATTCACGTTTACAGTTAATTTATTGTAACTAATAAAGGTCACTTCAAATGTTTTCTTGATCCTTGATAAAATCTGATTTCTTTTGTGCTTTCTTGAATAGAATATCAATGTTAATTTATGATGAAGTCATAAAGACTGATATGACTGTCAATTGTCTTCCAAATAAGCCACAGACTTTGCTATCATCATAACACAGTTTGTTCGTAGGTGTGGTATATTTGTAAGTTGAAGTAGCCCAACCAAGAGCTACTTATTTGTAAAAGTTCCTTCTAAGGCCTCGTACAGCCTCATACAGCAGTATGATCGGAGAGAATCCCCCATACATGCCACACTTAAAGGTTTACCCATAATCTGTACGGGGTGTTTGCGTTTTCAGATGTGTACGGGCCGTACACGGGTCTGTATGGGTTTTTTCGCCTAATTATTAACCCTTTCAGCACCATTATGACGTACGCCATACGGCATAAATCTTGACAATTTTTGTCGCTGTGCCGTACCGAGTACGTCACGGAAGTAGTGCGATACCTCGTTCCCATACACCTATAAAACGTACGTCCTATTTTAAAAGCACCAGAACTCTTCTGTTTACAATCGTATCGGCAATTGCTGGGCATAATCGGATTCAGCATTGAAAAATCTGGCCACTAAGCTTGAAACGAACAAAATATTTTACTGCTAGCGAATACGGTAGAACTGATAATAGTGATTTTACAAAAGCGAAAGTTACAAACATGAACGCTGCCATACCGCCGAATCATAAACATTTTGTGGAAAAAGAGCACGAAAATTCTTGTTTGAGTTGAATTTATTCAACTTGAATGATTCTGACAACTCTTTTTACTGAGATTCTGGTAATCTTTACCTTTATTGCCGTCGAGTATGTTTAATATTTATATTTTCGTACCATTTAGAGTTAAGGTTGAGGTTAGGTTTACGGTAGAAAGTGCGTAAGAAATGTAAATTTGAATAATAATACAAAACAAATTATGGGTAGGCCTAATATCGGAATGACTGTCGCCGAATGCTCTGCATGTATTTTCGTACCATTTAGAGTTAGGATTAGGGTTACAGTTGGGGTTAGGGTTAACCCGAAATCTAAATGGTACGAAAATACATGCGGAGCATTCGGCGACCGTCATTCCGATATGACCAAATTATGAAACTGAAAAAAAAACCCACAAAAGCAAGGCAAATTTGCATCTTAACCAGGTCAGAGAAAAGTTTATTTGGAGTTACTTCTCTTCTTAGTTTTAATTTCGTTTCTTTAAAAAACAATGTGATTTTGCCTTGGGTGATCATCATTACGGTCATCCAATGATTTATATTTATTAAATAATTAATTACTATCAATGTTTGATTGACACTAAAATTCGTGTGGGTATAACGGCTATTCCAATTTTTGAAGTTTGGTAGAGAATATATAATATTGCGCCAGTTTATATTTTCATTGCTAGCTTTAAAATATATATATATATATATATATCTATATATATATATATATATATATATATATATATATATAGATATATATATATATATATATATATATATATATATATATATTTGATTTAAGATTCCTAAACCTAACCCATAACGCTTATTACTGGTCTCTTTAGATCTATACTTTTATAAGGCACTATAGAACACACACCAAACTGTTCTTCATTTCCACCATAAATTGTATTAATTGTTTTTTTGCAGAAATAGACTAAATGATGATACAGTCACAGCTTTTCTACAATACCGGTACAAAATAAATTCTAACTCTTGTTGTTTAGGTTTTAAAGCAAGTGAAGACATGCTTAAAAAGGCAAAGGGCGCATGTCACTATGATGGTGCAGAACCATCTAATTGAATATATTTGTACATTAATTAACTCTATTGTTACGTTTTTCAGTCTGTACAGGTTTTGCGGGTCTCTGTACAGGGTTTTTGGATTTGTTGTACAGGTTTTTCATGTCTGAGGTGTGGCATGTATGATCCCCCCCCCCCCCCCCCTTCCCAACTGCGGGTCTTCCAATCGTCAAGAGGACACAGTTGATACTGACAAAAGCTCTGAACAACTTGAGCATCTACTAGCTGACTTGGTCACAAAAGATTTAGTACGACACTCAGGGCAGGATATAACCTGAAATATAATATACAACCTACGTAGTATTGCTCATTGTCTCCCTACCCAGTCAGGAGGTATGAGACAGTTCAGACAAGCTGTGGTTAATCATAAAAGACATAGTAAGTCATGAATAACACAATTCGTTCAAGTTCTAGCACATTATTTCAGTAACTCACTTGCTACAGTTCTGTCCATGATTTGCTTCTTTAAAATCATATAGGCCTCATGGTAATCATTGTGTCATATATCAAACAATACAGAAAATCAATCTGTTACAATCATTCCTTCTTCCAGTTTGGATAGTCCTTTCCAGCGAGCATAATATTTTTAAAACACTTTCCACAACCAACTAGCTCAATCCATTCGTTCTACTAATTTAATACACACTTAAACTAAACCAATACACTTTGGGTTATCCTCCAGAAATAGCACAATGATTCCACACAAACCAATATTACCATAAGCACACATTGATAATATATTTACATATATATATATTTAATTAACATCTCGCTTACCCTCAATCACAGACAGGCTTTTAATGGTTACACAGTCTGCTCACACTTCTGCAGATGGCAAAGGAGTTGATACAGATGCTGTTCTCCGTGTCTGTAGTTTGAATTAAGCGGCGAGTGTGTTTGCGCCTTCCGTTCCTCCCCCTTATATAGTGGGCTTCCGGATGTACGAGATAACAACTAGGCCAAAGTATTTTTGCATTCACCCAAAATCGTGTAGGTAGGGCAAGGTGTGCTTAGATGACAAATCTAAAATAATTCTGGAGTCCTTATTTCTGCACCGATTTCCTCCATCTTAGGCTTATTTTACTCATATGAATGAGCTCTATCACTGTGGATATCCAACTTATACTATAGTTTATCGACTTTTCACTGGAGCAGCCGAAACAGGGAAAAACACAACATGGTTCATGCTCCACTGTCTTCTATAAACAATAACTTCGGCTCTACGCTCCATCCAGTGAAACTATTACTATCTGCGTAAGGTTAATGATCCCTATTATCGAATCGGGTCCTTCCTTAACTAGGTACTCCATATATATATGCACACTGCCTTCCGAAATATTACCAACATCTACACTTTCATTGTCTCCATGTTGAATAGCCTAGCGTGTACTCCAACACTACATGTACCAAGCTGGCTTTTCATAGGTCAGTTATTTGCACGGGGGTTGCGCGGTGTTAATTTTTGAATGATCGCTGAGATATGATCCAGACCTCACTACAATTGTCGGAGTCTAAATCAGGCCCGTATTCAATACCCACACCTGATTCAACCAATCATCAACCTCCTGATCAAATACAAGTCTCAGCTCCCAAAGCAAAGATTCTGCTGCCCGAAAAGTCATGACTTAAAAAAAGAATAGCGAAAAATAAAAATATCGCTTGTACCGGAAATACTCAGGTCTCGCTAAACAGTGTTCCCACTCTCAATTTTTGACGATAGACTTTGCGCACTAGTGCTTTTGGCCGAATCAAATTGTAAAGGGTTAATAATTAGGTGAAAACCTGTACAGAAAGTATGTATGGCCGTACAGATCTGAAAACGAGAAAAATCTGTACAGACTACGAATAATTCGTACTACTTGGCATGTATGATTCTGTGTGAAAAAATATTCATTGTGTGACAGTACAAACTGCATCTTAATTTATTTTTTTTACGTTGTAAACAGTTTTAAAATGTTTTTAACATTGGCAAAACAGAGGAGATAAACTGATGAAAACATATACAGACAGAACTGACTTCAACACCAACTATGTGAGACGTTGCATGCATTGTTCACATAATATGATGCACATCAGCTGCTGGTTCTAATGGCGTCCTATACAAAACTTGTAAGAGATGTCATGAGGTACTAAAATGACTGTTGAAAATAGCATGGAAAAATCAGCATGCAAACAAAGAATAGCAACAGGAATATATATTCCAAAAAGAACTAAATTCCACAGATATTAGTCTGTTCAGGCCTAGGAAGGAACGATATTCTTCTTCATAATGGCATAAATGCTTACCACCTTAAGAATGGGTGCATTGATACTATCATTCAGAAAGGGGTATGCCTCACTGATATGGGAAGTAGTTTAAAAATCTCTATTAAATCTGATTGGATATCGCTAATGCATGTGGATCAGTCTTGCAACATATGTTCTGACAGGCTCTTGAAATATAGTTTTTTCCTGAAGAGATTGCAGCAATGCTGAAGCTGCATTTTACAAGGATTCTCTGTCAGACTTTAAGCTAGAGAATACATGACAAAATGGATTGACCTGCAAGTTGGAATTGCAATGTGATGTACCATTTTACCTGTGCTGGTCATATTGGCTATGCAGGTAATTCTTAGGGCAGCTGAAGCAGTTGTGAGAAATTCGGAACTCAAAGGAGGTTATCACATACTACTTCTTAAGGCATTCATGGATGACTAAATATTCTGACATCAGATTTTGTTGTTGTTGTTTAACTAGGGTCACTGACCTTCTCGCCCTTTTGCAGTGAATACTGAGTTGAAGACTCCTTGGTATTATCTACACTGTAGATCTTGGCTGTTCCTGTTGCTTTTCTGCCATTCTGAAACTTGCTGAGTTGAAGTCATGAGCTCCAGTTTCTCCAGCTTGCATTTAAAGGATCGTCACATCTGGTTCCAAGCTAGGAGTAAGAAGCGCGTAGCATACTGTGCATTCCCTGCCATCCAAGGGAGCTCTCCAACTATGCAGAGCTAAAATACTGTGCTCTGGTTCTGGGCTCTCCCAAGGAATTGTCACAGAGCCACTGCTCAGCTCCTACTGCCAATCACTGGGTCCACTTCTATGGTCATTCTATATATATGAAATAAGCATGTGCTGTGGAAGCTATAGGGAAAAGAACAATAAGTTTACTAGGAAATGTGTAAATAATAAAGGGGGCTGCTGTAAAACGAGATAAAGCAAAAATCAAATAATAACTAAAAAGGTATTGAGTCAGTTTGTGCGTTTCTTTTCTTTGTCACCTGTTTGTCACAGTGGCTGATAAAAGATAAACCCCAAAATGTCCCTGTTTTGATTGTTCCCTGTTTTAATTGTATCATTCTGTTGTAACACTATCTCAGTATCTATTTTTTAATTATTTTGTTGCTTTACTAGGAAATGGTTAGGAGTTTCACCAGGTGTTTCAAACGTAGCGCTGCATTGCGAGAAAGCAAAGCTCTTACTCCCTTTAAAGTCATTTGTGGAATACAAAACAGGAAAGGCCAGATTTGCTATGATGCTGTATAATTCATCAAATGAGGTAGTTTTTAGACTGCACTTTCACACACAAAATTGGAAAAAAGTGGAATGTGAACAAAATTATAGAAATTGCAAGCGAAACCCTGTAGCAAAAAGAGGTGATTGATTACACTCAGATCAGTAGACTAGGATTTGGAGATGGTGATATCCTTTTTATAGTCTGAAGCATCAAACCAAGAACGTACAGAATTGTAGTTCAGTAAATTTGAGAACAAAGTAGAGAATGGTAGGAGAATGCTGTAGAAGCAGTGCAACAAGGCCAGTGGGGTATGCAGAAAGGATCTCTCAAGAGATCCTTGTCATGGAACAATATATGGCATATGCACCTCTAAGACTCGACTTCATTCTAAGTTCTTCTGCCGTCAGCTGCAAACCTTGTGAATTAAGGAAAATTCATGGATGTTCAGTTCTCCCTATGCTAGTAGAAGCAAACACTGCAACATGTATAGTCATCATGCAAGTTGTTGCTAGGACAAGGGAAATATACATCGAGACACAACAGAGTCTATATGAACTAGCTGTTACAACAGACATTGTAAGGTTGAAGGCAAACAGCAAAAACAGGCCTAATGTTACAAATACATATTACCTGAGAGACATACAGTTAGCACATCCAAAACAAAGAAACATTAGCTTACCAATGAGTCATAATGGTGCTACAGACTGGTAAATAGCAGTAGACTTTCACGTTGGTGAGGAACATACCCCAGAATCATTTGAAAGTCTCAGAAATGATCTGATATAATACAGCACTCCCAGTCATCATACTATACTATAATGATTGAGCTGACAGTGTCATCTGAACCCTGACTAGATAAGCAACATACTTTTAGAATGACTAAGTATAATACCTGGTCATGCAAATGAGACATGAGGGGTTCATAAGAAAAGTCATAGCTGTAGAAGTAGACAAAGAGGATGTCTGGCTGGCTCAATACATGATTGACTGAAACAGTTGGACCTGAAGGGACAGTCAGAGACAAGGTTGCTTAAAAAACTTGGCAAAACTGTTGAAAAGGTTTTGTGCTGGGAATGGAACTTAGGGCAGTTAAGTTTATATACAACAAAATATGTTACTTCATAACCGCTTCAAGTTGGCAGAATGGATAAAACCAGGAGTGAACAGCCATTTCCCACATAATGATCAATGGCAGATGGATACATTTACTGCAAGATATGAAAGTAAGAAGAGGCGCACATGTGTGAAGTCTTCACTACCTAGCAGTAGCAAGAACAGAGCTGAAGATTAGAACTGCTGGGGCAAAAATAACAAAACAGAAAAGATTTTACATCTATAAATTGAAGAACCCCCTTACGAAAAAAGCAGTGTCTGATATAAAGAAACGTTATCAAACTGCTAAGAGCCAGGAAGAGACAGCAGTTCAGGATGTTTACCAGAAATTCAACACAATTCAACAATATATAGAGAAAGCAGCAAAATATACTTGAGATTCCAGGAAAGGAAGATACAAGATTGGATAACACCAGAAACATTGAAAACCAGTGGGGCGAGAAAAAAAAAATCAAAAGAAAGAAAATAGATGCAAAGTCCCCTTGGCTGAAGGCAATATATAATGAACAGTACAGTCAGCTGAGCAAAGAAATAAAACGTCAAACCCGAGCTGACAAAAGGTAATTCCTAGATAACCTTGCAAGAGGCCAAAGAAGCAGCACTGAGGAATGAACAAAGTACATTATACAATAATAACAAAAGTGATCAGTGGAAAACTGGGCACAAACAGCATTACACTAGTTAGAGACAAGAGTGGAAATCGCATACCACAGAACAGGAGCAAGATGGGCAGAGCACTTCAGAGGAACACTAAATAAAGCACCTCCAGAGTCACAGTTGGACATTACTGAGGCTGAAAATGACCTAGATATTAAATACAGATATTCCACAAAGGGAAGAAATCATCACAGCTATCAAAGGGTTGAAGGACGAAAAAGCTCCAGGACATGACAGCTTAGACCATACAGAGCTATTTAAAACAGATCCTGAATTAGCAGCAGAACTATTAGAACCACTATTTGCACAAATGTGGCAAACAGAAACAACACCGCCAGAGTACAACAAAGGAATAATTGTCAAATTGCTAAAAAAGGGTGACCTCACTGAATGCTTCAACTGGAGAGGAATTACTCTCCTATCATTTCCCAGCAAAATACTGGGCAGGATAATTATTCAAAGAATTTCAAGTGCCCAAGACCAAAACTGCGGAAAGAAGAAGCAGGATTAAGAAGAAACAGGCAATGTGTAGACCATATCTTCACCTTCAGAAACATAATAGAGCATTGCTCAGAATGGCAGAGACAGCTGTATATAAACTTTGTTGATTTTGAAAAGGCATTTGACATCATACACAAGGACAATCCATGGAAAATACTGAGGGCTTATGGAATCCCTAAGTGCATGGTTTCCATCATCAAAAGTCTGTATTCATATTTCACATGCAGTGTTGGGCAGAGGAACCTAACTTTTGAGGTGAAAACAGGAGTGAGGCAGATATGCCCTTATCAACCACTCTCTTTTAACTATCATAGACTGGGTGATGCACCTGACACCAGAGTATTCCTCTTTCTATCTCCTTGTCGCTCTTAGTGGTGGAGCATGGAGCCAGCACTGTAGTAGATTCTAAGAGAGCTTGCTAACTCATTCACTCCTTGTGGAGCATGGAGTCAATATCCTATATATAAAATCCCAGCTATTTCTGTCAGTGCGTAACGCTAAGGGATGCAACTTTGGTTGAAAGTTAGAAATTAATTGTATTGTTTCCCTTATATGTACTCTCCCGAAAATAGTAACACCAAAAAAGAATGCGCAAATGACAGTGTGCAAAAAAAATATTTATAGAATGTGTGAACCCTGTTTACACACATTTGGATCCTTGCTGCTGCTACGTGGTTCGTGTACTGTGGTGATGCAAAGTGGTTTTAAAAAAATACTTTTGAATAAGTAAAATTGCTGTTAGGTATTGGTGCTTTTGAATTTAACTCCCGTCTTATGACAGGCTTTTACACTAGTGCAAGTATAGTTTCTTCATAATCCTTCACCAAACATATTCTTTAATACCATCTACAGTATGGTTTCTATGGCAATTGTTTTACATGACAGGTTGCCAACCCATTAACACCTCTCACTGGTATTTATAGGCATAAGTCTCAACTGGTCATCTGTAGGATTTCTGTACCCTATTGAACTGCAACGCACCATTATTCGGGCAGCTGAGGCCTGCTTTGAACACTAATTTTTTTAAAGTAAATGTGCCAGCCACCCAGGACACTCGACAGAGGGTTCCCCTAGGGGAATCAGATGGATGGCATTCTGTACACTGAAGGATCTAGAATACGTAGATGGCATTGGACTATTTGCACACTCACATTAACACATCCAAGAAAAAACAGCCAACAGGTGGAACTAACCATTAATCTCAAGAAGACAGAAGTCATAACACTCAGTGTAAGAAATCCTGTGCCGATAAAAATAAGAGACTAAGAGCTAGAATATACAAACACATTTACATACTTAGGAAGCATAGTAACACCAGATGGTGGAACGAGCAAAGACATTAGTAACCAAATGAATAAAGCCCGAATGGTCTTTGCTGGTCTAAACAACATCTGGAAATCCTCCCAGCACAGTACAAACACTAAATTAAAAATATATGAGAGTTGCGTAATTTCTGCTTCTGTACGATGCAGAATGCTGGAGAGTAACAGAAAAGGAAATGTCCAAACTGTCCTGTTTCCACACAACCTGCCTAAGGAAAATTCTTTGAATTTTCTTGGCGAACACCATTACCAACCAAGAACTGCTAACTCAGAGCTACCAAGAAGACATGGCGTGCCATCATCAGGTAGACGCTGGAATTAGGTTGGCCATATCCTCAGAAAAGACCCTGAATCCAACACCAGAACTGCCACGCTATGGACTAAAGAAGGAAAGTGAAAGCGGGCTGACCAAAAGCTACCTGGCGGAGAACTGTGGTGGCAGAGATGCAAAGCATGAACCAGAGCTGGAATACCAGAGCTGGAAGAATGGCTGCTGACCAAGCAAGGTGGAGACAGTTTGTTGCTGCCCTGCAAGATGCCACCAGGCGTAATGGTCACTGATTGCATATTCAGTCAGTGGCCAAGGACCAGTGACGACGAAGAAGAACAGCCATTTCAGGAATCGTAAACAAGGTGGCACAAATTCAATTCCCAGTGCAGGTAGATAAAAACATAACAGGATGTTGACCTCTGCGAATCATGACCCTGTAGAGTGGGAGGAAGATAAAAGAGCCAAAACCCTTGTCTGATGGGGAAACGCTTCTGATGATCACATTACCTACTATTTTAATTCTTGGTATAGAATTTCCTATTATAATTGGTGACTTTGTGAATTGCAAGTTGATTTTAATTAAACGACTTAAAATAAATTAACATCTTGTTGGGATGGAAGGCATGGTCCCTGGAAAAAGGGGAAGGAGTCGACTAGACGACGGTGGACCCAGGACATCACAGAGAGTCTGAACTTGTCTTTGGCTGATGCAGGTCGACTTGCCCAGAATCGTGATGCGTTCAAAGCAGCTGTAATGGAGACAACGTTCTGGAAAGAATATGTCACATGATGATGAATTTGAAAGCAGTTTTTGCATTTTAAATATGTGCATTTTTAAACATTTTCTGAAAACGTTCTAGCACATCTTTTTTTTAAAAACTGTAAGATTTGTTTTCTGAATTTATGCATTAGAGGCTTCAGATTTTATTTCAGTTGTGAGACTACAATTGGATGCAAAGATGGATCAAAGGTGACATTGACAATGAAGTATACTTCTCTACCTGTGGTCAGTCTAACAGATCTAGAATCTCACATCACACCCAAAGTCACCAGTGGTAAGAATTAGGCTTAGTTTTAGTATAGAAACTATATAAAATTTGGCAAGAGACAACTATTATTTAAAAGTAAATATACTTGAGATGTCTCTTCAGAGATTCTTAAACATCTGTACTACTTGTTGACAAGAAGAACACCATGGTAGACTAATTAATGAATTAAGAGCTACCGGTAAAGGTAGTCCCAAGGCACATACTGCCATAGGAAGTGAAGTGTTTGAGCCTTAACTTATACTAGATCTCAGCTTTATGTGGAGGGCTGACCAGTTCCCCAAATAAGCAGAGTCCAATCCCTAATGTTTACAGCTGGTTGAAGTGGAGTGTGATGTACCTGGCTTCAAACCAGGTCCATCTCTGAAGAAGCAAGCACTCTAACCATTCTGCCACTTGAATGCTTAAAAAGTTAAAGGTAGTCCCATAGCACATACTGCCATAGGAGAGTGAAGTATTAGAGACTTCATCTATACTAGGTCTCAGCTTTATGAGATATGGTGACCAGCTCCTTTACTTGCTGCCTTTGCCTTCCCTAACTCAGCAGTCAGATACCTATTTTAACAACTGGGTAGACCAGACAACATCTTGTACATTTTGTACAGATTGATTTTTTTTTTTGGCACTACCTAGCACTTAAAACAAACTAATGTTCCAAGGAAAAACTTTTTTCTAAGCAATGAACATCTGCCATCATAAGGTACATGATGTATTGACTGCAGTAGTTATGGTATTACAGTACAGTAAAATATTAGCTGTTACTGACTTGAGTATGTTTGTATTAATGAAGTTTGGAATTTATTCCCATTCCAGAAATTTATTCCCACTTTTAACCTTAAGAAAACACCCCCGACCCATAGTTGAGTCAGAAACAAATAAAGATTCACAAAACCGGTCACTGTTGCCCTCCTACGTGTGTTTTTAACGATGCAATGACGGGACTTTGTTTTCCACCACAAGTAGTGAGAAGGAAGTTGATATAATATGCTGTGTTAAAAATACTGCATGACTTCTTGATGAGAATATACACGATGATATTTAATATATGGGTTTGTGATGTTATTATTGTGTATAGTTGTATTTTATACAGTATGAAAAAATAACTTAACAGCACACGTATATGATCTTGCGCTGTGAAATAGCGCGGCAAGTAAAACAAGTAAAAACAATTTTTAAAAAACCATTGTACAAAATTCTCATAGTGTCCACTCATGTTGTTCGTCCATCACAGGTGATGAAGACCACTCTGTTCATCCAATTATTTAGGAATATGTTAGGTTAGTCTATGGGTACGAAGGTGACTGATGAGACCGATGCGGGCCAGGAAAGATCTTGGACAGTGTGGGCAGGGAATGTTTGCTTCATGTGAAGGTTTTATTTCACGGTCCTTTCTAGCTTGTCTCCGCCGTTCCGCTGCTGCTGTTCTGGATAATTCGCAAGCCGCTGCACCTTTACGAAGAGATGTGCGCCAAGCAGTTCGGTCTTGCGCAGCAGCTTCCCATGTGTCTGGGTTTATGTCAAAGGTTTTCAATGACGTCTTTAACGTGTCTTTGAAGCGCTTCTTTTGGCCACCATGGGAGCGTTTACCCTTCTGCATCTCACCATAAAAGAGCATCTTTGGCAGTCGATGGTCTGGCATGCGGACTACATGACCTGCCCAGCGAATCTGTGACTGCATCAGAATAGTATCAATGCTAGGGATACCAGCTCTGTCAAGAACGACGGTATCCGGGATCTTGTCTTGCCATTTGATGTTCATTACCTTCCTGAGACAGACTGTATGGAAGTGGTTTAGCTTCTTTACGTGGCGCCTGTATACAGTCCATGTTTCACATGCATATAGCAGCACTGGAAGCACCGCAGCTCTGTACACCTTCAGCTTTGTCTGTAGACTAATGCTACTTCGATGCCAAACATTGGTGTATAGTCTGCCAAATGTGCTGCTGGCTTTGGAGATCCTGGTGTTCGCCTCATCATCAATGACAATGTTCTAGGATAGTGTGCTACCAAGGTATGTGAATCTGTTCACAACATTCAGTTTCTCACCATTAACCTTGATGATTGGCTCAGTATAAACTGTGCCAGGAGCTGGTTGGTACATGATTTCTGTTTTCTCCGTGTTAATGGTAAGCCCAAAGTTGGCACAGGCTTCGGAGAATCTATCCACACTATGCTGCAGATCAGCCTCTGAGCCAGCATTGAGGGCACAATCATCAGCAAACAGAAGATCTCTGATGGTGTGTGATTTGACCTTGGTTTTTGCTTGAAGCCTCCTAAGGTTAAACAATTTTCCATCAATATGATATCTAATGTCGATTCCTGTGTCCCCGTCTCTAAAAGCATCAGTCAGCATAGCAGAAAACATGATACTGAGCAGAGTCGGTGCAAGTACACACCCTTGTTTAACTCCATTTGAGACGGGGAAAGGCTCCGATAGCTCACCGTTTTCCTGAACTCTAGCCTGCATTCCATCATGCAGTTGCATCCCAATTGTGATAAATTTCTTTGGGCAGCCGTATTTTGCCATGATCTTCCATAGACTCTCTCTACTGACCGTGTCGAACGCCTTTGTCAAGTCGATGAAAGCTGTGTACAGGTCACAGTGCTGTTCTTGACATTTTTCTTGTAGCTGTCTTGCAGCGAACACCATATCGGTGGTTCCACGTTCTTTCCGGAATCCACACTGACTTTCAGATCGTGTGGGATGGTTTCACTCTGCCACATTTGCTGGAAGATCATGTGAAGTTTCTCTATCAGAACTGCACCGCCATCTTTATAAACCTCAACAGGAATTGAATCGGAGCCGGGGGCCTTTCCATTAGAATGTTGACGAATCGCTTTTTTAGTTTCCTCCAGAGTTGGTATATCATCTAATGCTTCATTTATAGGAATTTGGGGCAGGCGGATGATGGCTTCGTCGTTAATAGATGATGGCTGGTTCAGAATATTATTAAAATGTTCAGCCCAGCGATGGATCATTTTTTCCTTGTCTGTAATTAGTGTTTTTCCATCTGCATTAAGGAGGGGAAATGATCCTGATGATGTTGGACCATAGACCGCTTTGAGTGCAAGGTAAAAAATTTTCAAGTCATGGCTGTCAGCAAAGCCTTGGAGCTCATCTGCTTTATTACTCAGCCATGAATCCCGCATCTGGCGTAGTTTATGTTGGACGATTCTACGCATGTTGTTGAAAGCATCTTTCTTGGATGTAGATTTTGGATCATTTAAATATGCTTTATGGAGATGGTGTTTCTCAGCCAACATCTGCTTTATATCATCTGAGTTCTCATCAAACCAGTCATTTTGTTTCTTGATGGAAGGACCCAGGACCACTGTAGCAGTGTTGTAGATCTGCTCACTAAGGGCTGCCCAATTTGTTTCCACACTTTGGCCGTCTAGCAAGATAGATTTGAGATGGTCTTCTAGGGTGTCAGTAAATGCCTGTTTGATTTTTGTCTTCTTTAGTTTGGTGACATCCAGCCTTTTTTGAGTTTTCTTCCCCTGAGGGCGCCTGGCTGGTTGGATACGAATTTTAAGTTAAGACACAATGAGGCGATGATCAGTCCAACATTCGGCACCACACATGGACTTGGTCACCCGGACATCTTGCCTGTCCTTCTTCCTAACAATTACATAGTCAATTAAGTGCCAATGCTTTGAGCGAGGGGGCATCCAGGAGGTCCTGTTGCTGGTAGGAAGTCGAAAAATGGTGTTGGTGACAAGGAGGTCATGTTCTGCGCAAGTCTGGAGGAGAAGAAGTCCATTGCTGTTACAGCAACCCACGCCGTACCTTCCGATAGTGCCATTCCAGGAGATATTATCTGAGCCTACTCTTGCATTAAAGTCATCAAGAATGATGAGCTTATCTGCTTTAGGAACTGTTGCAATGACTGTATGTAGTTCTTCGCAAAACGTATCCTTGACGTCATCCTGGTTTGTCATAGTTGGTGCATACGCGCTAATGATGGTGGCATGTTTTCTTCCATAAAGCAGGGGGATCTTGACCGTCATCAGTCGGTCATTTATTCCCTTTGGGGGCCCCGCTAACTTGCCGACAATTGCTGTTTTGATTGCAAACCCAACCCCTGCTTCTCGTCTTTCTTCAGTTCCTCTTCCGCTCCAATAGAATGTATAACCTGCACCCTTTTCGCAAAGTTGGCCCTCGCCTGCAAGTCGAGTTTCACTCAGTGCTGCTATGTCAATGTTGTACCTGGCCAGTTCTCTCCCAATCAGGGCAGTTTGCCTCTCAGGTCTGTTTGCGTTAAAGTCTTTGTCAAGGAGAGTGCGCACATTCCATGCGCCTAGAATGAGGGGGGAAAATCTGTCCTTTCTTTTTCTTATGTGTCGCCCGCCGAAGTTGGGTACCCACCAACCGCTGTCAGCTGGTTAGGTAATGGTGGAGCAGGCAATGTTTAGGGCACCTTTTCTAGCCCCTTCCTCATGCCATGGAGGTGAGCAGTGCTTTCCTAAAGAGGGCTGCTCAGACACTCAGGGGGCTGCCGAATCCCACTGCTGCTCCGATCAGTGGAAGACGACCATATGGCCTGAGCCGCCTGTGTGTGGGTCTGCGACTACGACTGCCAGCGTACCCATGCCTGCCGCTTCGCCACTCGCCCATCGCCACAGGACTTGTTGTGAGTGGATGGATGAATGGATGAAAGAGTGACTTGCGCGGTGATTTGGATTAAAATGAGGAAGAGTTGCGCAATTCGTCGACCTCACTCTCTCGCCTGGATCCATCTGAATCCAGTGGCAAGACAATTCAAGATGACTGGAGATGAAGTCAGGTGCAGTGGATGACCAGGGCTTTCTACGTGCCTCGCCGTGCTCCTTACGCTCCACAGCGCGTTGCTGGTAATCGCCGTCATGCCCGTTGAACCAACAGGTGGTTTCTTCCGCGCAGTCTATCAAATCCAGTCTTCGCATGCATGGGTAGGCAGACCCTAACTCACCGAAGGTTTATAACCATTCGGCTACCCTCACCTAGTTTAGCCGGCCTGTCAAAGCCGTTGCCCGGGGGAGTGGCCGCTGTCGCATGCTGACAGCTACGAGGAGCCACAGGTGAGAGCTGGATGCCAGGTTTGGACCAAAGGTGGCCGAGCTACCCTGAAAAGGGCATGACAGCTCCTTCACCAGAGGTACTACCAATACCTGACTTCCCAACACCCCCCCAAGCTTCTAGGCTCAGCCACTCATAAGCATCTAGGCTCAGCCCTTGCATTTTTTGTTCATCTTCATAATTACCCTACCTATTCTTCGCTCGACTATTACATTTCCGCACACTGATACAACAGAGTGCACAGACATAAACATGACATACAGTAGTCCCATCCACCAGACACCCACTTCCTGCAGTACACTATATTTTGAAGGCGGAGCTTAAGATCCTGCGCTCGGGAAAGTGAGAAGCCAACAAAATGCAACTATGTTATCCTTCGGGTATAAACTTGCTGCTTCATTAAATGTTTTATAAAAATACTTGTATCTGAGGTAATACATGTTTGAATCAATTTTATTAGGCTGTTAATTGTGGTAATTATGAAAATAAAAACATACACTCGAAACGGATACAGACGATATAAATAAAAAATGTCCATTATGCTTTCGTACTTCCTATCATGTGTTCACCGGCATGCACAGCTGTTTAAATTGTTTGTTGTAAACACACCAGCATGTAATAAAATTCAATTATGTCCTGAGGCTTTTCCTTGTTTGTATGTAGCACATTTGCTAAAATTCTTTACGTGTGAATAAACTGAAGTAACCATAAGATGCCACATCTAGATCTAGAGTGGTTTAGGTTCAGGGTTTCCTACAAAGTCACAAATTTCAATTGGAGTACGCTTTGTTGGCCAGAATTATTTGTTTGATCTGTCACCAGTATCATTACTTCTATCAATAGATTTACTTTTGCCAGTGTCACTGTCAGAGCCTAAATTGGGCCCTTATTCAATATCCACATCTAATTCGACCCCATCGTTCTGTCAAATAACGTCAGTTCTTAGATACCAAAGCAAATATTCAACTTCCTGGAAAGCCATGGCTTTAAAAAATCATATCGATCTATTGAAAGAAACAAAAATTTAGAAAACAAAAGTTTTACATGTAGTGGAAATATAATTATAATTCAAGTCTCGATGAACACTGAGATCTCGTTGCTACTTGGCAACGACCAACAGTACTCAGTGGGTTGTTTTTGGGTGGGACGTTAGTCTTTCCGGTTCAGTAATTTTGGGTGTTTTAAATGGGAAAGGGTTCAGATGAAAGTGATAGAATTTGCAGAAAGCCATGGAAATTCCAGTGCAATGCAGGAATTCAGAATAGATGAAAAACTTGTTCATCTTATAATAGGGTCATTCATTTTGGAAGCTTTTTCATTCCTAAAGTCTGGGGGTTGACTTATAGACAGATTGATCTATACTCAAGTATATATGGTAATTAACTCCTGAAATGAAAAATAAAAACTTGCTCTGGGGTAATTGATTTTTGTTTAGATTTTTCAGCCTGGAGGTATATATACAACTTAAGCTGTAATGTTATTGATTTTTAACAGATTTTTGTGAATAATTTGTCATTTTGAAGATAAATTGAAGAGTTCAGGACCACCACTGGTGTAAGACAAGGTGATATCCTGTCACCTTATCTTTTCATACTCCTCATGGACGATGTCATCAAGGCATGTAAGGAGAGAACAAGAAAGTATTCAGTGGGGTACTGGAAGATGAGACAGGTCTGTATTTCAGAGCTGGCATTTGCTGATGATGTTGCCCTGATTGCTAAATCAGAGGCACATCTCCAATCCAACCTGCAAGTCTGGAAGGAATAGCTGGAGAAGAGAGGGATGGTCATAAGCAGCTCTAAAACAAAATCCATGGTGATATCACGAGAAGAAAGAAGACATCAGATTAAGCTGGGAGAACCGTTCCTGGAGCAGGTCGACCACTTTAAATACCTCAGAGCTATTATAGACCAAAAGGGAGGCATCAACGAAGAGTTGGCAACTCGAAAAGCAGCAGCTGGGGAGACTTTTTCAGGCCATAAATCGAGGATTCCTCAGCAAGAGAGAGGTTGATAAGAAAACAAAGATGGCTGTATACCGCTCCACCTATGTCCCAGTCTTGACATATGGATGTCATGGACAATGACTACAACCCACAAAAGCCAGATTCAAACCTCAGAAATGACGTATCTGAGGAAGGTGGTTGAAGTAACAAGAAGAGACATGGTCCGCAACCAGACGATACATCAAGGCCTAAAATCCCACCCCCTGCAGACCCAAGTATAACAGTCCCAACAACTAAGATGGTTTGGTCATGTCTGCAGAATGGGAGAAGATCGGCTACCACGACAAGCATGGGAAACAAAGAGCCAGGTATCCAGACCCCCAGGACGACCCAGACCCCCAGGACGACCCAGAGTCTGCTGGGAGGACAACATTAGACAATCTTTGAAGAACCGAGGACTAGAATGGAACCAGGCCAGGAGGAAGACAGCCGATAGGATAGTCTGACGCTCTCTCTTCCAAACCTCTACACCTCACGGTAGAAGGGGAACGACTAAGTATAGGTACCACAAACTGCCGCTTTGCGGCGGTCGAAAAATTCTGTGACGCGCAAGCGAGGCCCAATTTGGGCCCTTTTCAACCTCGCTCTGCCTAGTAATTAATTTGCCTTTTCTAAATAAAAATTATATCTTCTGGTTCTGATCTTTCTTCTTTCATAATATGTCAATTATAACTTTCTGCGTGTCATTGAAATTGAGTGAGACAAAAAACAAAAACACCATTAAAACTGCTCTTGCCGTGCGCTAGCTGACTGGCGCTCAAGAGAGCGAAATTCCCTGAAAGGACCCCCACCTCATTCAAAGCATCCGCGCTATGTCCTCAAAAATGCTACACTAATATGGTTTTCACCAATGAGAAGAGCGGAAACTGAGGTTTACGCACATGTAACACGAGGCACAGATTTTTTATAGGAAGATATCGTAAATTCGAAGTGAATGAGAAAGTTTGGATTTTAATACACATCTGGGAGGCCTACCTACACTCGTGTTACATCAAACAAACGAGCAACCATTCTGCTAAAATCATATCAAAGTTTTAAACACCATCGTTATTTGAGCAAAGAGCGAACGAACGTTAAAACAGAGCACCTCCAACACATTTCGGCGTGTAAACATAATGGCGGATGTTCCATCTGACAAACCCGGACACGATGGGCCGGCTGTACGAAACACAGCACGAAATGACTCAGGCGCTGAACTGAAAGTTTCACCAATGGAAGTCGACGCAATATGTGTTCTGAGTAAGTTTTGAACTTTGTTTTATTTCTATTCATTTCAGACTTATTTTGTTTATTTGCAATATAGCAACGGCAAGTGACGGAGGGTGGATGTATTAGTAAAAGAACAGCCAAATGTGACGTCTCGATTCACACATTTAGACAGAAAGTTTTTCGTTTTTTAAGCAATTTTGGGGGTGGGGTATTGTTGTTAATGTAGCTATTTGGTTGTTTTATCGGACCATCACCATTTTCTAAACATTTGGTATCAGAATTAAGGTCTAACACTTAGTAACAGTTTGTAAAGCCGCTGACCTCCTTTCGATAACGTGATGGATGTCAAAGGTCATGTTTAGAATTTAGCTTGCTACACATTTGTGAACATTAATTTTTTTTTTAATTGCCTCTCTCGCTTAATTAACCTTTTTTTTTCTCAATTATTTCAGGGGGCGATCGTTATGATGCATATTTTTCAATGATGGGAAGTGGCAGACGTCGGGCTCTGCCACCGATTTCTACTGTGACAAACAGACTATTGGCACAGTTCTGTCTTCTGGAGGACTAGGAAAATGCAACATGGGAGCTAGTACGTCTTGTTGTGTAAAGTTTATATATCATATTATTTCCTCTCATTCTCTGATGTTAAAAATCATTAGGCTACTATGTAGTTGAAGCTTTCCTAGAAGCCTCTACAGGTTTTGAGTTTATTTTACAATTACAAACATAAAAGACAAATGACATAATCCATGTAAAAGAGAGACTTACAATCTACTGTATAATTAATATAATGATTTAAATGGTAAATGCAGTAAAAATTAATGCCGCAATAAATGCTTAATGATTAACAAAGGGAAAGAAAAAATAATTTGGCCGACATTTTTTGTATTAATAATAAAATAACACAATCATGCAATTTGTCCTTTTTCCGTCCCTCCCAACAAATTTCTCTCAAGTGACCTCTTGGTTTCTCTGTGCTACCCGAACAGAATGTGAGTAAAGGACAGCTACAGTACAGGTGCCAGATGTCAGTACAACAAGCCAGTGCCCTGAGAGGAGATTCACTTGAGGACTTTCTGAACACACAATTATCTTTTGATGCAGCTGACCTCAAGGGACAGTGAGTTGGACACGGACTAATATGTAATGTTTCTTTGTTTATAAAAATCAAATTTTAAGCAGTGAAGGTTGTTTCAATCAAGAAAATAACCATCAATTTGAATTGTACAACTCAAATTACTTAAATATGGAAGTTTTCAGCTCTATAGCTGCAATATTCATGATTTTATGACAACATTTGGAATTTCGTGAGATTTTTCTTCCAAACTGCAAATTTAGCCTTTGATCCATTTTCACATAATGCAGTTTTATAGTATTCAGTATTTCATGTGGCTCAAAAAAATTATGCATCAAGTATATAATGCTCTCTTTAAGCTCAATAAATCTTATAGCTTTCCTGTGTGTAGTTTTTGATTTATGAGTGCATGAAAATGCATATTTGCACTTTGCGAGCACAACAATGAGACTTGAAACTGTATCTTTTGTCAATTTTGATGGACCATAATTCATTTAATTGATTTGTTGTACTTCCCATGTTTCTTTTATGCAATAAGGACTTGTATGACTTTGTACAAAAAGCATTATTGACTTGGTAAGTGTTTGTTGACTGTAGTTATGATTGTGCAAAGTCAGGCAATTTGTTCGGTGCGAAGATGTTTGAAAAATTTTGTAATTCCCCACAATTTTGAAATGCTGTAACTCGGTTGTTTGATGTCCGATTTTTAAAATTTAAAAAGGAAATTTCATGGCTTAAAGAGATCCATTAAGATCTATAAACAAAGACACTGTTAAAAATAAAATGAAAAAATCAGTTTGTGGTACCTACTAAGTAAGTAAGAAGATAAATGAATGTGCTGACATAACAAACTAAAAGAATGGTATTTATATATGTCAGGCTGGATGTTATAAATGATGTAAAGTGATTTACAGACAGAAAAAGCATTTAAAGACTGTTTCAATTTGTCATCTTACATGTACATACAAAAGTCTGGTTTTCTAAGGTGCCTGAAGCTTTCTTTTGGGATTATCAGATACAGGTTCATTGCTTTTTATCCAGCTTGCGTGGAAATATATTTATTTTGAAAACCGAAAGTAGCCCAAATTCATATCAAGAAGTATCCAAACTCTCGGCCTCTTAACATTTGCTGTTGATTTTGTTTTGTTTTGTTTTTAAATATGGCCTCAGTGTCTGTTCCCCCAATTTTTTTTTCAAGTGCCAAATAGAATTAAGGTACAATTTTTTCCATCGCCACATCCTGAGCCTAGACCCACATTCAAATGCTAACTATAACCCATTTTTAGCATTTAGTTTTCTTGTAAATAATAAGAGGCTACAAATCTCAGAACAAAGACAGCTAACACAGATCTTAACCATAACTCTTAACCTGTCTTGAGAATTTTAAAAAATAATTTTTGACGCAGAATTCACCAAGGCCATTGATAGCTTGACCTCTGGCAAAGCACCGGGCAGCGATAGAAAGTTGTAAAACACATTGTTGCACCCCATGCAAATGATGCTGGATCAGTGCTGGAAAGAGGGAACTATCTCTTGAGACATGCGATATGCCAAGATTGTAACATTATATAGAAATAAATGAAACTGAAGTGATTGCAACAACTAGAGAGGCATTTCTCTTCTTAGTATTATTGGTAAGGTCTTTGCAAGAATCATCTTAGTACAACTAAACAAGTTAGCTGAGCACAAATATCCAGAGTCTCAGTGTGGATTCTGAACTGGTAGATCTACAATAGATATGATCTTTTCCCTTCTCCAATGTCAGGAAATATCAAGAGAGCAGAAAAATCATTATACATTGCCTTTATAGACCTCAAAAAGGCCTTTCACACTAGGTCAGATGGCCGATTCTTTAAACTTGGCCAATGGGAGGGCAGAGCTGGAAATTAATCAGCTGATAAATGATGATGCCATTGTGTACACTGATGGGTCTGTAATCCATGATGAGAAATCAGGGTGGGGCTTTTCTGCTAGAGTAAAGGGCAGAATCTTAGCTACACATAGCGGGGCTTACATGATAACAACCTTCAGCATGAGAATGGAGGTAGAGGCAGCTACTTCAGCCTTAAGGCTGTCTATAAATTCATTAACAAGGGCAGTTATTGTATCAGACTCAAAATCCATGCTTTGGAAGGTTCAAAGTGGATGGCTTTGGCTTGAATGGAAAACATCCATAAAAGCCTCGAATCTGCATGAACTGTTGTGGATCTACTGTCCTGGTCATGTAGGCGTACGCAGCAATGAAAGAGACGACATACTAGCTTCAAGAGCATCCATAGAAGGTGCATTGGATATGAATATGGGAGACGTACTGAGGGCAATTAATGATGGCCTATTAGAGAATGACACTGCAATCGATGAATCATCAAGGCTAAGATTGCTGGAATTTGGCATCAAATGTAAGACCAGCAGGGATGGACTTTTAAGAGAATGCATCCGGCATGTATACAACCAACACACAACAGGAACAATTTGCATTCATACTGTTCGACTTTGCTGAGGGAGACAGCACCTATGGGTTTGCCCAGAGTGTAATGACATCGATTCTGATCAACAGTATCAACAATTAAACTTGCAAGGCTGAAGGCAAAAACAAAAGTCAGAAGGGTCACCATAACAGGCTTGATGTTCGTCATTCAAAGTCAAAAGGAGCTTCAGAGCTTGATGAAATGCTTCTTTCTCTCTTGGACATGCAATGACTTTGGCCTCACAATATGTCTAAAGAAAACAAATATGCTGTGTCAAGATGTGGATGTTGCACCAGTTATTACTGTCAATAACTATGAATTGGCTGTGGTAACCATTTCACATACCTGGGGTCCACCATCTTGTGATGCTACACTGTAATTCTGACTTTCATCCGGCCCGATTATGTCATCTATTTTGTATTTCAGGCCCGATTCTGTGGTTCTATTTTGAATTTTCACCAGTTTTATTTTCTTCTCATCACGCGATTTTCCGTTGTTTACGGAAATCGCTATTTTCGGGCACGCTTTTTCACCATTTTATTTCTTCTCATTTGAATATATATCGTGTTTGGTATTTTTTTTTGAGTAGATAAATTAAATGGGTTCGTTTATGATGGTAGGTTTATTTTATTCTAGCATCAGTTTACTTTCTTCTGATTTTTCGCGATTCCCGTAGATTCGTTGTTTACGAAAATAATCGCCATTTCCGGCACGCGATATGACGAGGCCGGAAGCACGCGGCCGGAAGCACGCGGGGTTTGCGTGGGTTGATAGTATTGATTTTTCTAGCGCTCCCATTGGTCCGGGATTTGCGTAGGACGGGAATTCGCGTGGGTGTTTTCTCTTGTATATAATGGGACAGAAAACGGGGATTCGGTCTCTATGAAAAATAATTGCCTGGCCGTCAGACTACGTGATTTATCGTTCTCCATTGCGGGAAGAAAAAAAACGATAATCGGTATGTAACTATTTTATTAATCGTTTTTCTTCTTAGTGGGTTTTTGAGAATTTCGCCCGTAGTTAATAACTTTTCAGTTTTTAAATAAACGATAGTGCCATCCATTATCATTTTTTTGAAGAACGATGTAAATGCAACAGTGTGCTTATTCTTTCTATGATTTTGGCAGTAGTTAGGAGTGTGGGAAGTTGTGAGAAACACGTGTGCCCATATTTGTAGAATGTTATGTAAAACCACCATTTATTTCTGTGTATTTACTAATGTAATTTTACGGAGAAATCCCTGGTGTGTTCGCTAATTTTTCTGAGCCTTTAATGTGAGAAATATTGTCGGAGGGTTCAGATTTACGTTGTAAATGAATTATACTGCTTAGGGGAGGAAACTATTCCTATAGCGAGATTTAATTTAAATAGGAGTAAGCCGGGGAAACTCCTGTGTTAATGGGTAAAAGGATTTCCCTATTTTTGTCAAGTTTGAACACGTGATCGGCCATGCGTAACGGCCATGTAACTTGTCAGACGGTGTCTGGGATATTGTTTATTTTACCTGGCAGATTTTAGTAGAAGGAGGGGGGATGAAGAGGCCATGTGGGATAGTGGTATTTTATGTATTGTGTGAAGAACGAGAGAAAGGGGAGAAAGAGTGAGATTGACGAGACACGTGTATAGAATTATTTTATGTATCATATATGTTAGAGATAAGCGATTTTAGAGAAGGGTGTACATTAGACGCTGTTTCTTTTAATTTCAGCGAGTCTTGGCGAAACAGTGGGGAGCATAATTTTGTCAAATAAAATTATCCACGGCAAAAGACATATCTCAGGGTCAGGGTACTCGAGTATCGTCAGGAGCAAAAGAAAATTACCCTATGGTCTCTGGCAGTGAAGTCCCTATGCTTCAGCTGGACCGAGGTTTATTTATCAGACAGCCGAGAGCATCGCTATTATAGTCTCTAGCAACGGCAGGTGGCCGGGAGACTAGTTTCATTTTGTACAGCCTGAAATCAAGGCTGTGTTTTTTCCTCTAACTCCGGAGCGGGTTAAAAGAGGGAAGCTATTCAGCAGCAGAGAAGTTTTGTCTACAGTTAATCAAGTCCCTCATGCTTGATATCCGAACATCGTCATCACCAAAATCAGGAACAGGTGACAGGGTTACCATACCTAGGTCCTGATAGAAATCAAGAGAAGAGCGTAACGGAGACGCCGCATCATCAGCCCTCGAGTGTTAGAGAGACACTGAGATCAAGAGAGAAAGATAGAGAAGGAGGGAGAAAATAGACAGGACCAGTAGGGTCTGTTCAGTATCCATTGGACGGATAGACACTGAGCCTGCGTAGTTATCGGCGCATATCGCCTAACAAGTAGAAAGCTGTGTAGCCGTTCGTTGAGGAAGAGTCACCAGGACTAAGACAGTAGAAATTTATTAGTGTTAGAGAGTGGAGGCTAAAAGTTGACAGCCCCACCAAATTAGATTTGGTTTAAAGCACTAACCATTTTTATTGTTCCTCAGCAGGGTGACAGGAAGAGTGAACGTGATTGAGGTTTTTTTTTGTTGAGTGTCTCTCAATTTAATTGTTACTTGTTTTTCAGCCCGTGCAACAGTGCACGCTATCGACTGACGTGATGACGTAATATGCCATTTTATGTTTTTCTTGTATGTAAATAAATATATACATATATTATTTACTGGATCAGCTTCTATTCTTTACTATACTTACTCTATGTTGTCTGTATAGTAGTGTTTGTGGTCGTATTTATACACCTTATCTCCTTGTATTTAAAGGAAGTTAGAGGAGGGCGAGACTATAGCCAGTCTAAAGTCACGAAGCGGCAAGGGGAGATTCAAATCCTGGTTCTATCCCTTGAGCCAATAGTCGCGTCTGTCCACAGGCATGTCATTTTTCATCTAAATTCTATTTTCTCAGACTTTCTCATACTAGGGTCTTGCTTTCATTCAGGCACACTCTATAAAATTAAAACCACTTCGTGACAAGTGGGGGCTCATCCGGGATCATTCTGTGGAGATCAATTCTGTGATCTACATTCACAGATTGTCTCTAGGAAGTTCTGGAAAATAGATTTTCTTTAACTATCCCCTAGACGTTGAACTATTAGAACTGATCCAGTACAAGTTTTTCCACAGGTTACAGTCAGTTAGATTGGTGGAAATTTAGTAATTGATGGCATACCGACATATTTTTCTTTAACAGGAAGGTAATTTAGTTTTTGGTAGCTTCCTAACTAAATTTTTTCAAGTTATTATTCAGACTTAGTGCTAGTCTGAGGTCGGGTTTTTGGAACAGCGGTTATAGAGGGAGTATTTTATATTTCGTAGCAGGTTGTTCCTTCTCTTTTCCTTTTCTGTCATTTCTCTGTATTTGTGAACTTACAGCAGTTTACAGGTAAGATGGCGGATATGGCCAAGTTACGAACTGCCTGGCGAGAGGCTGCTCAGGACATGGGAATGGATAAGGAGGAGACTAAGGCCTACATGATGAGGGAAAATGATAGGCATAATCAACGGGTACTTGATGAAAGGCAAAGGATAGCCGCCGCCGAAGCAGCGAAAGAGGAGAGGGCAGCCACCGCAGAAGCAGCGAAAGAAGAGAGGGCAGCCGCAGCAGAGATGGAACTTCGGAAATTGGAAGCCGCGAAAGAAGAAAGGGAAGCACAAGAGAGGGAGAAGGCAGCAGAGAGACAGCATGAACTTGCCCTGCGTTCTCTGGAACTGCAGTACCGATCTTCGGAAGGCAGTTCAGCTAATGGAGATTCACCCGGAGCAGGAGCGAGAGACACCTCAGGAAACGGAGGGCCCCGGATGGCAGCCATGAGCTTCCCATTTGACTCGTTCCCTAACGGGAATGAGAAGATTGACGTGTTTTTAGAAAAATTTCAACGGATGGCAAAGGCATACAGATTGGATGAGAGTCTTTGGTGCCTAAAATTATCGCAATCACTCAAAGGTCATGCTTATGAAGTCTACAACAAGATGCTCCTAGATGACCAGAACAACTTTGAGGCACTGCGAAACGCTTTATTGCAAAGATTTCAGTGGACTCCACAGAAATGCCAAACCATGTTCAGGGAGAGCAGGCCGGAGAAGGGAGAGAGTTTCGCACAGTTTGCAGAGCGGGTGAGAAATTACCTTACCCGGTGGAGGGAACTGTCAGGACTGGCAAAAACTTTTGAAGGGTTGGAGGAGTTAGTCCTGTGTGAACAGGTAAAAGCAAACATGTCCCCCGACTTGAGGCGGTATCTGGCGGAGCAGGGAGCCCAGCAACTGGATTAGATTATCGTGTTCGCCGAAAGGTTCCAAACAGCACAAGCCGAGGTACTGAGCCAGAAACGGAAAAACCCTGACCCGCCAACCCGAGGACATAACACCTCTCCCGACAAGCCAACTAACGGGCCGAACACCCGAGAGCCCCCTCCACCTGCTTTGAACTCCGCGAGGGACCCCAACCCACCGAATAAACGAGATGAGGCAAGGAGGGACCCCGGCCGCAAACACGCATATGGTCGGACGTGGGGTGGCCGAAATAATTATAACTCACAGTGGAAAGCAGGGGGAAGCCAGGAAAACCCCCCGAAGAGAGTGGCCTGTTTACAAACTTCTGTACCAGACTTGGAGAAGGAGCAGGATTCTCAACCTACGAGTGACCGACCTTCTACGAGGGGAAGGGTAACGGTTAATGGGATCGAAACCGAGTGTTTGTATGATACAGGCTTAAGTTTCGAATGTCTCGTGGGCCATCATCTAGTGAAGCCCGAACAGATGACTGGAGAATTTGTGGAGATATGTGGGGTGTTAAAGGGAGATGCTCCAATGCGCCTCCCAGTAGCGCAGATAGAAATAGTGTCCAAATTCGTCAGGGGCACGATCAAGGCGGCTGTAATGGAGGGGCCCCTTTTTGAGGTCATTTTGGGATGTAGGTATGTGTACCTAGGGGACCCAAAGGAACCGGAAGTAGTGGCCGCAGTGGTTACTAGAGAGCAAGCCAAGCAGGAGAGGGAAAAGGAGGCCCCCACTAATCTGTTACCCCAGGAACTGCAGGAGGCACAACAACAGGATCCGACACTGGAGGCCTGTTTTCAGAAATTACCCACGTCGAAGGACCCCAAACAAAAGGGGAATTTCTTCAAGAAGGACGGGCTGATTTATCGCAGAGACGGAGGAGAAGAGCAGGGGCATAGCCAATTGGTAGTGCCAGCCAAGTATAGGCTGCAGATTTTAGAAATGGGGCATGCGCTTCCATTTAGTGGACATATGGGGCAGGGGGCCACCATACATAGAATAGCGGCTCATTATTTCTGGCCGGGAATGACCCAGGACATCATAAGATTTGTAAAATCGTGTGCTCAGTGTCAGAGAGTGGCACCCAAACACTGGACCCCCCAGTCCCGTTAGGAGAGATGCCCATTGTCGGTACCCCCTTTGAACGAGTGGCGGTTGACATTGTAGGCCCATTAGAAAGAACAAAGTGGCGGAACAGGTTCATCCTGACATTAGTCGATGTGTGCACCATGTGGGCAGAGGCCATCCCCCTGGCGGTCACCGACTCGAAACATGTTGCAGAAGCCTTGCTCCAAATCTTTACAAGACTGGGGTTTCCTCAGCAAGTGTTGACAGATAATGGGTCCCAATTTCGCAGCTTGCTGATGGAGGAGATCTTCAACATTCTTCGGACCCAACACATACATACCAGTCCGTATAACCCGGCAGGAAATGGTCTCGTGGAGAGATTCAACGGCAGCTTGATGACGATGCTGCGCAAATTAGGGCAGGAGCGGCCAGAGGATTGGGACCTTTTTATTCCCGCCGCCCTGTTTGCTTATCGCGAAGTTCCCCCAGGCTTCTACAGGCTACCCGCCAGCCACCCTATTGTTTGGGCGACCGATCAAGGGCCCCTTGGAGGCACTGTTCAGGTCTTTGACAGATCGGAAGGCAGATGAGACAACGGTGTCCGCCTCCAAATATGTGGCAGAGCTACAGAAGCGACTACAGTTAGGTTGGAAAATGGCCTCAGACAACCTTCGTAAGGCTCGCGCAAAACAGGCGCAGAGATACAACAAGACGGCCAAGGAAAGAGAGCTCCAGGTAGGGGAGAAGGTCTTGTTGTTACTTCCCACCGGGGAAAACAAACTGCGCATTGGATGGCAGGGGCCTTTCGAGGTGTTAGAGAAAATCTCTAACACCAACTATAGGATCGCTATCGGGGGAAAAAGGAAGAATACCACGTGAATCTCCTTAAGAAATTTTTAGAACGAGCCCCACCATCTCAAGACCACCTGTTAGCTTTGGCGGTAGCTATTGAGGCAGAGGACGACCCAGAGGATTATGGGGAGTACCCCTTACACCCAACAGAGTCGTACCGAGACGTAGAATTACGGGAAAATCTTTCAGAAGGAGCGACGCGAGAACTCAGGACTGTATTACAACAATACACGGACGTTTTAACGGATAAGCCTGGACTCACCCACCTCTCGGAATTTGAGATGAAACTGAAAGACGACACCCCAGTACGGACTAAAATATATCCGGTCCCATACGCCAAAGCTGCTGCGTTACGGGAGGAAATTGAAAAACTGCTGGTGGCCAACATCATTTCTGAAACCACATCCCCATACAGTTCGAGCGTGGTCCTATTACAAAAACCTAACGGTGAGACCCGACTGTGCATCGATTATCGATTGCTCAACACCGTGACGGAATTTCAACCGGAAGCCCTCCCCAGCCCTGCGGAACTGTTTTCCAAATTGAGCCAGGCGAAGATCTTCTCGAAAATAGACCTCAGTAAAGGCTATTATCAAATTCCGGTGAAAGAGGACGTCAGGCCGATGCTGGCCTTTAGCACTAGTGAAGGGCACTATACGTTTAACGTTATGCCATTTGGGTTACATAATGCCCCAGGTGCCTTCACACGAATGATGAGGAAGCTATTAGGGCCGTTGCAAAACCCCCACATTCATAATTTTATGGACGATATCCTCATCGCCACGGAAACGGAGGAGGAACACATAGCAACTGTCGCCTCGCTCCTCGGGAGATTGAAGGAGGCGGGGCTTACCGCCCGCCCGAGCAAATGTTTACTCGGCTTTGACACCCTAGATTTCCTAGGCCACACTATCGCTCACGGATGCATGTGGCCGCTGGACAAAAACGTGGAGAAAATAAGGAAAGCAGTTCGCCCCATCACAAAAAAGGACACGAGATCCTTTATCTCCCTGTGCGCATATTACCAAAAATTCATTCCGAATTTTAATAGCTTAACAGGGCCGTTGACCGACCTCACTCGGAAAGGTCAACCGGAAAAAATTCGGTGGACAGCAGAATGTGAAGGAGCGTACACCACTCTTAAGGAGCTATTGACCAGTTCGCCAATACTTCGGCTCCCGGATCTAACAAAACCTTTTGTTTTAAGGGTGGACGCCAGCGCCATCGGAATTGGATCCACTCTTTTACAAGCCGACGAATCCCAACAAGGTCTATTGTTCCCAGTCTCCTATGCCAGTAGGAAACTTAATGCGGCCGAAAGAAACTACTCAACAATAGAACGAGAGTGCCTTGCATTAGTGGCTGGGATTCGCAAACACCACGAATACCTATACGGGGTCACGTTTGTAGTGCAAAGTGACCACGCTCCTTTGGCGTTTTTGGGAGCCAACAAGCACAATAATGCTAAAATCATGAGATGGCCTTTGTTGTTGGGCATGTACTCGTTTTCGGTGCAATACATCCCAGGAAAGGATAATGTAGGAGCCGATTTCTTAAACCGGCACCTAGCTTCGGAAGAGAAGGATGAAGAAGGAGTACTCACAGACAGCTCTGTAGACAGGAATAAGGAAGGGCCAGCATGAAACCCAGAGATTTCAGTGATTTAGCACGGATTCCCGTACTTGAAAGGGGGGACTTATGTGATGCTACACTGTAATTCTGACTTTCATCCGGCCCGATTATGTCGTCTATTTTGTATTTCAGGCCCGATTCTGTGGTTCTATTTTGAATTTTCACCAGTTTTATTTTCTTCTGATCACGCGATTTTCCGTTGTTTACGGAAATCGCTATTTTCGGGCACGCTTTTTCACCATTTTATTTCTTCTCATTTGAATATATATCGTGTTTGGTATTTTTTTTTGAGTAGATAAATTAAATGGGTTCGTTTATGATGGTAGGTTTATTTTATTCTAGCATCAGTTTACTTTCTTCTGATTTTTCGCGATTCCCGTAGATTCGTTGTTTACGAAAATAATCGCCATTTCCGGCACGCGATATGACGAGGCCGGAAGCACGCGGCCGGAAGCACGCGGGGTTTGCGTGGGTTGATAGTATTGATTTTTCTAGCGCTCCCATTGGTCCGGGATTTGCGTAGGACGGGAATTCGCGTGGGTGTTTTCTCTTGTATATAATGGGACAGAAAACGGGGATTCGGTCTCTATGAAAAATAATTGCCTGGCCGTCAGACTACGTGATTTATCGTTCTCCATTGCGGGAAGAAAAAAAAACGATAATCGGCATGTAACTATTGTAAGCCGGGGAAACTCCTGTGTTAATGGGTAAAAGGATTTCCCTATTTTTGTCAAGTTTGAACACGTGATCGGCCATGCGTAACGGCCATGTAACGTGTCAGACGGTGTCTGGGATATTGTTTATTTTACCTGGCAGATTTTAGTAGAAGGAGGGGGGATGAAGAGGCCACGTGGGATAGTGGTATTTTATGTATTGTGTGAAGAACGAGAGAAAGGGGAGAAGGAGTGAGATTGACGAGACATGTGTATAGAATTATTTTATGTATCGTATATGTTAGAGATAAGCGATTTTAGAGAAGGGTGTACATTAGACGCTGTTTCTTTTAATTTCAGCGAGTCTCGGCGAAACAGTGGGGAGCATAATTTTGTCAAATAAAATTATCCACGGCAAAAGACATATCTCAGGGTCAGTGTACTCGAGTATCGTCAGGAGCAAAAGAAAATTACCCTATGGTCTCTGGCAGTGAAGTCCCTATGCTTCAGCTGGACCGATGTTTATTTATCAGACAGCCGAGAGCATCGCTATTATAGTCTCTAGCAACGGCAGGTGGCCGGGAGACTAGTTTCATTTTGTACAGCCTGAAATCAAGGCTGTGTTTTTTTCCTCTAACTCCGGAGCGGGTTAAAAGAGGGAAGCTATTCAGCAGCAGAGAAGTTTTGTCTACAGTTAATCAAGTCCCTCATGCTTGATATCCGAACATCGTCATCACCAAAATCAGGAACAGGTGACAGGGTTACCATACCTAGGTCCTGATAGAAATCAAGAGAAGAGCGTAACGGAGACGCCGCATCATCAGCCCTCGAGTGTTAGAGAGACACTGAGATCAAGAGAGAAAGATAGAGAAGGAGGGAGAAAATAGACAGGACCAGTAGGGTCTGTTCAGTATCCATTGGACGGATAGACACTGAGCCTGCGTTCGAAAAACCAAGTCTATTATTTTTAGCATTTATTGTGGTGTAGTTATCGGCGCATATCGCCTAACAAGTAGAAAGCTGTGTAGCCGTTCGTTGAGGAAGAGTCACCAGGACTAAGACAGTAGAATTTTTATTAGTGTTAGAGAGTGGAGGCTAAAAGTTGACAGCCCCACCAAATTAGATGGTTTAAAGCACTAACCATTTTTATTGTTCCTCAGCAGGGTGACAGGAAGAGTGAACGTGATTGAGGTTTTTTTTTGTTGAGTGTCTCTCAATTTAATTGTTACTTGTTTTTCAGCCCGTGCAACAGTGCACGCTATCAACTGACGTGATGACGTAATATGCCATTTTATGTTTTTCTTGTATGTAAATAAATATATACATATATTATTTACTGGATCAGCTTCTATTCTTTACTATACTTACTCTATGTTGTCTGTATAATAGTGTTTGTGGTCGTATTTATACACCTTATCTCCTTGTATTTAAAGGAAGTTAGAGGAGGGCGAGACTATAGCCAGTCTAAAGTCACGAAGCGGCAAGGGGAGATTCAAATCCTGGTTCTATCCCTTGAGCCAATAGTCGCGTCTGTCCACAGGCATGTCATTTTTCATCTAAATTCTATTTTCTCAGACTTTCTCATACTAGGGTCTTGCTTTCATTCAGGCACACTCTATAAAATTAAAACCACTTCGTGACACATCTATAAAAAACTCTCTGGATACAGAAATTGACAGCCGCATTGGCAACTTTTGACTTTGCCTTTACCTATCTCGTAGGTTACGAGTTTTCACTTTTTCCCTTGTGCCAGGTAATAAAATGTGCAAGTGTTTTTCAATAGCATTGTATCTCCATACAAGATGTTGGTGATGGAGGAGTTTGGTTGTAGTGATTGTTTCCACAGATCTGCTAGTACTAAGCATTTCAGGAGGTGGTGTTCTGCTATTTCCTCCTCTTATCTGTTACAGTGCAGGGTGGTGTATGGTCTGAGGTCACTCTGTGCAAATGCTTGTAGAGGGGTACAATGGCATAGCTGCAACCATCTTTACCTGCCTGGCTCTATACCTTCCATGTATGGTTATCTATGCCATATACTGGGTATTTCGTGTAAGGAAAAAGTGACGAATATTGAGGTGCTGAGACTTGCTGGCCTTAAAAGTATGTATACAATGCTTAGCGCAGATTACACTGACTTGGACATGTCCGCAGTATGGAAGATGATCACATCTCAAAGTATATTTTCTATGGACAGCTGGCAAAACAACAGCCATGTGATCACAGCTGAGGTTCAGTATGTGTGCAAAAGAGACATGAAAGCTCTGGATCCTGCAGCCTGAGAGAGTGAAGCTGCTGATCGCACCAAGAGGAGATGCTCCCTACGGCGCTACCTCACATTGGGCAAAGAGAAGCTCTTAACAATAAGCGGAAAAGAAAAGAACACACCAAAAGGAACACCAAACATAACAGAAAAAAAGCTGAGGGCTATCACTTCAAGGGCACATCATCCCCATAGTAAGTTATGACTGGAGGAGGTGGCCACTAATATTGACCAGAACTGTGAACTGGATTAGTTATAAATCACGAGTTGGCCTACTTATCGATCGCAAGATGGGCGATATGGCGGCATGTGTCTGATATTTGGTAAATGAAATGGTGTGATTTAATTATATAGTACAATTTATTTGTAAGGAAAATATTCAATAAAACTTCATACAGAAACATAATAAGCTAAATACCTGCATATTTACATGGCGTGCTCTCATCGGCATAGAAACACCATAATCAAGATTCATTCTCACTAGGCGTACAGACAAATTTATTCTCAGTATACTATTTCACTCACTGTTCCAACTATGACCCTGGTATTTTTGCTTTTCAATAGGTTGTTTTTTTTTAAAAATATTTTACTTATTACGTATCATGCACAGTTTTTGAAAGTGATGCACATGAAAATACAATTGAATATACTGTGAATTATTTAAGTAAAAGCTCATTTTTATAATTTAACATTTTTCTGCTACTTCAGTTCTACAAAGTTGTAATTTTACATTTTCTGAGATAAACAGCTTGTGTAATTGAAAATCCATTTCATATTTCTTTCATATCTAACTTTTTAGTGGCTGGTGTCATGCTTGTGTGTATCCATGGTGCCACCAATGTTCTCGCTGCTGATAAAACTGGGGCATCTGATCCCTACTGTGTGTTGTTCTGTAATAGAAAAAGGGTAAAGATAATTACTGTTAAAATATTGGATATTCAGCATTTTAATATTTTCATTTCTTTAGTCCCTCAACAAGCAAAATTAGAATTAAGGATAACTTAATCATAGAAACTTGGAATGTCAGGACACTAATGCAGAATGGAAAATTAGACATTATCAAGATGGAAATGGTAAGAATGAATGTATTAGGGCTATGTGATACACCAGAGCAGGTGAAATATATTCTGACAACTACGAAATACTGCCATCACTGGTGTCAATACCTTGTCGAGGTATGGCGGCTTACGTACCCTGATTACCCCCAGAGCTATGCCAGCGGGAGTTTTACTCCTGGAAGGTTCTACCAAGCTGGACAGGTTTGCGCGGGCAGGGGTCAGACTAAAGCAGACACCCTGGTCCTCCAGGTTGGGGGTTTTAGCATAGGGCTGACACCCCTGTCTATGTAAAAAAAAATGAAGTTACGGAAACAACAACAAATCAACAAACTTTGCTGCGGGACGGACATCCAGAGTCTGAGGCTCGTATGACTGCCAGTGGTGAAAGCCGAAAGGAAGCCACTGACACGAAAACGGACATCCTGACCGCAAAACGTGAAACAAGAATAGGATTTTGGAATGTCAGGACAATGAACGAGACGGGTAAACTAAAACAGGTCAAAGCAGAAATGAGAAACTACAGATTACACATTCTAGGGATAAGCGAGAACAGATGGACAGGGGCAGGAAAAGTTAAAACAGCAACAGGAGAAACAGTACTTTACTCTGGAAGAGAGGATGGACAGCACAAAGAAGGTGTAGCCATTATTCTACAGAAAGGAATAGAAAGGACATTACTGGAATGGAAACCCATCAACAACAGAATGATAAGAATAAGATTGAGAGGGAGATTCACCAACACTACAAAAATACAATGCTACGCACCAACAAATGACAGCGATGAAGAGGTCAAGGATGAATTCTATCAACAACTGCAGAAAGAAATGGAAGACACACCTAGATCCGATCTTATAGTAATGGGAGACCTCAAAGCAAAAGTTGGAACACACAATACATTTAATGAAAGAGTAATGGTGAAATCACCCGTATGTTACTGGGGCCCGAAAGGGGAGCAAAGAATAGTAACACTGTTCCCTTCCATGCATGTCGTAGAAAGCGACTAAGGAGGGTTGGGCATGGGGCTGGTTACCCCATCCTGTAAAAAATTTAAACCACAAAAAACTTCTACAAATATGGACAAGTCAAATAAGGAAAATAAAACACAGCCATCCAAGACAGGGGAAGGTCCTCTTGCAGAGAGGCATATGATGCAACACAGAAAGCCGAAAGGAGTCTGTTTTGCTGACTAACCTTCTTTCTTCTAGGAGAACTTCCAGATTTGGCACCTGGAATGTTCGGACATTAAACGAACAAGGAAAAGTGGCACAAGTAGCAGCAGAAATGAGGGAATATAAAATCGAGGTTCTGGGAATGTGTGAAACAAAGTGGAAGGGGGTAGACAGGAAGAAACTCATCACAGATGAATTGGTGCAGTCCTCAGGACATGAAGACGAAAGTTCACACCACAGTGAAGGGGTAGCTCTTATGTTATCTGAAGAAGCACAGAAAGCACTCATTGAATGGGAAGCTGTTGGACCTAGAATAATAACAGCCACTTTTAAAACAGCTAAAAAGAAAATACATGTAAATGTCATCCAATGTTATGCACCAACTAATGACAAAGAAGAGTTGGTGAAAGAAGCATTTTATACTAGACTACAGGAAATTATGGATAAAGTAAAAAGAAGAGACATCACAATTTTGATGGGTGACATGAATGCAAAGATAGGTACAGTCAATACCAGATTTGAAGAAGTCATGGGAAAACATGGGCTAGGAATAATGAATGAAAATGGGGAACTATTCTCAAACTTCTGTGCTTCAAATCAACTGGCTATAGGAGGAAGCATGTTTCCACATAAGAGAATACACAAGGCAACAAGGATATCACCAGACCATAGAACAGAAAATCAGATTGATCATACATGCATAAACAAGAAGTTTAGATCATCATTGCAGGATGTAAAAGTATATAGAGGAGCAGATGTGGCATCAGATCACCACCTTCTGATAGCCAAAGTAAAAATGAAACTCAAGAGATATGCAAAATTATAGACAACAATTTAATGTAGGACATCTAAGAAAACAAGAGACAAATTTGCGGTCACAGTATCCAACAAATTCCAAGTGCTCCAACAGCTGGAAGATGTAGAGAATACAGAAGATTATTGGCAGCAGGTCAAAACTGTATGGAATGAGACATGTGAAGAAATACTGGGGAAAAGAGAAAGACAACAAAAAGCATGGATAACAACAGAAACCATCAATAAGATAAAAGACAGGAAAAACAAGAAAGCAGATTTAAACACAAGCAAAACCAGAAGTTCCAAAGCCAAGACTCAAGAAGTGTACACAGAAGCAAACAAAGAAGTAAAAAGAAGTATCAAAAGAGACAAGAGGAAGTATATTGAGGAGTTGGCAAGAGAGGCAGAAGATGCTGCAGCCAAAGGAAATATGAGAGAACTGTATAGCAGCACAAAGAAGCTAACAGGGAAATACAAGCAAACAAGTTGCCTCATAAAAGACAAGAATGGGAAACTGCTCAGCAATATACAAGAGCAAATGAAGAGGTGGACAGAATATTTTGGTGACCTTCTTAATAGACCAGCTCCACAAAACCCCCCAGACATCCAGCCAGCAGAAGAAGAGCTACAAATTAACGGTGAAAGACCAACGAAGGAAGAAATAAAGAAAGCCATAAAGCTTGTAAGAGATGGAAAAGTGGCTGGACCTGATGGCATTCCAGCAGAGGCCATAAAAGCAGATATCGACACGGCTATAGAGATGTTATATAAATTACTTGGTAAAGTCTGGGAAAAGGAAGAGATACCAGCAGAATGGAAGGAAGGCCATCTGGTTAAGTTGCCTAAGAAGGGAAATTTACAAGAGTGCACAAATTATAGAGGAATAATGTTACTATCAGTGCCAGGAAAAGTATTAAACAGGATTATCCTTGAGAGATTAAAAGAGTCCATAAACAAGAAACTGAGAGATGAACAAGCAGGTTTTCGACAAAACAGATCTTGTACAGACCAGATAGCCACTTTGAGAATAATAGTTGAACAAAGTCTGGAATGGAATTCACCACTATACATCGGATTTGTGGACTACGAAAAGGCATTTGACAGTGTAGACAGAGAATCACTTTGGAAATTGATGAGGCATTATGGAGATCATTAATTTAATAAAGAAAACATATGAAGACATGACATGCAGAGTTCTTCACGAAGGACAGCTTACAGAACCGTTTGGGATAAGAACAGGAGTGCGACAGGGATGCCTCTTGTCTCCATTTCTTTTCTTACTAGCAATAGACTGGGTTATGAGATCATCGACAACACACAACAGAAATGGAATCCAGTGGACTCTGATTAAGCAGTTGGATGATCTGGATTTTGCTGATGACTTGGCTCTTCTGTCCCATAACCGTAATAAGATGCAGGACAAATTGAAAACACTCGATGAGAGGTCACAGCAGTTGGGTCTGAAAATACACAGGGAAAAGACAAAAATAATGAGAATAAAAGCAGGTAATGATAACAGTGTTGAACATGAAGAAACACCAATACAAGATGTAGAATCGTACACATATCTTGGCAGCAATATAGACAAAGTTGGAGGGACAGACAGCGAAATCAAAATAAGAATACAAAAGGCAAGAGGAGCTTTCATTGCATTGGGAAATATATGGAGATCAAGAGAAATCGGATCCAACACGAAAATAAGAATCTTCAACTCAAATGTGAAGTCAGTCCTATTGTATGGCTCTGAGACATGGAGAACAACAAAGACAACAACCAAAAAGCTACAGACTTTCATAAATGGGTGCTTGCATAGAATAGAGGGATTAAAATGGTATGACATGGTTACGAACGTGGAACTGATGACAAGAACTAGACAAGTGCCAGTGGAACAAGAGATGAGAAGAATACGATGGCGATGGATAGGACACACACTGAGGAAACCTGTTGATAGCATTACAAGGCAGTCTTTGTTCTGGAACCCCCAGGGCAAGAGAGGCAGAGGTAGACCAAGAAGCACATGGAGAAGAGAGCTGGAAACAGAGGTGAAAATGATGAGGTGAACGTGGAAAGAACTTGAGATGATGGCATGTGACAGGAGGACTTGGCATGTGTTTGTTGAAGGCCTATGCTCCTTTGGGAGTGGAGGGTTATGAATGAATGAATGGTGAAATGTGGCAGCGGAACAGCAAACGAAAATGGTGATAAATTAATAAGTTTCTGTAGCATTAACAACCTGGTCATTGGAGGAACACTCTTCCCACACAAGGAAATTCACAAATTGACATGGGAATCACCAAATGTTCGGGACAGAAACCAGATAGATCACATCATGATTAATGGTAGATGGAGACATGCATTACAGGATGTGAGGGTAAGAAGAGGTGCAGATGTGGGAAGTGATCACCATTTAGTAGTAGCAAAACTGAAAGTGAAACTAAGAACGGCTGGACCAACTGTAACTACACAGAAAAGGTTTGACATCAGCAAATTGAAGGACCCCCTTACCAGAAAAGCTTGTGCTGATGATATAAAGAAACAATATCAATTTGCCATAAGTCAGGAAAAGACATCGACTGATGATATAGACCAGAAATTCAACACCATTTCAACAATATATAAGGAAAGCAGCAAATCATGCTTGGGATTCCAGGAAAGGAAGAAGCAAGACTGGATAACACCAGAAACATTAAACACAATAAAGATGAGAAAGGAAATGAAAAGAAAGAAAACAGAAGCGAAGTCCCCCAGGTTAAAGCAACTATATAGCGAACAATACAGTCAGCTGAACAAGGAGCCAACAAAAGGAATTTCCTAGACGATCTTGCAAGACAGGCAGAAGAGGCAGCACTGAGAAATGAACAAAGTACAGTATACAAAATAACTAAATTCATCAGCGGAAAACGAGGTGCAAACAATATTACACTCGTAAGAGATAAGCAAGGAAATCTCATCACGACAGCAGAGGGACAGGAAACAAGATGGGCAGAGCATTTCAGAGAAACTCTGAACAAGGAACCACCAGAGACACAATTGAATGTTCCTGAGGCTGGGTTGGCCACGTCCTCAGAAGGGACCCTGATACCATCACAAGAACAGCTATGCTATGGACGCCCAAGGGAAAGCGAAAGAGACGCCGACCAAAAACAACTTGGTGAAGGACTGTGGAGGCTGAGATGCAAAGAATGAACCAGAGCTGGGGCACTGTACGAAGGATGGCCACCGACCGAGCAAAGTGGAATCAATTTGTTGTTGTTCTACAAGACGCCACAAGGCGTGATGGCCACTGACTGCTTTGACCGTCGGCGGTTAAGGATCAAAGAAAGAAGAAAGAAAGAACTACGAAATAATTTATTCCAGAGTAAATAAACATGAAAGAGAAGGAATAATATTGTATGCAGAAAGAACAAGAACAGGAAAGGGATTGTGGGCAATATCAGATCGAGTCCTGTTAGTTAAATTGAGTGGCAGACCAATTTCAATTTTATATGAATATATGCCCCAACAACAGACAGTAAAGAAGAAGAAATTGACACATTTTACAGTGAACTTGAGATGGCAATGACTCGTGTAAATCTCATGAGACAACTGTTATACTTGAAGACTTCAATGCAAAAGTTGGAAATGAAAAAGTTGATGATGTGACTGGTGGTTATGGCCTGGGAGAAAGAAATAAGAGAGGTGACAGACTGATAGAGTGGGCAATAGGATAGTAGGAAACACATGGTTTAAATAGCATCTTAGACGCCTTTGGACGTGGAATAGTCCATGAAACAATGTTCATAATCAGATTGACTGCATACTAATATGCAGGAGATTTAGAAACAGTTTAAAAAATGTGAAAACTAGGCCAGGAGCAGACTGCAACAGCGACCACTTATCAGTAATAGGAAAACGTAGAATAAAATTGAAAAAATTAAAGCGATCTTAAAAAAAACATCAAGTTAGACTTAGCCTTACTTAAATCAGATAAGGAAATGAGTGAAAGATACAACGTAACAAAACAGAGTAGGTACAATGCAATAGAAAAAATACAGAATAAAGATGAACAGTGGGAAATGCTAAAGGAATCAGTACATCAAACGTCAAAAGAAATCACACCGGGAGTAAAGAGGACTGCAAAGAAGAAATGGATGGCAGATGAAATTTTAAAACTGATGGATTCAAGAAGGAAGAAGAAGCAAACCAAAGAAGAATATAACAGACTAAATAAGGAAATAGTAAACAAATATAAAACAGCAAAAGAAGTGCAGAGAGCTTGAAGTGAAGCACAGACAAGACACAAAATCTATGTACAAGCAAATAAATGAGTTAACAGGCAGAAGGACACAAACAGTCCCTGGCTGTTTGAAATCAAAAGAAGGAACATTGTTAATGGGTCAAGAGAACATAACTGAAAGGTGAGCAGAATACATCAAGGAGCTGTATGATGATGAAAGACTAGATTTGAATGACCAGGATAGCTGCGAAGGACCACCAATACTTGTGGCAGAGCTAGAGGATGCCATGCGCCGCATGACGAAAAGCAAAGTGCCTGGACCAGATAATATAACAATAGAGGAAATGGAAGCTTTGGGAGAATTTGGAGTAGAAGCGATGACAAAACTCTTAAATGACATCTACAACGGTGGTCAAATACCTGATGATCTGCTAAAAACCATATTTATAGCTTTGCCAAAGAAACCTGGAGCCATAGAATGTGAAGAACATTGCACCATTAGTCTTATGAGTCATGTGACCAGAATATTATTACGAATTATCATGAGAAGAGTGAGAAATAAAATTAAATCAGAAATCGGTGATGAACAGTGTGGATTTGTTGAAGGTAAAGGCACAAACAGTGCCATATATATTAAAAGAACAATAGTAGAAAGAGCCATAGGAGTAAAAATGATCTGTACTTATGCTTTATAGATTACACTAAGGCATTTGACAAAGTGAAACATGAGGAAATTATGAAAATGTTAGAAAGCATCAACATTGATGGTAAAGACTTGAGGATCATAAAGAAAATATACTGGCAACAAACAGCAGCTGTAAGAATCAGCATTAATTATGTAATAGGAACGTTTCAGCAAGTAAAAAAAAAAGGAGGTCAGGCAGGGATGTGTGCTGTCACCAGATCTGTTCAGTCTGTACAGTGAAAATATAATGCGATCTTTAGAAGACATGCCAGAAATATCATTTGGCGGACATAATATAAACAATGAGATACGCTAATGATACAGTCTTAATAGCAAAAAGTGAAAAGGAGCCGCAGGAAATGGTTGATACAATAGTGATAAAAAGTGAAAATAAAGGCCTTAACCTTAATAGCAAAAAAGGAGGGAAAGGATCCCGTTACACGCCCATTGAGGCATATTGGGAATATGGTGTTAGGCCCATATTTTCTTGACCATCGGCACACTAGAGGTGATGTGGTCAACATCACGCCGGCCGCCTTAACCTTCCCAGAGTTGCACTGGTACCCAATTCATGCGGCTGTGTCGACACGGAGCCGTTTGCGGTCTAAAAAATCCCACCTCAACTGGGGATTGAACCATGGACCACCGAGCTAGGAAGCCAGTGCGCTAACCACTGCGCTACCGCGGCTCCTGCCACTGAGGCTGTGGCCAGTCTTACTTCTAATAGCAAAAAGACAGAAGTAATGGTCATCGCAAAGAAAATGGCTACCCCAGAATGTACTATCAAAGTAAATGGAACAGTTTTAAAACAGGTCAGTAGAATCAAATACCCGTGCACATTAATAACAACGGATGGAAGATGCATCTCAGAAGTGAAGAGCAGAATAGCTCTGGCAAAAACGGCATTCTATAAAATGAAGAGTATTTTATGCAACGTTTCTTTGCCAGTGGAAGTAAGAAGAGAGTTCTTCAGTGTTATATAGAGTGAATCCTGACATATGGGAGTGAGTCATGGACAGTTAGTAAACAAGTAAGGAAAGCACTAGAGGCCACAGAGATGTGGTTTTACAGAAGAATGTTAAAAATACCATGGACAGCCAAAAAGAGTAATAAGGATGTCCTGAAAGAGGCCAATGTGCAAAGAAAACTTATTTCACAAGTTAGAAAGAAGCAATCCACTTTTTTGGGGCATGTTATGAGAAGAGGAAAACTGGAATATATCGTAACAACAGGTAAGATTGAAGGAAAAAGAGACAGACAAAGAGAGTAAATACTGGACAGTTTGACATCGTGACATGGAAGGAGGTCAACAACAGAATTGTACTGGAGACAGGAAGTTGTGGAGAGACATGACTTCCTATGCCACTAGGCATGGTACTTGATGATGATGAGCTCTCTACGTCCTCAGTTTGTTATTTGAAAAAAGTGTGGATGAGCTGAGGAATGATATATAGTGTAGCATGCATACTTAAAAATGGGTATTCCACGTGCAGTGATAATTGTGAACACTTACATAGTTCCTTTGTCTTTTCTTTGTGCACCTAGAGATGGGAAGTTTTTACATTTAGTTTATAATTGCATTAATTGTGGTACTGCTGTCACACATTATCTTGCTGTTTGCCAGATTAATGAGAAAAATTAAGAGGAGTTCTTTAAACTGCTGAAATCTGGGTCATTATTTTCCTAATAATTTTCATGTATTCTTTAACCTACAGATACTGACAACACCTTTTATCCCGCGGACAAGAAATCCTCATTGGGAATCTTGGGTTGAGTTTTTTGTGGCAGATTACACAAGAGTATGCACAATAATACTACATAAAGCATTTTATGTTGTTGTTTTTTTTTTTTTTAAATGTTATTGTCCCTTAACACATTAACTACCACGAACCGGTGGGACCGGCTTTTGAAATCCTATCATTTGGACCGTGAGCCGCTCAGAGCGTCGATCTATGTTTAGTAATAAAACGAATGAAAAATGGACTGAAACACTTTCTGATCTGGTTCGAGATTTTAAGTTGCCACCGGAAAACAAACTCCCAAAGCATGGTTGTTGTAGAACACTGGAAAATTGATATTATGTTCATATTTTTCAGTTTTTTGGGTTAGTTACCAAATTGTGTAAAACTGTAGGACCACAAAAAATACTTGTACATCTCGTCTAATGGCTGAATAGGCTAGAAACTTGTTTCAACAATTGACTGATAGATCTAGCGATGAGGACAAGAGTGAAAACGATGTGCACATTGATTGAAATAGTGATTTTGATAGAGATGGGGCGCAAGCAGTTATAATTGTGAAAATATGGCCTCGGCCATTGGAGGGTCGTTAAATAGCAACAACCTCTAGAGTTACAAATGGTGCTTATTGTAATAGTACATTCATTTATCTTTAAAATGATGTATAATTCATAAAAATCTGTAAACAATTACGAAAACTACAGCTTACTTTGTGCAAACACCTACAGGACGAAAATGGGAAAAAAATTTAATTCGGCCACAGTGTGTTTTTCAAATCGGTAGTTAATGTGTTAAGTCTGAAGGAAAATGTACCAATATTTATAATATAACAAAATCTTCCATCTTTTTAAATATTGCTGTCATTTATTTTTCATTGAGTATTATCCATTGGAGGGACAGACAATGATATCATAATAAGAATACAAAAAGCAAGAGCCGCTTTCATTGCATTGGGAAACGTATGGAGGTCAAGAGAAATCAAGTCCAACATGAAAATAAGAATCTTCAACTCAAATGTCAAGTCAGTCCTATTGTATGGCTCTGAGACATGGAGAGCAACAAAAACAACTACTAAAAAGCTACAGACTTTTATAAATGGGTGCTTGCATAGAATAGAAGGACCGAAATGGTATGACAAAGTCACAAATTTGGAATTGATGACAAGAACCAGACAAGTGCCAGTGGAACAAGAGCTGAGAAGAAGACTCTGACGATGGATAGGACACACATTGAGGAAACCTGTTGATAGCATTACAAGGCAGTCCTTGTTCTGGAATCCACAGGGGAAAAGAGGCAGAGGTAGACCAAAAAACACATGGAGAAGAGAGCTGGATACAGAGGTGAAAATGATGAGGAAAACATGGAAAGAACTTGAGCGGATGGCACGGGACAGGAAGACTTGGCATGTGTTTGTTGAAGGCCTATGCTCCTCTGGGAGCTAAAGGGTATTGATTGATTGATTGTTATCCATTCTACCATTTTCACCACTTAACCCTCATACCAACTTTGCTTGTTTAGTCTTTTGCACTTCTTGCACGTATCCATGTTGCAAGACACTGCAGTCCTTTTATATCTGTAAGTTATCCAAAGGATGGCAGATGTTCTATACATTTTTATTTGTTATCTTCTTTGATCCTTATCCGCCGACCATCAAAGCAGTCAGTGGCCATCACGCCTGGTGGCGTCTTGTAGGGCAGGAACAAATTGATTCCACTTTGTTCGGTCGGCGGCCATCCTTCGTACAGTGCCCCAACTCTGGTTCATTCTTTGCATTTCGGCTTACACAGTTCTCCGCCCAGGTTTTTGGTCAGCCTCTCTTTCGCTTTCCTTCGGGGGTCCATAGCATAGCTGTTCTTGTAATGGTATCAGGGTCCCTTCTGAGGACGTGGCCAACCCAACTCCAGTGTCTGCCAGCTATGATCGTGTGCATGTCCTCCTGGCTACTCCGAATAAGCAGTACATGGTTGCTGATGGTATTCTGCCAAAAGATTCAGAGAATTTTCCTTAGGCAGATTGTGTGGAAGGAGGACAGTTTCAAAATTTCCTTCTCTGTTACTCTACAGCATTCCGCACCATAGAGAAGCACAGAAAATACACAGCTCTCATACAGTATTAATTTGGTGTTTGTGCTGTACTGGGAAGACTTCCAAATGTTGTTGAGACTAGCAAAAGCTGTTCTCGCCTTATTCATTCTGTTGTTAATGTCCTTGCTTGTTCCGCCGTCTGGTGTTACTATGCAATCTAGGTAAGTAAATGTGTCTGTCTGTTCTAACTTCTGGTTCCTTTTTGTTATTGGCTCAGGATTGACCACATTGAGTGTCATGACCTCTGTCTTCTTCAGATTGATGTTCAGACCAACCTGCTGGCTATACTTATTCAGTCTATCGGTTTTTTCTTGGATGTGTTGATGTGAATGTGCGAGTAGTGCAATGTCATCTGCATATTCCAGGTCTTCCAGTGTAGAAAACGTCCATCTAATTCCTCTTGGACTGCCCTCTGTTGTCTGGCGCATCACCCAATCTATGGCTGTCAAAAATAATGTTGTTGATAAGGGACATCCCTGTCGTACTCTGTTCAAAAGTAAGATTACTCAATCCAACACTGCATGTAAAGTTAGAATAGAGGCTTTTTATAATGGAATTATTTGTTATAATAATGTATTATATAATTTTCTGAGTTTGTAATTTTATGCACTCAACCATTGTGCCTTTTTATTTCCTTTCAGAGCTCATTGTCTTTTTTTGTGTATGACTGGGATGGTACTAATACATTAAATGATGATTTTCTTGGATCTGTTCACATCACCGTGTCAGAAGTGAGTAGTTCTAAAATTGTGTTTGCTGTGGTATTTGCCCAGGGCTTTGTATTTTAAGGGGAGGTTAAACCCCCAAAATGAAAAACACAGAATTATAAGTTAATATCTATATCTGGTCATTTATACAAGCAAAATGACTGAAAAAAATACAAAACATTGAGGTATATACTAAAAACTTGCAATCTATGGCAGAAAAACTGTGAAAAAAAAGGCAAATTTTAGCTTTTTTTTGGGTATTTTGTTGCCCAAGATATCTCAAATGTGAGTACAACTTGAGTTATGAAATTTGGCTGTTTCATTTGTTAATATATGATAATGATTGTATACTAAAATAATTTTGATTGGTTTGATATCTGAGTTTTTTTTTATTTTAACATACCAATCGAAAAATAGTTGAAATTTTTAAGGGGGGTATCTTAGCTATTTCTTAACAGTTTTGTAGTTTGTTAACATATATCCTTTATTTTAGTTTATTTTAATGAGCACTATGTGTACAGCATGTGGCCCAAAATTTACTGCTGTATCACTAATAGTTTTTGAAAAATCATGGGCAACGTGCCCACATTTGTGTGAAAAATGAGGTTTTGAGAAAATTAAGAAAAAAGGGAGGAATTACACTTTTACACAAAATTTACTCACCTCGGTATCCCCCTGCTATGTAGGAATCATCTCTGGTATTTACTTTTATTGATTCCATGTTCTGTGTCATACTTTGCAGCTTACTTGTCATTAAATTCTTCATTTCAGCAGACTGTATGCGCTTTTCGTCAGTTTCCGAAAAAACACATCCTTTCTCTGGTAGACATGTACTATGCGGGGGGAAGCGATTGCTCTACCCTCAGCAGACTCAGTACATGTAGGAGAGGCTTTGCTCTCAATATATTCAAGATTAGGATACCCTTATCAGATATTAACTGACAATGGTTCACAGTTCAGAGGGAAACTGATGGAGAAAGTTTTTAGGATTTTTCAAAATATTCTCGTCCGCACATTTTATCATCCACAATCGATTGGACAAGTGGAAAGATATAACGGGACTCTACTTACAATTTTACGTAAGCTCGCACAGTAGGAACCAGAATCCTGTGATTCGTTCTTACCTGCAGCTTTATTTGCGTATAAGGAGGTACCCTACCACTCTACTGGAATACCTCCAGCCACGTTATTATTTCGATGACCCATCAAAGGACCCCATGGTTAATAAAAATCAGCCAGTCAAAATTATTTTTACACATGAAACTATGTTTGAAAAACTTGAATTCTGTTTGCTTCAGGGAAATGAATATGGTACCGAAAATTAAAATCCATGCATTAGAAGCAATATAGCATCACAAATATACCAATTTGTATATTTTACATATATAATTAGGTAAAAATACACTTACCTGACATACTTTAAAAATTTATATAAAATCATCCACAAAGGTTTTAGTGAAAATAAACATACAGAAATGTGGGCAAATGAATGTACTTTCCAGTGCAATATGTATCTAAAATTTGATATTTTCAATGAAATTCTTCATTTTTGGGGGTTAAACCTCTGGATGTCTTTTTCTTTTCTTATTATGGGGCATGAGACACTGGTAAATATTCCACATTTAGACATGCCATGTTTGAGCTAGCCCCATTTATTTAAAGATATTTTCTGCTTCTGTATGTTTCCTGTGCATTGTTCTTCTTCATATGTCTGTGACAAACAGATGTTGTGTGCCGGGTTCTGTTTGTTTAAAATACTGGCTCATAATGATGATATATTACACACAATATTTGCAACATGAAAAATGATGCTGTCAATCCAGTCTTTGTAGTGACGTTGCATCATATTCAAAGGCAATTCAAACATTGACAGTGACTTGAATTAGTTCCTTCTGAACTTGACATTTCCCAATGATATATGAGTCATTCAATAGGCAAAATGTCTTCAATCATGGAATGCATTTTGTAAATGCATCTCAATGCTGCTGAGCAAACTTAGTGTTGATACATATTATAAATGGCTAACAAGATGGATAGCAGCTGCCTTAACTGAGAGATCAGTGGCATTTTGCTTGGGAACATGGACATCAGACCCAATGCCCATTTGCCCAGGACTACCCCAGGGTTCTCCACTATCACCGGTGCTGTTTAATATCTATACAGCAAAAGTAGCCACCATTCAGCCAACTGGTTGGGACAAACACTGACTTTTGCTGATCACATACTCATTTACAGAGCTGGCTATGACCGACAGGAAATGGTTAATAGCATACATGGGACACTACAGGAGGTGTTTAAATAATAGTATGAGGAAATTGGCTCCAAAGTCAATCCCAACAAGGCCTGTGTGATGTGGTGCTCCTTAAACAACTCCATAGTGAAAACAGATCTCTAGATATTACTCTCAATGGACAGAAAATTGAAAGGCAAGAAAAGCTGAAATACATTGTAGTGACATTTGATCCCTGGCTATCGTATAAGCACCATGTTGATCGCATCATACAGAAATGCAGGAGAGATCTGGCAGCCCTGAAAAAATGGCTGCAGCACATCTGGAGCAGAGATTACTATTTCTTTTTTATCATCAGCTAGTCATTGAGTATGTGCTGGGAAATATCCATGCTGTCAGTAACACCACGTGAACTACTAGAACGCATTCAAAATGAAGGGATGCTATAGTCTTGGGCTGTATGCAAGATACCCCCATTGTGACATTGAGGTACATACTTGGAGTGCTGTCGATTAGATCCAGATATGCGATGGCCCATGCAAAAGCCTATGTGCGAGTAATTACAGTCAAATGGCACCCACTGCATGGAAACATAGCTGACATTAAGGGAGCACGAATAAAGAGGGGGATGTCTTGGATGGCACAGGCAGAGACAAAAATCAAGCAGGTGACCACAGTTGAAAATATATTCAAACAAAAAGAGTAGAGCAAGTCAGATGAGAACTGGATTAACTACCGGCAAGTCATCATCAGCCTTGGCAGAGAGTGTAGGAAAGCAGAACTGGAAATTAATCAACTGATACATGGTCATGCCGGGGTTAAGGATGCCATTGTGTATACTGATGGGTCTGTGAGCTGTGGTGAGAAATCAGGTTGATGCTTCTCTGCTAGGGTAAAGGGCAGAACTGTCACCGAACAAAGCAGGGTTTACAAGATAACGACTTCCAGCCTGAGAGTGGAGGTAGAGGCAGCTACTGCAGCCTTAAGGTGGCTATCTGAAACTTCATTAACAAAGGCAGTCATTGTGTCAGATTCTCAGTCCATTCTTCGAAAGGTTCAAAATGGTTGGCTTCGGCATGAAAGGAAAACATTCATAAAAGCTTTGAATCTGCAGGAACTGGTGTGGATCTACTGTCCTAGTCATGCAGGTAAAAAAGGTAAAGGATCTCGTTACACACCCATTGGGAATATGGTGTTAGGTCCATATTTTCTCGACTATCGGCACACTAGGGGTGATGTGGTCACCATCACGCCGGCCGCCTTAACCTTCCCAGAGTTGCTCTGGTACACAGTTCATGAGTCTGGGTCGACTCCTAGTCATGCAGGAGTACACGGTAATGATAGAGCTGACAGACTAGCATCAAGAGCCCCCACTGAGAGATACTGAGAACAATTAATGATCGCCTGTTGAGAGAATGACACTGCAGTCGATGAATCATCAAGGTTAAGACTGTTGGAATTTGGCATCAAATGTAAGGTTAGCAGAGATAGACTTATGAGAAGATGCATCCGTCTTGTATACAACCAGTCAGCTACAGGAACAGTTAGCATTCTTCGATATATACTGAGGGAGACTGAGCACCTATGGTTTGTCTAGAGTGCAATGATGTCGATTCTATTCAAAAATAACATTTTTTTAAATGACGTAAACATCTTAAAATCATCAGTAGACTCTTCAAGCAGTCTGCTATTTCATAAATACAATTCATCATCCATAAAGATAGGTCCACACATGCTCACAGACACTACATGTCCAGTTCAATCCACTGTCTCAAAAAACTTTAAGTAAATAAATAATAAACAAACAAAAAATTATATATATATATAAATGGCAATCAACAGGGAAATAGAATAAGAGTGGAAAAGGTCACCTCAGACAAAGGAATATAGTGTGTTGGCCGCTTGGTTTGAAACACCCCATACAGTGAATTGTTCAAGCTGACTTGGCTGGCAGTATCAGAGAAGCAAGGTCTGATCGCTGTGACTTGGATGTTGATAGGACCCTGATGGTCAGGACCATTGAAGTGAATGGTTATTAGTGTGGATTCCAACCAGGAGATGTCATAGAGGCGCTGGCTGACTCTGTCTCCAAGTCAAATATCTGTTTGGCCAATTTAGGTTTTACTGCAATGTTTGCATATGATTGTATAAATGACCATGCATGGCTCGCATGTGAAGCTATTGGTGATGGTAAGTGTGGCCTCAGGAAATGACACCTTGCATGTCTTCCATCGTGTTTGGCCACAATGTAGTGCGCCAAAATGACTGGGAATATGGCTTTGAACAAGAAGATTCTTCAGGTTCTTGTTGCACCAAAGGCCACCTCCACCAGAGTTCCTTCACTGAATACTTCTCGGGTCACAGAATCCACTTGCAGCATAGATAATTGGTGAAAGACGACCTTTTTGACTTCAATGCTGTGGAGGTACCACGTCCTCAGAAGAGACCCTGATGCTATCACAAGAACAGCTGTGTTATGGACCCCTGAAGGAAAGTGAAAGAGAGGCCGACCTAAAACAACTTGGTGGAGAACTGTGGAGGCTGACATGCAAAGAATGAAACAGAGCTGAGGCACTGCACGAAGGGTGGCCACTGCTCGAGCAAAGTGGAAGCCGTTTGTTGCTGCACTACAGGACGCCACCAGGCGTGATGGCAACTGACTGCTTTGACAGTCGGCTGCTACGGATCAAAGAAGAAGCTGTGGGGGTGATAGGTCAAGAATAATTACACTCTATCGGGAGTGGTTTTATGGTGGGGCTTGAGGGCTCCTGATGAGAGATAGGAAGAACCTGTTGGAAAGCGGAGGCGAGAACATTTTCCGCATAAAGTCTTCCTGAATCATGAAGATATCAAAATCATAGATGACTTTTTTGCGTAAATGTTTCCTTTTGATTGTTTGCTCTGACTATTCCAGTACCCTCCACTTGTATATTTCATTGGTAGTCCTTTTTTTTTCCTTGATTTTACTCTTTCCAGCCTTCCTACTTCTCTCTTTCCTGTTTTCTCCTCACTGAAAGTAAGAAAGTGAATTTTTCAGTGTTCTGTAGAGTCAATCTTTTTATATGGGAATGAGCCACAGACGGTAGGTAGACATACATGCAAGAAAATCTGTGGAGACCACAGAGATGTGGTTTTACACAAAAAATGCTATGAACACATTGGGCAGCTAACAGTAATGAGAATGCCCTGAAAGAGGTGAGTGTGCAAAGGAAAGTTATTACTCATATTGTAAGGAAGCAGTCTAGTTTCTTTTGCCATGATCTCCAGCACGATGCTTGAGAATGACCATTGTGCTTTTTTTTTCATATTGGAAATTGGACCAATATTTCCTCTTATTGCGGCACCATCAACTCAATACCCTTTAGCTCCCCAAGGAGCATAGGCCTTCAACAAACACATGCCAAGTCTTCCTGTCCTGTGCCATCTGCTCAAGTTCTTTCCATGTTTTCCTCATCATTTTCACCTCTGTTTCCAGCTTTCTTCTCCATGTGCTTTTTGGTCTACCTCTGCCTCTCTTTCCCTGTGGATTCCAGAACAAGGACTGCCTTGTAATGCTATCAACAGGTTTCCTCAATGTGTGCCCTATCCATCGCCAGCACCTTCTTCTCAACTCTTGTTCCACTTGTTCTTGTTCAAATACTTTATGAGTGCTGATTATATGCCACCCTAACTGATTGTGTTGTACTTTTATCTAATATACTGTATGGAGGCTCTGATGATCTAGTTTTCATTACAATATACTTATTCTTAATATTATATTCTTAATAACTTATATTCTTAATTTTATGATCAGGTACTGTTAATGTATGCTGTTATACTTCCTTGTAATGTTGCACTGCCCTTAAATAAATACGTACTTTCAGTAAGCTGGAGAATGTTTGAGTAACAGTAATAAAAGATGAGCAAGAGGAAGGAAGAATGCAAGAGGGGACTGTGCCCGATTTTCAACCCTTGGCAGATTAATTGCTTTCATATATGTCTTTCTAACTATCTACCTAGTCTGATTCTGGTCTTGAGTTTGGGACGCAAAGACAGCGAGGAAAGTAACTGTTCACCCCACCTCATCTTGATGAACCTAAAAAAAAAAGTCCGAGTCATTCAGTTGAAAACCGTTGAATATTTCACGAGTTCTTATAACATACCTCTGAATATGTCTCAAATCACTAATTTACTGTACGAAGAATTCGATTTTTATGTCTTGTTGTTGTTGTTATTGTTTTTTTTTTATTTTTTTTTTAAAATTCATTATTATTATTATTATTTATTTTTTAAATTTTTTTTAATTTTAAAAACATACTTTAATTATGATGATTATTGCAAATGTAATATTACTTTTATAATGATAAATGCCTTAATAATGCTTAAAGTAGAGGTTTTCAAACTGTGCGTCGCAGCTCCCAGGGGCGTTGCGGCCCTCGGCTAAGGGCGTCGCGGTGGCTTGGGAAAAGTGTTGGGCTCGATATTAATATCTTTTTGGGTACAATTGCTTATATATAATATACTTGTATAGTATAGAGAGGAGCCGCAGTGATTTATGCACAGGTCAAGGGAGCTGCGGACCAAAAAAGTTTGAAAACCTCTGGCTTAAAGTAAATGTGAGGATGAAAGGATATAGTATACATGATGAGAGAGAGAGGAAGGGCAGAATGTCAGACGGGCCTGCGTGCCCAATTCTTAACCCTTTGAAAATAAAGTTCGTTCGTACGTTCGTTCCACTGGCACTTGTCTAATTCTTGTCATCAATTCCACATTTGTGACTTTGTCATACCATTTCAGCCCTTCTATTCTACACAAGCACCCATTTATAAAAGTCTGTAGCTTTTTGGTTGTTGTTTTTGTTGTTCTCCATGTCTCAGAGCCATACAATAGGACTGACTCGACATTTGAGTTGAAGATTCTTATTTTTGTGTTGGACTTGATTTCTCTTGTTCTCCATATGTTTCCCAATGCAATGAAAGCTCCTCTTGCTGTTTGTATTCTTATTTTGATATCACTGTCTGTCCCTCAGACTTTGTCTATATTACTTCCAAGATATGTGTACGATTCTACATCTTGTATTGGTGTTTCTTCAAGTTCAACCTTGTTATAATTTCTTGCATTTATTCTCATAATCTTTGTCTTTTCCCTGTGTATTTTCAGGCCCACTTGTTGTGACCTCTCATCGAGAATTTTCATTTTCTCTTGTATCTGATTATGGTTATGGGACAGAAGAGCCAAGTCATCTGCAAAATCCAGATCATCAAGCTGTTTAGTCAGATTCCACTGGATTCCATTTCTGTTGTGTGATGTCGATGTTTTCATAACCCAATCTATTGCTGCACCATAATGACCTTGTATTCTCATAATAGCACTCTATGTAAGCCTTCCAAAATGTCCAATACCCTTATACTTTTTCCTATCTTCTTCATACTGCTTGCCTTTACATTCTGCAACTTTATCAAGGAGACGTCATCCTATTCGTTTCTGAACATGGCCGCAGCATTCTAATTTTTCGATTTGAAATCCTGGATACATTGGTGGCTTTGCCTCGGCGGTAAAAATACTCAAAGAGAATAACAACATTCACCCTCCATAAACTTTTTGAATAAGAGACGCCTGGTGGGTGTATGGAGGGAAAGAGATACAATACGGAAATGGTGCGATACTAAGATTTTGATTTGAATTGAGCGGCAGAACGCGGATGGTAGGAAAATTACAAAAATTTTAAAAAGCCTCGGCAACAGATTAAAAACTTTTTGAATCCCCATCTCCAAGATATTTTACATATTTCAAACCATGTTTTTCCTCAAATCTTCTAAAAAAATATTAATCATTCCATTTGATTCCATCAGACCAGAGACACCCTCATGATTTTTTAGGCATGATTTGTGACCACACTGCAAATTCTTCATCTGTTTTATATTTCTTTCTAGCCTTACTGCAAGCATCACAGTAATTGGACAAAATTTCTACATCAACAAATTTTGCTGCTCTCACTGGGTTCACAGACAGAACTGTTGCTATACCATTTTTACTTGAAAAGCCTCTGCGTTGCCAGGTGCCATCACATGGCACAGTAACTTCATTTGTCTTAAGATCTTCTTTCTTCTTCTTTTTACTCTTTTCTTTCTTTATTCCTATGCTAAACATTGACATCTGGAACCTTAAATTTATATTTTCAGCAGATGAAGATAGTTGAAAACTTTCACAACAAAATATACAAGTGAAAGTAAATTAGCTTGACAGGCCACAGTGAGTCTCATTCACAGTGTATAAAGAATCTGTTAACAGGTTCAGCTCACTGCTTATAGTGACAGGTGGAGATGTCAAACATTTTGGGCATGGGAATTGTTTAACTCATTCTAACCCGCGAGCCGTATGGTGTGCCAGACTGGCCTTTACTTTTACCCATTGGCGGCAGGCCGCGTGGTACGCCCACTTTATAAGATTCCGAAATTGAACAAAAATTTTTAAAATAAGTGGCCATAGAGTGTTCATATCATGTAAACACTTCCTGTGGACATCGTATTTTGAACTGCTATCAAAATAATTATATTGGTGCTTAGTTTTTGCATACTTTTATCAATTAATGATGTCATAGGGTTATTTGTTTACATGTAGTGTAGTCACATACATAACACTCATAAACTATTAACGAATCAACCTCAGTATATAATTTCAAAATGAATTTTAGCAATATCGGTAGCGATAATGACCTATTTTCTATTCCAATAAGGATGTTGAACAAACGTGATACATTTTAAGTAATAAATGAATTAATTTGCATTTGACAGGAATGTGTAAGTGAGATTCCAGTTCAGCAATATGTGACCACAAAAAAATGTATATAAATTACAATTTTAATTTGTTTTTTATCAAACTTTTTGAATTAGTTGTCAACTAGATATTCGTTTCAATTCCTGGTGTTTTAGTACCAAGGGATTAAGTACAGCTGAAATATTTACGTATATATGTGCATAATTTTTATTTTTTCTACACTTCACAAGATATAACAAACAATTATAACATCACATAAGGACTCAACATTATTTCACAACAATTTGCAGCCAATTTCCTAACGTTTGATGCATAATACATATATCTACTAAATTAATATGTCTACTGCCTCTTTTTAAAACATCACTTGTTAAAAAAAAAATGTCTGCATATTGGGTCCTGGGTAAAACTGAAAAATGCCAGGGTTAGAATGAGTTAACAAACTTCAAGACGCTTTCAAAGCTGATAATTCTGTATCCTTCAATAGTTTCAGATCAGTGTGCTTCACAGCTGTAGAAGTAACACTATTTAATTTGCAGAATGAAGCAGATTTGTTCAGGGTTTTACTTTTAGCAGGCTGAGAATGACAGTTTGATGATAGTTCGCTTTGTGACCGTGCATGCTGATGATTGTTGATGATGATTGTTTATATGTATTGTGGTTCGTCTCACTACCCTAACAGTAGCAAAAAACAGTTGGCAGGTTTTGGTTGATGGTATAAAAGTAATTTCTTACTTGATGCAATACAACAACAGTTCACGTAGACAGTTGACGAATGATATATTCAACCAGGGGTTTTACTTTTAGCAGGTTGAGAATGACAGTTTGATTGATAGTTCGCTTTGTGACCGTGGCATGCTGATGATTGTTGATGATGATTGTTTAGATGAGTAATTTGACTCCGACAGCAGTGCAAAATATGATGAAGTTTATTTACATGTAACGTGGCAGGTGTGAAATAATACGTCCAACCTTCCATGGAGGTTGGTCAACCTTGTACAGCACAATTTAAAATCAATTATTATCTCAATATCTTGCTCTCTCATTCTTCCTTACTGCCTCAGTATTTTCTAGCTGCCTCTAGATGTTAGGGCGTTCACGACTGGAAAGTGACTGCTGCTGTCGAGATTTATCTGCCTTCTAAATTCTTCATTTATGTGAAATCATTAGTCTTAAACATTTTGATTCAATTCTTCTGACTCTTATTTCTTCTATGCTCTGCTTGGCATATCTTGGTAAGACTGGCCTAACTGCCAGGGGTGGATATTTTAGCCAAAGTCTATTATTCCTATTCATTAAGCTGACAACTGGTCTATGTTTCCTAGTTCTCCTGACTAGCTACTGTCTATTGTTCTTCTCTTGTATTACATAGTCTATCAATTATTGGCAAGACCAACTGTTGCATTCCATTCTGATGATATGTATGATATATCTATTGTGGCCAAGTTTATTGCAGGGTATGATTTTCTTTCAGGCATTCAACGAATAACTGCAACAGCAAATTCAATAAGTGTAGATGAATACTGCCGTCAGTGTCTCACAAAGTTTTATGACATTCCAAAGAAACATAGCTCCATATTAATGATTTGATTCATAGTTAATATATCTCAACGGGCCAATCACATTGGGCCATCATAGCTTGTGCAGTAATGAATAATAAGTGCCGTCTGCAGAGTCTAAGTCCGTGCATCAATTATTTGCGAACATCATCATCAGTTAATATAGTATAATCACACGCATACTTCTCTGTAAACATGTAGACACATCCTTGGCACTCATTACACTGAAATATCATATGAGAATTGCAGGCACATCAGCGGACATCAATTACATAAACCAGAGCTTTCACACACACAGCCTTCCGGCTCAAGAACACAGCCAAAAAGATCTCTACTTCTGCTCTGCACGTGCTTCTACGTAATTGTTTAATGTGACGTCATTTTTAATCAAACGGCGCTCCATTTGTTGGTAGCGTTACCAGACTATTATATTTAACCAAGCGGCACTCCATTTTGAGTGATGCTTCCAAAATCCTGAACGCATTACGGTGCACAAAAAGAGATGTAACACCAACATACCTGGTTGACTTGAAAATATACACATTTTCTGTTGTATTGGCAACCTTGTCAATCTTGTCCACAGAAATAATATAATATGAACTGTCATCTATAATTGTGGTGTACAAACGATTAAGGGTCAAGACAATAGTTTATTACTTTTCTGTCATCACAGAAGCTACCCAATGACTTGGTCTTATTGTCCGATGATACCCCAAAATTGCGCTTGCCACTACAAAACTTTAACACAAGCAAACTTTCTTCCTATAGCTAGCACATTTAAAATCTGACTGACTAAACTTAGAACCCCGATTTACCATTACAATTATTGACGAAGTTTCTAGATCAGACTTTCTCATGAACAGTTCACTCGCTCCTACAAAATCCTGTGCAAAACTTAGCTTCGCTCACATTACCCAAAAAACCAAACTCCAAACTTGAGCACTTTCTCTCAAGGGGCCTAAAAACACTACTGTTGATGCCTATTTTGGTTTATCGCCCTTAGCTTACAAATCAATAAGTCATAGATTTATCGCCCTTTAAATTTAAGTTTAATAATTCATTAACTTCGCTTATGCAAATTTATGAAACCGAATTTCTGACACAACGAACTTCCTATTACATTATCTTCCCCACCTGTAAAAAAAAATTCTGTTAGAGAGAAAATGTTTCCATTTATAACAAAACCTGATCTTAACTTCCACTAATTCTATGTTGCAATAACATAATTTGTATTATCCACTGTTAATGTGCAAAATCCACTGTTGCCTCTGCAATCTGCTATTACTGTTAATGTTATTACTTTTCTTATACATGCCACACAGGCTAATTATAAATATGAGGTACTTTTCTGTCGCTGTGTCTGGAATGTTGAAGTGGGTGTGTGTTGGTACAGTCACTCACACCACAGGTACGTACATGGGAGTCATGGAGCGTTGAAACGACTGGTGACATTTAATAATGGTTTATTACGTCACAACACAATCACGTTGACATTAAATACACAGTTTACAGCGAAAAGCACGAAATATATCTCAGCGCTATAAAGACTGCCCACACGGCAGTTTACAATAATATGGCCTCATAATGTCTTCGCATCTCAGACTACTCAAAAGACTGCACACACGGCAGCTACAATAATATGGCCAAAAGACTGCGCACCCAGCAGTTACAATAATATGGCCTATCATAATGTTTCAATATCCATTAACTCACTTCAAAAGACTGCGTACACTGCAGTTATAAATATGGCCTCATCATAGCGCTTTAATAAATATCCTCTCGTACAAAATAATGGCCAAAATATCCTTCATAAATCCACTTGTACATACTGCGGAAAAACATCGCTAACATCCTTCCAGCACACTCGCTGGGAACTCACTGTCCCTCAGTACAGCTCACAACACATGTCCGGGGCTAGCGAGCGAATATCGCTCAGCTCAAAACATCTCTAGTCAAATTCATCTCACACGGTAACTCGCTGCTGTGAGTAGCGATCATACGCTTTGTTCTCGAACATACGAGTAAATTCTAGATTATTTTTTTAAACAAATTAACAGCTAGATAAAAACGCTGTTCAAGCGAGATAACCAAAATCCAGCTTGTACATCCAAGTATTTTTATCGATTAATTCCCCTTGCTTAACTTACGACCAATTTTGACCTTAACAGTCTATCCTTAATCTATCCTCAGTCTCTTTGCTACTTTGTCTGTCTCAAAAAGGTCTCTTCTTCTATCTACCTAGTCTTTCAATCTTACTCAGCTGTATGTGAGGAGACGTTCCCCATGTTTTGTGCTACAAGCTATGTCTGCATGTTACGTATATGCCTGAATGAGGGCATGATTTTGGAATGTTCAGCTAACGACATTGTCAGCCATCTTGTGATGTCAGAAAATGCTGTTCACGAAAAGATTATGTGTGCTTTCTTCACATGCTTTCACTATAATGGCGTCATCAACAAATGTCTTCACTTCGTATAAACCATGGTATGTAACTCGAATAAAGGCATCTTCGGTCATAGTCATTAGTTAATGACCCCAAACCTGAGGTGCTCCAATGTGCCGAGAGGCTGAATGGCTAATGGGAAATTAGTCTTCAACATTGGCTGTCTGGAATGCGAGCGGGGCGGCGCCAGGCAAATGGACTTCCTAAGGAACATCCCTTGCCTCTTCCCTGGCATGGTGGTTTTCCAGGGTGACCGGTTATTTCCACCGCATCTTGAAAAAATATAATGAATTATGCAATACACCAGAATTATCGTGGGAGCAACGGGGATCGTGCTCTGTCGCAGATGCCTTCGGCTAATGTAACGAAGAAGCGTGAATGCAGAAGAGGCAGGGGGGAGAAGAGGAGAGAGAGAAAAAGAAGAGCTGGTAAGAGAAGAACAAGGAAGAAAGCGGATCGACTCTCTGTGAAATACGTTCGTATAGGGTACTGGGACTGTCGAAGTGCCTACAAACGAGCTGCCATTATTCAAACTATTATCTATGATTTTGATGTATTGATGATCCAGTGAATAATGTGTGTCAATTGCCCGGGTTACAAATGTTATACAAATCCATGTGGGCCTGGCAGACAAGGTCAAGCGATGTATGTCAAACATGAACTTCCTCATACATTGATATATACAAGTTTCCATTCTAATGAGGATGCAGAATTAAAGGGGCTTGTACTGCATATAAATGGTCAAGAATGGCAAGTATTCAATTTATATGCCCATGTAGATCGTCTTTCGGAAGAAGGTAGCTGGGAGTTCCTGACTAAATTGTCCGAGAAGCCTAACAAGATGTGCTTAATTGCCGGTGATTTTAATGCTAGATCTATGGAGTGGGAGAACTCCACGGAAAATACACAGGGTGTTGCCTTGAGTCAGGCTTTGCTCAGCTCGAACCTATCCATTTTAAATGATGGACGCCCAACAAGACTGGCATCTAGACCAGGGGATACTGATGGTGTCATCGATCTGGCATTGATGTCTAGTGCTGCTGCCACCTTTGCACGCTGGGATGTATTGCAAGCTCAAGAAAGTGATCAACTACCCTGTGTAGTCCTCATTACGAAGGGGAAGACCACCAGACACAGGAAACTGAAACAGACTTTCCAGTATCATAACGACCCACTTAACAGTAGTAGCCCAGTACACATATTGCGTCAAAGTGCGAAACAAAAGACAACTCGTACACCTTTTACACAACTGCCCTGGTGGAATGAGACAGTGGAGACAGCATGGCTGGAAAAAGAAAGAGCGACAAAGTTATGGCGAATAGCACGAAAGAGAAGGATGATAAATTATGATGAGGTGGAAGATTTTAAAGAGAGAAAACAAAGAGCAATCAATAACTTCAAGAGCTTGGCAAGAGAATGAACGAACAAACGAACTTTATTTTCGAAGGGTTAAGAATTGGGCGAGAAGCCAAAGACAGTGTGGGAGGCCTTTGTGACACAGGTGGGCACTGACAAAACACTACAGAAATTCTGGGCCTTACATCGCAGAATGAGCAGGAAAAGTACAAGCCAACCAATTCCTAATATTCTCAGCTCGACAGGGATATGCCTGAAGACCGATGCTGAAACAGGACATGCATTACTCGAGCATTATATTGCTCAGACAGATAAAGGGGATAAAGCTGCCTGTCAAGAAATCAAAGACCGTATTCTGGGAAGCGACAGAAGAGGCGACATATATTTCGACCTCATAACGGAAGAAGACGTTATGTGCACTTTAGAATCCAGTAGGAACACTGCCCCGGGTCCTGATGGTGTACAGTATCATCACATAAAACAGCTCGATGACGCAGGCATTTAGAGTGTGGTGTGTGATTTCAACAACAGATTACAGAATGCTCTTGTGCCAGAAGACTGGCTGCATAGTTACCTACGACCACTTCCTAAACCTGGTGAAGATCCCAGGCTTCTCAGCAGCTACAGAATTGTTACAATGCAGAATGTCTATGGTAAACTACTAGAAAAGATAGTAGCATGAAACATAATGAACCACTTCGAAAATGCACAGATCCTACCCGATACTCTCGGCAGCTATAGGCCCATGAAAGTAACATGGGGTAGCGCTAGAACTTTTGCTTATGAAGTATATGAGGGGTTCCAGGATAAGCGAAAAATGGTTGCGGTAGCAATTGACCTAGAGGATGCTTATAACAGTATGAACTTTGCAACATTAATAGACTGTGTAATGGCTTGTGGTGTTAACCCTTGGCTTACAAGGTGGATAGCAGCTGCCTTAACTGAGAGGTCAGTGGCATTTCGGTTGGGAACATGGACGTCAGATCCACTGCTCATTTGCCCAGGACTACCTTAAAGTTCTCCACTATCACCAGTGCTGTTTAATATCTATACAGCAAAAGTAGCCACCATTCAGCCAACTGGGATGGGACGAACACTGACATTTGTTGATGATATACTCATTTACAGAACTGGCTCTGACCGACAAGAAATGGTTAATAGCATACATGGGACACTACAGGAAGTGTCTAAATGGTGCGAGGAAACTGGCTCCAAAGTCAATACCAACAAGGCCTGCGTGATGTGGTGATCCTTGAACAACTCCATTGTGAAAGCAGACCTCCCAGATATTACTCTCAATGGACAGAAAATTGAAAGGCAAGAAAAGCTGAAATACCTTGGAGTTACATTTGATTGCGGGCTCTTGTATAAGTACCATGTTGAGCACATCACACAGAAATGCAGGAGAGGTCTAGCGGCCCTGAAAATAATGGCCGCTGCGTGTCTGGAGTAGAGATTACTATTTCTTCTTTATCAACAGTTAGTCATATCGGTCATTGAGTATGGACTGGGAATACTCACGCTGTCGGTAACACAATGTGAATGACTAGAACGCATTCAGAATGAAGGGATGCGCATAGTCTTGGGCTGTACGCGAGGTACCCCCATTGTGACAATGAGATACATGCTTGGAGTGCTGTCGATTAAATCCAGATATGCGGTGGCCCAAGCAAAAGCCTATATGCGAGTATCTGCAGACAAATGGCACTCTCTGCATGGTAACATAGCTGACATTAAGGGAGCAAGAATAAAGAGAGGGATGTCATGGATGGCACAGGCAGAGACAACTATCAAGCAGGTGGCCACAGTTGACAATATATTCAAGGGGGAAGAATGGTGTATGTCAGATGAGAACTGGAATAACTACCAGCGGGTCATCATCAGCCTTGGGAGAGAGTGTAGAAATTGGGGGAATGGAATAGCAGAACTGGAAATTAATCAACTGATACATGATCATTCCGGGGATGGGTCGGTGATCCGGGGTGAGAAATTCGGTTGAGGCTTCTCTGCTCGGGTACAGGGCAGAATCGTCGCAGAACATAGCGGGGCTTACAAGATAACAACTTCCAGCAGGAGAATGGAGGTCGAGGCTGTTACTGCAGCCTTAAGGTGGATAACTGAAACTTCATTAACAAAGGCTATTATTGTGTCTGACTCTCAGTCCATGCTTCGGAAGGTTCAAAGTGGTTGGTTGCGGCATGAATGGAAAACATTCATAGAAGCTTCCAGTTTACAAGAGCTGGTGTGGATATACTGTCCTGGTCATGCTGGGGTATGTGGAAATGAAAGAGCTGACAGACTAGCATCAAGAGCACCCATAGTGGGGACACAGGATATGGATAAGAGAGAGATACTGAGAACAATTAATGATCGTCTGTTGAGAGAATGACACTGCAATAGATGAATCATCAAGGTTAACACTTGTAATTTGGCATCAAACGTAAAGCTAGTAGAGATGAACATATGAGAGGATGCATCCGTCGTGTTTACAACCAGCGAGCTACATGAACAATTAGCATTCACACTCTTCGACATATACTGAGGGAGACTGAGCACCTATGGGTTTGTCTGGAGTGCAATGATGTCAATTCTGCATAACAATAACTCAGCTGTATTACAAATATGACATTTGTCAAAAAGGTAAGTTTCCCTTTGTAACAATAAATATAAACCACCTAAATATAAACCATACTGTTTATCATTACCTCAAGTCTTGCACAATGCAAACCATAATATTATTTTTGGTCATCATGCTACATGAACCAACATTTCAATTTTACAATGACATCCATTTACATTTCAATTACACAAAAATTATACATCTTTTTAACATAGTTATTCCACTTTAATATGACCTCTAATTAAAAAAAACAATTACTTTCAAGATTCAGAAACAATTACTTTCAATAACTCCTGTATCTTCTCATACTGAAACAATCATTTTCACTAACATCTTCTTCTTCTTCGATCCTTAACCACCGACCGTCAAAGCAGTCAGTGGCCATCACGCCTAGTGGCGTCTTGTAGGGCAACAACAAATTGATTCCACTTTGCACGGTCGGTGGCCATCCTTCGTACAGTGCCCCAACTCTGGTTCATTCTTTGCATTTCAGCCTCCACAGTCCTCCGCCAAGTTGTTTTTGGTCGGCCTCTCTTTCGCTTTCCTTCAGGGGTCCAAAGCATAGCTGTTCTTGTGATGGCATCGGGGTCTCTTCTGAGGACATGACCAACCCAGCTCCAGCGTCTGCCAGCTATTTCACTAACATGACATTCTTTTATCTTCTCCCTGATTTTGTTTCCAGAAACCCCTATTTGGTGTCATCACCATAATTTCTCCATTCCCTCTCCTTTCTCCCTGTAACTGCCTGCTACAGGGTTATTTACAAAATTACAGTCGTGAAGCATTCAACCATCATGGTCACTTATATAATATTAGCTGACCCCCGCTAATCCCTCTATCTTACTGACCCTGAGCCGCGGTCCCTACTCAAAATACTTTATAAATTCCGACGTTCTAACTATCACCTATTCAAATTTTGTCCCTATCTTCTTCGTTGCGTACCTTTCAACATTGGACTGTCACGTTCTCCCCCGTCTATTCCAACTTGTGTATGCCCAATCCTTCCTAGTCTCTGATCCCCTTTAAGCCCGTTTCCTATGTCTTCTTCTCCTCCTTGTTCCCATCGTCTCCACTTCATATACTTGGTTTATCTCTCCCTATTATGTACTCCACGTAAGTTTCCTTCTCTGGAACCTTTCTTCTACACTCTCAATCTTCAATGTCTTATTTCATTTCTTCTTCTTGTCCCTTATTTCTCATATAACTCTGCCATTTTGCTATGGCCACTTACTCTATTTGTTCTCTCCAGAACTCTCAGTCTCATCTCATTTTGTCTCATTTTTAGTTTTGCCTTATTTTCTCCATTATTATTATTCTCTCTGGCAATTTCAATTATCTCTTTGCCACCTTCCCATGGCTTGTCATTCTCATTTTCGTCTCATATTCGTTCTCTCAGGAACCTTCAATTATCTCTATTCAATTATCTCTGCCACCTCCTCTGTGGCTTCTCATATTCCTTATACTCTTATCTCTCTTTTGCCATTTCCTCTATGGCTCTTCATTATTTCTCCTACTTGTTCCCTCTGGAACTCCCCATTTCATATTACTTTCTATGTTTACAGAGAAGACTAGCTTCTCACAAAGTCTTCTCAAGACTCTGGCAACCGCTGCAAAATCTCTATCCTCCTCGACTCCGTTATCTCTTCCTCTGTCTCCTCTACCATTTTCACTATGACCTTTCACATGTTTCTTGTATTTCCAGCATTTTCTCTATAATTTCTCAATATACACTTATAGTCTGTATTTTCTCACAACTCTTATGTTCGTCACTTCTCTGTGACTTCTTAAAATCTTACATCAATTCCGTCATTTTCCTTATGACTCATATCTCCCACGTCTCTCTGCCATTTTGCCTATGGCTTTTCAATTCACTTTACTCTTCTCCACTCCACTGTAGTAGTCTATCGTTCAGACTTACTCAGCTCGTTATTATGCTCGGTGTAGAACGATTGCATCTAGTTTTCACTCAACTAGACTACCACAGCAATATTCTACTTCTACACTTCCTCTCTTCCTCACTATCCCCTATTTTCATTCCCTCCTTGGAACTATCTATATAATTTCTCTTCTCTACCATCTCTATGGTCTCTCAATTTTCTCCACTATGTTTGTCGTCTTCACTATGACTTTTCAATATTTCCATTCTCATTTATCTCAAATCTCCCATGCTCCATCCTCCCGTGGCTTCTCCAAAGTTTCTCAATTATTCCTGCCATCTTCACTACGGCTCACAAGTATCTCTGCTGTCTTTCTACGGCTTCTTCATATCACACTTCTCATTTATTTCACCATGGCTCACAAGTGTCTCTGCCGTCTTCCTACGACTTCTCCATATCTCGCTTCTCATTTATCTCCATGTCTTATGTTCGCCATCCCCTATGGCTTCTCCTCATCTCTTAACATCTCGATTCTCCATTATTTTACTCCTCATGTCTTGCCGTCTTTGCTACGGCTACTCAGTATCTCAATTCTCATTTAACTTAAATATTCTCTTATGCTCGCCATCTCTTATGGCTTCTCTTCCCTATTCTTCTTCTCCTCAACTCTTCTTACACTTCTGTGTCTTCTCACCATGGCCATTCTCCCATGGCCTCTATTCTACTTTACTCCTCATCTCCTCCTCTACTGCTATACCCTATCATCCTTCTTCTTCTTTGATCCTTTGCCGCAGACTGTCAAAGCAGTCAGTGGCCATCACGTCTGGTGGTGTCTTGTAGGGCAACAACAAATTGATTCCACTTTGCTCGATCGGCAGCCATCCTTCGTACAATGCCCCAACTCTGGTTCATTCCCTGCATCTCAGCCTCCACAGTTCTCTGCCAAGTTGTTTTTGGTCGGCCTCTCTTTCGTTTTCCTTCAGGGGTCCATAGCATAACTGTTTTTGTGATGGAAGCGGGGTCTCTTCTGAGGACATGGCCAACCCAGCTCCAGCGTCTGCCAGCTATGATGGTGTGCATGGCCTCTTGCTTGCTTCGAGTGAGCAGATCTTGGTTGGTGATGGTATTCTGCCAAAAGATTCATTGAATTTTTCTTAGGCATGTTATGTGAAAAGAGGACAGTTTCGATATTTCCTTCTCTGTAACGAATGTGATAAATGATGTGGACAATCTTCAGACTAAGGTTGGTAGTCTTGTGTGGCGACAAATTTCAAAATCAATTATTATCTCAATGTCTTTGTGATGATGTCACAATGATACAACGTTAAAATATCTCCAAAATTAATGATGAAATGTAGGGTTAAAACTAATGCGTAAGATACTAGGAGACATGCTCGCCCATGCCAGATTTCCCACCGCCATTTAAAACTAACGAGTTAGAAGTGCAGACGAAACGTTTACCCTTTGTAGACGGGAGAGAACGGAGGACACACAAAAAAGGAAAAATATGACTGAACACGTGTTTGAAGTTCGAACGGCAAAAAGACGCAGGGGGGGTGGGGGTGAAAGGAAAAAAAGTCACGTCCCGAGTTGACATAAAGTAAGGAAATGGACAAGAAATGGACATTAGCTCTGGATCGAGACAGTCATTTCTTGGGTGTTTTTCGATACTTGGTCTTTATTTGAATGCCGCGGCAAAACACATGAGGGAAGGATCTCGAACAAATTTCAAAAAATTAAACTTGAGAAAAAATACGTTTTTTCTTAATAATAGAGTTATGAAAATAAAACCTAGCTAGTTTGATAGCCCATCTTGAGCAGAGAAATAATATGCTTTCAATTATGCAGACGGATAGATAATAAGGAAGATATTGACAAAAGACTGTATTGTTCATAACAGACAAACGACTGCACTGTTAACCCATGTCACTAAAAGTAACCAAAATCTTGGCCTTGAGTCTGCAAACGTAAAAATTGAGCTGTAATTAAAGAGAGGGAATGTGGTGGAGAATTGTAGCTAAAAATAACTTAGACAGCAGATTCGTGTAGGAAATGCATGTAAAACCAAGTGTGTTTTTATGAAAAAACAAGTAGAGGCAGACGGACTAACAGACCGTAATACATACTTGACTGAGATTTGACTGAAGTGACTTTTGGTTGCCAATTTGAAAGTTAGGGGGGAAGTCGGCGATTGGTCAACGCATTTTATAGTAGCGTGATAGAGAGGTGAAAGTTTGCCATTTAACATAAGTCTGTTCAGAGACACAGTTTGAATCCATGAATGGTGTTGATGCCATAATAATATAACTTTATAAGTGGGACGCCATCATATGGCCAGCAGCTCAGCTGAGTTTTGCTAGCAAACTTTAACTGTGTTCTCATTTCTGAATTCTGGTAAGAATGAATAATATTTATTCTGTATATTTTAATAATTCGAGTGATTGATACTGCCATATCATAAAAATGATTACGACAAGTAAGTGTTCGCTCTAGATCCCCAGCCCTAGATCAGGGTCTAGAGACATACATACAAAGACAATATACAGGAACGCCTAAATGAAACTATGAAAAAGGATCTAGTGTTGAGATCAGTGGAACATATCACCTATCTTATTTAATAGCAGGAAGCTATTGAACATATCTCAGATGTAATGTAGTCTTGGGGAACTGATACTATGTGAAACCAACTTGGTAAGATGTGCTGTGTGGTCAGAGAGATCTGACCTAGTCTATGTGGTGTTGTTGTGTGTAGTGTTGTGTACAGAAGTGGTTCAGAAGATAGAGTTCTGACACATGACCAATACTTTTGTTTCAGAACTGTGAGTTTCTATTTGGCACCAAAGCGGTGTCAAATACTGTATTAATATATACAAGTGTGGACCAGAGCAGTCTGTCATTGTGTCAGAGCAGCCGTATATTGCCCCCTGCACGGAGAGGTGGGGCCACCAGACTTCTGTACAGGATCGATGCAGGCAGATAAGTCATATCTGGCCTGCTGGACTTTCACCAACAACATTTTCATCTAAATTACCCCTAATTCAGCATTAAATAAAGCCAAGACATTGGGGAAATTAAACTATATATATATTTATCCCTTAAGTCAACGGACAATGTTTGGCAGTCATAGACTGGGAGTGATGACACCACCCCAACAGCATATCTAGTAATAAGTTCTCCTGTGACTAGCTTAATATATTTATTATTAACCAGTTATTTGAAATAATTAAGTACACAGTTTCCATTTTATTATGTAATATGATTTTTCATTCCATTTATGACTCCATAATATTTCTTATGTTCTGACCAACTAAACATTTGGTTCAGAACAAAATAAATTTATCAAAAGATTAATTTGTAAAACTAAAACAGCCTGAGTTAGTTCCGTGTGTCATAAATTTTATTAATATTATTAGACTTCTTAAATATCTGTGTGTGTGTGTGTGTGTACTCTACCACAACACAGTACATATCATTACCTTAGACTTTTAACGTAGCCACATTCATTAGTAAAAAAAGATATGTGTGAGGTCGTAAGTGGTAGTACGAAGGGCCTTCTGTAATTCACATCTACATTTATCTCAGGAGCCTTCACAACTGACCTCATACATCACACTAAGTGACATCAACCATACAATACCATCAAAATCCACTACAGTTGCTTGGCATATCTTGGTAAGACTAGCCTAACCACCAAGGGTGGATATTTTAGCCAAAGTCTATTATTCCTATTCATTAGGCTGACAATTGGTCTACTATTTCCTAGTTCTCCTGACTAGCTACTGTCTATTGTTCTTCTCTTGTATTACATAGTCTATCAATTATTGGCGAGACCAACATACCTAGTTGACTTGAAAATATACACATTTTCTGCCGTATTGGCAACCTTGTCTATCTTGTCCACAGAAATAATATAATATGAACTGTCATCTATAATTGTGGCGTACAAACGATTAAGGGGCTAGACAATAGTTTATTACTTTTCTGTCATCACAGAAGCTACCCAATGACTTGGGCTTATTGTCCGATGATACCCCAAAATTGCACTTGCCACTTCAAAACTTTAACACAAACAAACTTACTTCCTAACGCTAGTGCGTTTAAAATCTGACTGACTAAACTTAGAACCCCTATTTACCATTACAATTATTGACGAAGTTTCTAGATCAGACTTTCTCAAGAACAGTTCACTCGCTTCTACAAAATCCTGTGCAAAACTTAGCTTCGCTCACGTTACCCGAAAAACCAAACTCCAAACTTGAGCACTTTCTCTCAAGGGGGGTAAAAACACTACTGTTGATGCCTATTTTGGATTATCGCCCTTAGCTTACAAGTCATAGATTTATCACCCTTTAATTTAAGTTTAATAGTCTGTTAACTTCGCTTATGCAAATTTGAAAAACTGGATTTCTGACACAACGAACTTCCTATTACAGCTTGTCTGACATGTGGCTGTGACTTTCGGTTGTTTAAGAGAACCAGAATACCTGTTACCTCTAAATTTCCTCTTAATGGGCCTATCCTTCCTTCTGTTACCTGATGCTTTTGATTTTTAACACAATCCATTTTATTAAATAAGAAATCACAATAAATCTGACAGTAAACAAGGATAATAAATTTTGCATGCAACAGGAAGCATGTGGAATGTCAACATTCCATACAGTTTAGCCCAATGTAAGCTTGATGCTGATTGGTTGATGCTGGCGATCTTTGACCCATATAACCAATGAAATTTTATTTTATGTTAAGGTTCATAACTGCCAAAAATATCCTTGCTGGACTAAATACCGAAAAACATAATTAAAACGTTAATAAATAAAAGTTATAGCAAAATGAATTTTTTGCATCATCATCTCTGGCATGATCATTTGTCAGTTGATTAATTTCCAGTTCTGCTTTCCCATTAGTTGATTTGTGGCTGCAACATACATATTTGAAAAATTAATTTAAAATATTTCTTAGCTGAAAACTGTAATAAAAAACATAAAATTAAGTAGAAAAATGGTGACACTAAACTGTAGCATCAATACTGAAAAAATGATAATTTTTAAACAAAATGACAAAATATGGGTGAAACCTCCCGGGAGCAATTTTGTTTTTCAAAATCATTCTTTATTATTACAGTTTTAAGTACGGCCTTAATAATTTATTCTATTCATTATTTGTATATTTACCCCCCCCCCCCCCCCCTTTAAAATATGGCCCATACTACATCTTTCTGGAGGTTTTTAAATGGAAAGATTTTAAACAGAAAAGGATAATAAAACCATACAATTTTTAGCGTTATTAGTGCATGTAGCCTCTGTGGTAGAATTATATCTGTGATGTCTGTATATTTTCACATGAAAGCATTTTTATTGTATTTATGCAGCAACATTTATTTTTTTATTTTTTTTTTTCCCATCAGTCCCAGCCAGAAATTATCAAGAGGACCTTGGCACTTGGCTACAACAAACCAGAAGAAGGATTTGTTATAGATAAGAAATGTGGACAAATCACTGTGTCAGTGGTGTTTAGATCAGTTCCGTCAGTAGCTGAGTCAGGTAATACAAGCTTCAGCTGTCATTATGGTTGGTTATTTTTCAAATAAATATGTTAATTCTTGTATGTACTGTCACTGATCATTGAAATATCACCAGTTGCTTACTTTCAATTAGTATTGTGCAAATTTTTAATCATCAGTGGAATGACAAACCCATCAGTGTACACAATGGCATCATCATCTCTGGCATGATCATTTGTCAGTTGATTAATTTCCAGCTCTGCTTTCCCATTGCCCCCAATCTCTGCACTCCTCCAACACTGATGATGACTTGCTTGTAGTTTGCCATTCTCACCTGACTTACTCCAAACTTTCCCCTAGAATATATTTTCAACTTTGGTCACCTGCCCAATCATAGCCTCTGCCTGTGCCATCCATGACATCCCTCTTTTTATTCCTGCTCCCTTAATGTCAGCTATGTTCCCATGCAGGGGATGTCTTCTGTCTCTGGTTATCTCTATATAAGCTTTTGCCTTGGCCATCGCGTTACTCAATTTAATAGACAGTAATCCAAGCATGTACCTCATCATCACAATGGGCTTATCTAGAGTACAGCCCAAGACTATATGCAGCCCTTTATTTTGAATTTGTTCCTGTCGTTCACATTGTGATATTTACAGCATGAGTATTCCCAACCCATACTCGATTACTAACATCACTAGCTTATGATACAGGAGAAACTGTAGTTTCTGCTCCAGGTGTACAGCAGCCATTGTTTTTAGGGCTAGCAGACTTCTCTTGCACTTCTGCATGATTAGCTCAATGTGATATTTGTACGATAACCTGCAATTGAACGTCACTCCAGGATATTTCAGCTTGTCTTGCCTTTCAATTTTCTGCGCATAGAGAGTAATGTCGGGAAGATCTGCTTTCACCATGGAGTTCAAGGAGCACCACATCACACAGGCCTTGATGGGATTGACCTTCGAGATGGTTTCCTCACACCATTTAGAAACAGCCTGTAGTGTCTCATGTATGCTCGAGACCATTTCCCGTCTGTCTGAGCCAGTCCTGTAAATGAGTATGTCATTTGTGAATGTGAAAGTTAATGTTAGTCCTGACCCTGTTGGTTGAATGGTGGCTACTTTTGCTGTACAGATGTTAAACAGCTCTGGTGATAGGGGAGAACCTTGGGGTAGTCCTGGGCAAATGTGCACTGGTTCTGAAGTCCATGTTCCCAAGTGAAATACAACTGTTCTCTCCATTAAGGCTACTTGTTAACCAAGTGTTTACATTACATGCCATTACACAGTCCATTAAGGTTGCAAAGTTCACACTGTTATAAGCATCCTCTAGGTCAATAGCCACAGCCCAACATTTCTTTTTTACCTGGGAATCCTTCATACACATCGTACGCAAAAGTTCCAGCGTTGCCCTATGTTACTCCTATGGCTACCCAGGGTATGAGGGAGGATGTGTGCATTTTTGAGGTGTTCATTATTTGTCTTGCTACTATCTTTTCAAGTAATTTACCATATACATTCTATAGTGTGATAATTCGGTAGGTGCTGAGCAGTTTGGGGTCTTTACCAGGTTTCGGGAATGGCCGTAGATAACTGTGTAGCCAGTCATCTGGAACCTTAGCATTCTGTAATCTGTGTTGAAATCACTCACTACATTCATAATTCCTGTGTTATCTAGTGCCTTTATCCACGTGGTACTGTACACCATCAGGACCTGGGGCAGTGTTTCTACTGGTTTTTATAGCGTACACAAGGTCTTCTTCAGATATGAGGTCAAAGTTTACATTGCCTCTTATGTCATTTTCCAGGACACGTTCCTAAATTTCTTGACGAGTAGCTTTATCACCTTTATCTAGCTGAGTAACATACAGATTGAATAACGTACATCCCTTTTCTTCATCCATCTTCAGGCTTATTCCTGTTGAACTCAGAATATTAGGAATGGGTAGGCTTGCACTTTTCCTATTCATTCTGTGATATAAGGACCAGACTCTAGTTTTTCCGTGCCCATGTGTGTCATGAAGACCTCCTACACTTGATCCTTGCTAAACTTTAGAATCTATTGATAGTTTTTTTGCTTTTTCTCCTTCATCTCTTCAACCTCTACATCATTCATTGTCCTTCTCTTTTGTGCTTTCAGCCATTCCTTTGTCACTCTTTCCTTTTCTATCCATGCTTTCTCCACTGTCTCATTCCACGAGGATGGTTGGGCGAAAGGTGTTCTAACCGTCTTTTGTCTGGTAGTTTGACGCACTATGTATACAGGGCTATTACAGTCATGTGGGCCTCTAGGATGTTTGAAGATGGCTGCTCAAAATCAATGAACAAAAAATAACACTCACGGACACACTCAAGATAAACGTACAATTTATCAATGTTGGATGTACTGGACTTACAAATGGGACAGGAACATCAAACTCATATAAAGCTAGAAGGCCACATGCCCAACGATGTCACAAATAAACGGAAAACTACAAATAACGTTTTATCCCTTTAGTAATTGTGGTGGGGCGCTGTTTGAATATATTGTGGGTTCGTTTTTATTATTTCAGATAAAATGGCTACCCCTGTCCACAGTTAATGTATATGTTGATTGCCCCGGCGGTTGCTCATAATAATGCTCGTTATTCTGTTACGTCCAGGGTGACCCAACGATTATAGTTTTATTCCATACTCAACAACATACATGTGGGTTCTTTAACTGACCCAATCACCAATGACGAACTAAAACAGTCTTCCTTTTTAACGAACTCAACATCCTTTAATAACATATATTCCTTGTAGCATACAGAAGCGTTCGTCATAGATTAATCCTTAATTACCAAACCTCATCAATACAGTATTAATCATATGCCAAGAGTATTCCTCCTCTTGTACAAACCACATCCATTTAGAAAGGTGAACACTTCGCAATATGTTCCCAATGGAACTTACAAGAAAACACAGCGGCCACAAAGCTCAAGGTTTTTTTCTTAACACCTTGGCCATACACATTATAAACATCTCTCTGTGTCATTTTCCGGTGCGCCTTATTTTCAATATCCCAAATAGTGCCGCATTTATCAGCACTAACTCAAACTCAATAAATCTAACATGTGGTGTGCATGGGCAGACACCACATATTACCCCCCCTGCGCGCTACTGGAAACACATGACATTGTATTGGAACAAACCCTTCGCTGTTGCAAATGCCGTTAATATACTTTACTTCTTGTCAAAGGATCTGCCAATTCAAGCAATGAGTGAAATGAATTTGCTAAAGAATGTAGCGGAAATGCAGTTAAAATATGTGGCAGCAACTTGTGAGCAGCAAATTAATTGCTTCAAATATCGCTATATCGTGACTATTAATCGACGGAAATCAATGCATAAACGAATGGATTTGTCTTTGTACCCCAGTTACGTGCTTCATCGGAAAACAAAATGGAGAATTACTCTGGAGAGAGTATCAGCGATTTCATTATTGTCGACCTCGCTGTCAACCTGCTCTCTGATATGCAAAGGAATTGCATACGGTCGTAACTTAATAGGAGTGGGATCCGATAATTTTATTTCGTGAGACATAATGTTAGTTCGTCCAGGCAGATCAGATAATACATCTTCAAAAGATTTCAATAGATTGAGAATCTGATTCTTCTGATCTGAAGGTAAATCGTTACAAATGATTACACCCTTCCAAGTTTCAGAGCAAAAATCAATTTGGTACATCCGCGGAAACTAGTTGCTTCTTCATCAACTAAATGCAATAGATGCCAGATGCGGAGATTTTTGTGATAGATTCCCAAATATGATTTCAGTGGAAGAGGTCGAAAATGTACGGTTGTACATGTTAGTGTGGAATGTTTTTCTTTTTACCCCTAATGTCGATGATGTAATCTACGTCGGTTTTCTTACCCACAACTTTAAAAGGACCTTGCCACGTAACCAACAAATGATCACCTTTAAGTGGCAAGAGAACAAAAACTTCATCGTTAATCGATAATGATGTTAATCTTCTATCACGATTAATACGCGACCGAGTCTTATATTTTGCTAATTCTGATGCTTCAGTCGCGATTTCACATGCGTCCACAATGCATTGGCATAGATCTGTGACATATTGGTGACTAGATTTCGTAATCGTATTATCATCATTTGTTATCACCAAATCATGTAAGATAGACATTGGTCCTCTTGGATTAGCCCCGAAAACTAATTGAAATGGTGAGAATCCGGTTTGACGATTAGGAACTTCTCTATACGCAAAGAGAACCGCTGGTATCAACCGGTCCCAATCATGGGGAAACATTGTTGTTACTTTGCCCAACATCTGTTTTAATGTAGAATTCCAGCGTTCTACAACTCCGTTTGATTGCGGATTTAATCTGGCACTCAATGTATGACGGATGTGAAGCACATCACAAATTTCCGAGAACATACCTGAAGTGAATTGCGTGCCATGATCTGACAGAAGCTCTTCAGGAAATCCGATACGTGAAAATATCGATAATAATGCATCAGTCACCGACATTGTTGTTATGGACTTAACAGGTATGGCTTCAGGCCATCTGGTGCATAGATCGATACACGTTAAGATGAAGCGGAATCCTCTGGATGATAACACCGGAAGAGGCCCGATTATGTCGACAGCCATCTTATAAAAAGGACGCACAGAGATATCTGTGGTCTGTAGGGGTGCAAACTGATGCGCACCCTTCCGTGCAACTCCCTGACAAACAGTGCATGATTTACAAAACGTTGCGACGTCCTTATAAACGCCTGGCCAAAAAAATGTGCCATCAATCTATAAGCTGTGCGGGCAATCCCCATATGACCCGCAAAAGGAACATCATGTGCATTAGATAAAACTAGTGATCGAAATGACGTAGGTACTACAATTTGTCTGAGTACTGAAGAATAATTGTCAAAAAAACAACGTATCAAAATATTGTCATGAAATTGATACCAATGTCTGGCATTATTTGTCTGTGTAATAGTTTTAGCCGTAGCTAAAGTGAATAAACGTCCCAAAGAAGAGTCATCTTTTTGTTGGTTAATGAATGCATTTTTATCTATGTAATGACTTGTTGTCATGTGTGGGATATTATTGCTATCATTAAGTTCATTTGCTTCTGCAACCAACTGTGCTCTAGTAGTCACAGCATTGGATAAAGAAAGATATTCTCTTTCCCATGCAGAAATTTCATCAGTAGAACATTCTTTTATACCCTTTATGTTTCCCAAAATCAAGTCACAGCAAGGCTGGTTGAGAACACATACACGAACTTTCCCAGTAAAGAATGGCGTGGTAATTGTTACGTCGGCCATGGGATATACCTCTACCGTGCCTCCGAAAGTTATGCATTTCACTGACGTTCCAGTGAAACACGACGGAGGGATTAACGACCTTCTTATCCCGACAGTTGTGCAACCCGTGTCCCTTAAAATTTTAATTGGAGTGTTAAACAAAAACCCATTATGTAAAGTGAGAGTACCAACACCGTCATAAGATGACAACACTGGTAAGACATGTCCACATTTAAGCCGGGGTGTAGCTCCAGGTTGAAATAACATCTTACATTCTGTACAATTATTAGAATTTTCTAAATCAACGTTACACGCATTGGCGTGATTATTGGTTGAATGAATATCATTACTGACATTTCTATCTACCGTCTGACAAGCATTGGCTTGTGAGCGTGCTCTATTATGACTTCTAACGAAGTGAGATCTTCTGCGATCTGAAAAAATTGTCTGAATGAGAATGTCCATTGTTGTCCCTGTCATAATGGCCACCCCGCGGTGACAAATTATGATTGTCAGTATATTTGTTGTGTGAATACTGGTTATTTCGATACCATTGGTTATTGTTATAATTGTTGAAATTATGCCTGTCTCTACCCCGTGAAGGTGAGCGATTATGGTAAAAATTATATTTACCCCTATAGGATGTGTGATTATTTTCTCTATGATTATATCGTCTATCCAAGTTACGAGTGCGCGATCTCCCGTGCGTCGCAGCACACGCAGTAGATGAGTCCCAGACTTTTGCTCTGCTCAATGACAAGTTTGGATGAGCAACGGAAAATTGTTGACCTAATTTTTTCCATTTCCTCGATACTAGTCGGATTACGTTCTTGTAAGAATGATACAATATCCTGGTTTACCGAAGAAACAATTTTATCTCTTAATAAGAGATCACATAATCCTTCAAAAGTTTTAGGGATAGAAGCCTGTTCAACCCATCTTTGGAGACATAGTTTTATGGAGGAAACAAAATCCTCAAAATTTTTACCCTCTACCGGCAACATGGATCGAAACTTTTGTCTATAGCCTTCCTGATCCAGACCATATCTGCGTATAAATGCTGCCTGTACGACCTGAAAATCATGTCTTTTATCTTGGTCTATACCCAGATAGACCCCAACTGCATCACCTGTGAGGAGACCCGAAAAAACACCAGACCACGAATCTTTATCAATATTTAAGCAAGATACTCTTTCCTGAAATCTTAATAAATAAAAACTTATATCGTCGTGAGGAGGAGAAAAGGGTGGTAGTCTTAAATTAAAATTAGGGGTTGTGATTGCCTTCTTCGATGAACCATTACTATCAGAATCATGGGAAACATGATGTTGTTGAAAACGAAGTTTCTCAACCTCAAAAGCTTTCTCTCTTTCAAATTTTGCCTCCTCGGCAGCAATTTCAGCTAAACGAATTGCCTTTTCATGTTCCATTTTCTCTCGTTCCGCAGCGATTTTCTGCCATACGAATTCTTTCTTCCTTATTTGCTTTTTCTTGCGCCATAGAAAAATTCCCTTTTTTTCTCTTTCTTTTTTCTCATTTCTTTCTCTTTCTTCTTTTGCCTCTGCTTTTTCATATGCAGTCAAAGCAAAATTTTTTAAAATATCACCTTCCATACTCAGTGCCTTTCCTTGTTTAATAAAATAGTCAAGAGTCGCCATAGTATACTAAGAAGTATAACTTTTATAAACAATAAATCAATATCTATGTTATCCTCTGCCTTACTTAGTCCATCACACTATGGGATAGTGTGTCTGATTGGTGTAGTCACAATGTGAATATATATATATATATAACTATATCACCTGCACAACTCACTTATACGTGATATAATTATCGTGTATGATTATGCTTCTTGTTATCCACAAGAATCGTAGGATATATAACAATCGCCACTTATTATCACCTTCGTCGATTTTCAAAAAGCCTTTGATAGTCTACACCGCCCATCATTGTGGAAGATACTTACAATCTATGGTTTTCCAACAAAATATGTGAATATAATCAAAGCGCTATATGACAATGCAAGATGTTGTGTTAGAACAAATAAAGGGAATACAGAATGGTTTACAGTAGAAACAGGGGTGAAACAAGGCTGTATTATGTCACCACTACTTTTTGGAATAGCTATTGATTGGGTTATGAGAAACTATACCCACAATGAACGATTGGGTATAAAATGGACAAATGGAAAATTCCTGGGGGACCTGGATTTCGCAGATGATGTAGCATTCTTAAGTTCAACACCAAGACAATCCCAAGAAGCAATAAATAATTTGTGTCATCTCTCGGTTAAAATTGGTCTCCAAATAAATGCCTCTAAAACTAAAGCTATGAACTTTTCTAACGAGACCTTTGATATCATCTTGAACGGGGAAAAACTACAGAAAGTTGAAAGTTTCAATTATTTAGGCAGTAAAATGACTCAGGATGGTGACACAACAAGAGAAATCCATACTAGAATTGCTTTGGCAGCTAGCGCCTTCAATAGATTATCTAACATTTGGAAATTACGATCATTGAATATACATACCAAGCTTCGTCTGTTTAATTCAAATGTTATCTCAGTGTTAACATACGGCTGTGAGAGTTGGAAAATAACAAAATCATTGGAGAACAAGCTGAATACATTCGAGAACAAATGTCTTAGAAAATTCAAGACTAATCGACAAATAAGAGAAGACTCTAGGCAGAAATATGTCTCCGACTATATAAGGAAAAGACGATGGTCATATATCGGTCATGTCCTACGAATGCAAAACAACAGAATACCACTACAGGCGCTCACTTGGGTTCCTGAGGGTAAGCGGAAAAAAGGAAGACCAAAAGAAACACTCAGAAGAACAATAATAAGAGAAGGAAGAACGTTGGGCCTAAATAATGTGCAAGAGCTAAGAGGAGTGGCGTCACAACGAACAACCTGGAGAGCACTGGTTTCTGCCTTATGCGCCGTGTTTGGCGCTTAAAGAATTTATTATTATTATTATTATTAATATTATTGTATTATAGTTGATCAATAAATAATGAATCATATGTATGCTGCAAAGGAAAATTATCACATGCCATGAATAACGAAAGACATGGATGGAAACAAAATAAGGAAACGACAAAATTGTAAATAGTCAAAAATTCTAAGACAAAAAAAATTAAAGTTTCCACCAGTAATAAACGAGACAAAACGACAAATCACTTTTACCATTAATGTAAATTTTACAAAAGATAGCCAGGAAAGACCCACGCCAGACTAAATTTCCAAACAAAATTGAAATTTAAAAAAATACGACAAATCAATCACAGCACAGCTAACACGCATGAAAGCCTTAATTTCAAACAGAGCGGTAATCACGACAGCACTAAATGCTGAATCCCTGAAAGAAATTAATGCAATCAACCTATAGAAATACGACACTGAAACGTAAAATGCCTCCTAAACAGTCGCCCGCAAGAGACAAAGAAAAGAAACATATAACACAAAAGAAGCGAGATTTGCCCAACAATGATAGGACCAACAACCATGACGTTACAAAAACATCAATTATCTGAATCGACCATGAGTATCCACTCCACGATGTAACTCCAATGCATCGTTCTACGCAATATCACATTGAATCGTTCACTAATTATTCAGTTAACTAGGACTCTTGGACATGAATTCAACGTCGAAAATGTCCGACCTTCACTCGTGTGAGACACATTGCAGAGATAGTGTCAATATATAATGATAGAGACGAAATGTTAATTTCCAACGAGTGACCGAATAAACTGATGAGGTGACCTTATCAATGTCCTAATGGTTTGATCTAGTACTTCCGAGTCCACTTGTCCAGCGAAACGACCTCCTAGTAAAATCCCAGATTCATATTTCTCCCGTGAAGATATTCGTCAGATTGGTATAGCATCCCTCTCATGGTAAATAAGCGTGAACGATTTCGTCATGGATATAATGTTTTTTTCTGATCCTCAAGTAAGGTACCAGGTCTGGGCATGACCTAGTATACGAATATTGTAAATTTCATGTCTGCACAAAGTTGCATTCCAACAGCTGTCTCTGCATAAAATGTTCATTGTTGAACAGCGATAGATTGATCAAACTTCCCGATATTGTCCCAACAAAGGACTCTGTCTGCCAATAACTTGAGCAACCTTCAAATGTCCTTCAAATCCAACGGACGACAGCCTCCCATATCTGGCGTGGGGCGCTGTTTGAATATATTGTGGGTTCGTTTTTATTATTTCAGATAAAATGGCTACCCCTGTCCACAGTTAATGTATATGTTGATTGCCCCGGCGGTTGCTCATAATAATGCTCGTTATTCTGTTACGTCCAGGGTGACCCAACGATTATAGTTTTATTCCATACTCAACAACATACATGTGGGTTCTTTAACTGACCCAATCACCAATGACGAACTAAAACAGTCTTCTTTTTTAACGAACTCAACATCCTTTAATAACATATATTCCTTGTAGCATACAGAAGCGTTCGTCATAGATTAATCCTTAATTACCAAACCTCATCAATACAGTATTAATCATATGCCAAGAGTATTCCTCCTCTTGTACAAACCACATCCATTTAGAAAGGTGAACACTTCGCAATATGTTCCCAATGGAACTTACAAGAAAACACAGCGGCCACAAAGCTCAAGGTTTTTTTCTTAACACCTTGGCCATACACATTATAAACATCTCTCTGTGTCATTTTCCGGTGCGCCTTATTTTCAATATCCCAAATAGTGCCGCATTTATCAGCACTAACTCAAACTCAATAAATCTAACATGTGGTGTGCATGGGCAGACACCACAGTAATAATATAAAAACGGCCAAACGTTGGCGTAGTGAGATACAAAATGCATGTTACTGTTACAAATCCCTTAATGGATATGAAATATCAAATAAACGTCTCAGCCACAACTGACTACCACTCAACACAGTGGGTAAAGAGGCAGGCTACAGTATAACATATCATGGAGTTACTACAATACTCAACGATCGGAGAATAATGAACCTACATCGGTCACTACCACAAAACTGGTGGACACAATTAGTTCTACACCACAAAAATATTGAAACTAAATGGCTAAATGTCACTGTCCTGCCATTTGGCTGAAAACTAACGTATCACAATACCGGCTTTTCAAGAAACGTCTATCGATGGCGGCCTCCAATACTCAAGTGTCTAAAGCTTCTCTTTTTCCTAAAAATTCAACCCGTCACATGACATCACATGACCGGACTTCATGCCGTGAATCGAGCAGTATATATACTACTGGACAAAAGTTAAGGGCCACCATTCAGTTTAGACAAACTGTAAAGACAAGTGAAAATGTCATTAAAACTGAGCTCAGAGAAATGTGTATACATTTCTGTGTGCACTAGGTTAATTTTTTTAAAATGTCCAAAAACTGGGTCACTTTAACCCGCACATGAAAATTGCCATTGTTGCTGCAAAAACTCGTGGTTTTTGCAACACGCCCCACTAGTTCAAAAGGTGAAAAAGTGAGTTGAATTTGAATGCACATGGAAAATGATCATCGGTAAAGAGTGTTCACCATTGGTATGCAATAAATCAGTATGACAAGTGGTCGAAATGATCACTGCATTAGCCATGCCACCAAGGAGAAGTCTCAGCACTGTAGACCGTGGTCGAGCCATGGCATAGATTCAGGATGGTCAATCTGTTTGTCATGTTGCAAGACGTTTAGCAGTGTCCCACTCTACCATTCAGAGACTTCTTGAGAGATTTCAAGCTACCGGACATTTGGAAAATCGACCCTGCTCAGGAAGAATTATATAAACCTTGTCTAAACTGAATGGCGGCCCTTAACTTTTGTCCAGTAGTATATGTTTCACGGCATAAGTTAGGCAGCTGCTCCCAACCAAGCAGCTCAGTCACGGCAATAAAAACATACCATGACACCCACTATATTTACCTTGTCAAACAAACCATAGCAAGCAAAACTACAACTAAATGGGCAAGCAATATAAGAAGAAAAACACACCAACATACTAAGGTATTGCACTAGACCCAGGCAAAAGAAAAAATTAGCAAAGATACGATGTTAGCAAACTCAGTCGCACAGAAAATACCACCAAGTACAACTATCCCACTGTGGAAAAGAAGATGCTTTCCTTAGCTAAAATTGTATATTCCAGGCATTGAAAGTAAAGGAACACAGACAGAAACACAAAGAAAGCATATAGCAACTAAGTATATTGACCTGAAATTTCCAACAAAGCTCTGGACACATGCATATACTGATGGTTCAGCAAAGAAAGAAACGCAATTGAGAATCGGGGGGGGGGGGGGGGGGGGGGGGGGGGGGGGGGTGGGGGGAGGGGAGTTGCTGGCAATCTAATTAAATTAAAGAACAGAATCCACTCTAGCAATCCCCACTGGCAAATACTACAGTAACCTCAGTGCTGAAGCAGGATGCCCTGAAACAAACAGCAGAAACTGTTATTGAATGCAAAGCACATGCAGAAAAACAGATAGTAATCTTTACAGATGCCCTCTCCAACTATCTTTACCAAAAGTCATAAAGTAGCCAAGAAGAATATCAACCTGTGGCTAGACAAACAACAAGTGACAAAAGAAGAACATCCCATGTATCTTGGAGTCACACTTGAATGGACACAATTAGTTCTACACCACAAAACTATTGAAACTAAATGGCTAAATGTCACTGTCCTGCCATTCAAGCTGAGCCACAAGAACCATATTGAGAATACAAGGAACAAAGCACTGAGACGATTACAACTATTGAAGAGGCTTGCTGGCACTTCTTGGGGATCAGACAAGGATACTCTGAGAGGCTTGTACCTTGGCTATGTTCGTTCTGTGATAGAATATAACAACTCACTGCTTACAACTTGCTCCAAAACAAATCTAGAGTCTCTCGACAGAGTGCAAAGCAATGCACTTCAACTAATCAGTGGAGCTATGAGATCAACACCAACTGCTGCATGCGAAATACACACAAAGTGGAACCCCCCAGTTTGTGGAGAGATAAAGCTTTTTTAGAAGTTTATGAAAGATGTAAGAGAATGAACCGAAACCACCCTAACAGGCACCTTGTAGAAAACTGTGTACACAAGCAAAGAATAAAGCACAAGTCAGTCTTACACCATGTCCATGAAATACAAGATAGATACCACCTCCCAGAAAGAAAAGATATACAGAAAGTAGTAAGGAATTTACCACCACATACCCACTTAAAAACACCAGAAGTACAGATGAAATTAGTAGATGGAACAACCAAACAGTCCGACCCAGTCAGTCTTATGAGTGCATCACAAAGAACCATTGATGCCTACCCTGAAGAATGGTTACATGTCTATACTGACGGATCTGCATTTAAGGCCACCATCAAAGCAGGTTACAGAGTTTACATATGTTATCCAGACGGATCCTCTGACGAGCTGTTTGATGCATGCGGGGAGTTTGCTCCAACTATGAAGCTGAAATCATTGCACTGGAAACAGCTGTATACCATCTGAAGACTGTATTTGATGCCTTTCCCTAAAAGGCTTAAAAAACATGGTCATTTTTACTGACTCAATGTCTGCCCTACAAGCTCTGGAAGGCAGTGGACATTGTAGAACTGAATTAGCCAAACTAATCCTGGATGCTGATCAACTTATCACTTCCTATGGCATCAGAATAGTTATGCAGTGGATCCCTGGTCACTCAAATACACCAGGTAATGCCAGAGCAGACAGATAGCAAAAGAAGGAGCAAAACAAGAACAACCACTCCCAGCAACAACTCTCCAAACAGCCAAATCACTCATACAACAAACAAAGAAACTTGGCTGAACAGATGAGCCATGGGAAACACTGGAAAAGAGGTTTACAGACATATGACTGGTCCTGATCCTAACTACAACAGCAACCATCTTACAAGGAGGGATCAGAGCACCATTTTTCGGCTCAGATCACAACATATACCACTCAACAGTCACTTGAACAGAATCCAACCACAACACCCTCCAGAGTGCCAGCTATGTAACTACCCCTACGAAACTGTTGGCCACCACCTCTTTGAGTGCCTAGCACTCGATGATGTTAGAAAAATGCTTCTTCCTCCCAGACCAGATAAGTGGAACACCTTGTACGGAGAAACAAAACAACTTGCGAAAACATGCAGATATCACTACATGGCATTGGTATTATCTACACTGTAGATCTAGGCTTTTCCTGTGGCTTTTCTGCCATTCCGAAACGTGTTGAGTTGAAGTCATGAGCTCCAGTTTCTCCAGCTTGGCTTGCATCTAAAGGATCATCACATCTGGTCCCAAGCTAGGAGTAAGAAGTGCGGGGCATACTGTGCATTCCCCGCTATCCAAGGGGACTCTCAAATTATGCAGAGCTAAAATAATGTACTCTGGTTCAGGGCTCTCCCAAGGAATTGTCACGTCTGCACAGAACCACTTCTCAGCTTCCCCTGCCTATCACTGGGTCCATAGTGAGATCCTTCTGCATGCAGTAAACCAAGTCAAAACCAAAGAATTATGCCTGGGGCTCAAGCGACTTCTCCAAGCTTAGTGTGCAATGCTAGGTTCTCAACAAGTTTCACCATAGGGGGAATCCCTGGAAGTGTGTGGATGATTTCAAGAGTCAATGAGGATGTAATTAGCCTCACAGACATAGGTTCACTTCCACGTACATATATTGTAGCATTGTGCATAGCTGGTGGTCATATGGTCATATTAGGATGACTCCAGATATGCCTCCATGCATTTGCCCTCTCATTAATACCAACCCTGAAGAGCCACCATGCTACGGGATTGAAAGATCTGATAAACTCACTTGAAAGCCTGGCTAAATGCTTCAACAAGTGCACAATCCAGTGGATACCATCCCATTGCAACATTCCAGGCAATGAGGAGACAGACAAACTTGCTAAGTAAGGAGGAGGGCTACAACAAAATAATATAGGGACAACTTATGAAATGGTAAAAACAACTATAAACGCCACATTTAAGTCCAAATGGGACAGAGAACACCCAGGCTGTATAAAAGGTGATGCTTACCATCAGCTATCTATACAAGACCAGGTCATAATTTTCCGGCTACACACTGGTCATAACAGATTGAGGTACCATCTATACCACTAGTACAGGATTGGTACAACAGATCTCTGCACCTGTGGCATCAGCCCCATGACAGCTGAACATCTGCTGCAGTCGTACCCAATATACAACAGTGAACAGAGTAGCATATGGCAACAATCTGCTTCTGTCCACGAAAAACTGTTTGGAGATGTCCAGGACCTTGAGCTGACTACTACCTTTATTAGAGTTATTAATGTAGAAGTCAAAAGCAAGAGGAGCTTTCATTGCATTGGGAAACATATGGAGAACAAGAGAAATCAAGTCCAACACAAAAATAAGAATCTTCAAATGTCAAGTCAGTCCTATTGTATGGCTCTGAGACATGGAGAGCAACAAAAACAACTAAAAAGCTACAGACTTTTATAAACGGTTGTTTGCGTAGATTAGAAGGACCTTGAAAGATTGGAAAGCAACTAGTCCAGATGGCATTTCAGCAGAGGCCATCAAAACAGATATTGATAGCTCTACAGAGATATTATACAAACCACTTAGCAAAATCTGGGAGAGAGAGGAAATACTAGCAAAATGGAAGGAAGGTTATCTGGTCAAGTTGCCTTAGAAGGGAAATTTACAAGAGTGCACAAATTATAGAGGGATAATGTTACTACCAGTGCAACAGAACGCACAACAGTTAGAAGTCAACGATTGAGTGCAGCTTACTCACTGGTAAAGTTTCCACAATTTATTGAACACTAGAGACATTGCTCCACTTCTCTTCTTCTTTGATCCTTAGCCGCCGACCGTCAAAGCAGTCAGTGGCCATTACGCCTGGTGGCGTCTTGTAGGGCAACAACAAATTGATTCCACTTTGCTCGGTCGGCGGCCATCCTTCGTACAGTGCCCCAACTCTGGTTCATTCTTTGCATCTCAGCCTCCACAGTCCTCCACCAAGTTGTTTTTGGTCGGCCTCTCTTTCGTTTTCCTTCAGGGGTCCATAGCATTGCTGTTCTTGTGATGGCATCGGGGTCTCTTCTGAGGACATGGCCAATCCAGCTCCAGCGTCTGCCAGCTATGATGGTGTGCATGTCCTCTTGCTTGCTCCGAGTAAGCAGATCTTGGTTGGTGATGATATTAGGCCAAAAGATTCGGAGAATTTTTCTTAGGCATGTTGTGTGAAAAGAGGACAATTTCGACATTTCCTTCTCTGTAACTCTCCAGCTCTCCGCGCCATAGAGAAGCACAGAAAGCACACAGCTCTAATATAATCCTAATTTTGTGCTTGTGCTGTACTGAGAGGACTTCCAGATGTTGTTTAGACTAAAAAAGGCTGTTCTTGCTTTATTCATTCTGTTGTTGATGTCTTTGCTTGCTCTGCCGTCTGGTGTTACTATGCATCCTAGGTATGTGAAGGCATCTGTCTGTTCCAGTTGCTGATTCCTTACTGATATGGGCTCAGGGTAGATAGTAGAAGAAGCCTACAGCGAGCAACCACCAGTCAGTGAGATGACCAGGAATTTCCAGGCCATGAGTCAGGGGCCTAGGGAATGTGCTGTTTTCTGTGAAGTCAAAAAGCCAGAGACGTTGGTCCAGATAGCAAGTGCAGAAGCTCAGAATGAAGAGGAGGCACTCAAAGCAGAAGTGTCTCTCTTAAAATCCCAGCTAGCACAGCTATCACAGACCAGTTCGCCAGCACAAGAGGAGGTGCAGAGAAAGAAAGAACCAGGTCAACCGCGGAAACAGCCAAAGCACAACGAGGGGGTGCGTGTTCTTGTATGTGAGAGTCAGGCTGTTGTTAACGAAAGCAGTGAGCTGACAGTACCAACAAATGCAGTTGCACCGACAAGGCGAAAAGGGGTTTGCAAGTGGTACAGTGTCCACAGGGGATGGGGGTTTATCACGCCAGATGATGGAGGTATTGATGTATTCATACATCAGACCAAGATCTTCAGAAAGGGATTCAGGAGTCTGGCGAGAAATGAGAGAGTGGAATTTGACAGCAAACCATCGGTCCAGGGCATGGAAGCAATTTATGTATGCGGCATTGGCGGTCAAGAGTGTAAAGGTAGTAGGAGGCGTCCCATGGCACAGAGAAAGCCTACAAAGTTGAGGTGCTACAATTGTGGAGAGTTCTCAGGCCACCTGGCAGCCAAATGCCCTCAAGGCCCTCTTCCGAAGAGATGTTTTCAATGCAAGTCAACTGAACATTTGATAGCCGCCTGTCCCTCAAGGAGCTCTTTCCCGAGACGTACTGCCACAACCAGGTTGCCTACAGTATGTAAACCAAGAGATGGCCGTGACAACTGTCACCCTAAGGGAACCGAGAAAATTGGTCGTCGTCTAGGGGAGGAAACCCGTCCTAAGCAGATAGGAGGGAGTGCACATCAAGGTTCAGAAGAGGAAACTCATCTAAAGCAGATTGTGGGGAATGTGGGCCACCGTCTACACAAAACGACTATATAAAACCCATCAGGAGCAATCCCCCTTCAAAGTCGACAGCTGCAAGCACTGACAAGAAGAAGTCACAAGCCAGCAGCGACGCGGCACAAGTAGATGAATCTTCTAGACCACAGCAACTGCCAGCCCAACAACGGACAACGAGGGACATGACGACCAAGAGTGTCCCCAGCCGGGTTGTACCTATTCCAGAAGCTCAGCCCAAAGCATCGCCGCTCAGAAAGAGTCATGCGCAGCACCAACGATCTGAGAGGTTACAATTGAAGCGCCAGAGGTAGTGATGTTGTCGGGACGACAACAAAATCAGGAGGGAGATATGTGATGGGGCCGTAAAGACGCCCCCTTCATGTTCAAGGCATATTTATCGCCCATATATTTTCGATGTGCGCGCAGCACGCTGGGATGTGAAGAGTCTGACTCAGTAGAAGATTTATTACTAGGCCATAATAAAGCCTAAAAATTAGTTATATTTGATAGTTGTGTGTTATATTAAATAGCTGTAGGTTTTATTTGTGTTTTCGCTATTTCTAGAGCGATAATCGCGTGTGTTATTTGCGTGGCGCAATTAATCCGTGCAGCGCACTAAAGTTGAGTGATTAGCCTAGAGCCTATATAAAGAGATAGCGGGCGGCGAACGGGCCTATTTTGCAAAAGCCGCCCAGAGAGAACAAACGAAGTTAGACACCAGAGCCAAGCTGTAAATGCCTTGAGCACGTGAGTTTGATTTAGAAGCAGATTAGCTTATTTCCTAGTGAAATTACCATTATTTCCCTGTAGCTTTTGAATTATATTGAGCTTGTCTGTTTTAATGGTTAATGAAATAAATAGATTGATGTGTTTCCAGGACCTTATAATTTAGTCTTGAAATGATAATTGAGTGAAAATAATGTGGGTAGATTTTTACTAGTGCCTAGTCCAGATTGCGGCTGCAATAGTTAAGTATTAAGTATTTCATTCATCAGACCGGGCAAATATAGTATGAAACTATTTCACTTGAATTTAGATAAGATTAACTATTGCTAAGATGGCAGCCACGTGGTGATGACTGTATAAAAGCGGCGCCAGCAAGTCTGAATAACACGCTTCGCATGGTAAACCTATAATGTTACGCAGTTTTATATCGTGTGAATTGACACGTGGGTGAAAGTAGGTTAAATGTAATTTCCCCCAGTAATGGAAAAAATAGTTGTCGTGTTAAATCGCCTTTATGTGATGTATTTAGTTCCAGTTTTGTTAAAGTTAAGAATAATTATATTTTATTCTTTGATGCGACAGTAATTTAGTGGTATTTCACGATTATTGATTATTCTACTGTATATCTTTAGTTGGTTACTTTGAGTGAGGTGAGAATATGTATTTAGATTTCTGGAGAGCGCGAGGCCACTCCTTGGGGCATAAGGCACTTTGAGACATGTGTTTCTCTGTTTGCTCCGTGCGGAGCATGGACACACCAATGCAACTGGTGTCCATTACAGGCCCACAAGAAGCATTTTTATGCTATTGCAGTGGTTGTTTCTGTAACAATGTGTTTTATGTGATGAGTTCCCAATCTCATCAGGGGTTATATATGACATGCTGGTTGCCAGGCGCACCAGTCGTCACTTATGACATGTTCAGAATGCAGTAATGAATATTGAGATGGATCAGCTGCGAGGTAGTGGTTTATGCCCATTAAGGAGAGTATTGGTTGTACATATTG